>BSBK01005441.1:655000-1030700 GCA_027943335.1 Chamaecyparis obtusa | reverse complement strand
ATAAAATCACAAGATGGGATCGGATGGTGGATAAATTGAAGCGACAGTTCATTCCTGTTGATTTATGAGCTTGATCTACTAAATAAAATGCAGAGTTTGAAGCAAGCAGGAAGATCTGTTCAGGAGTATACAGAGGAGTTCTATCGACTCCTCATCAGAACAGGCCATGCAGAAGCTGATAAGGAGAAAGTTGCCCGATACCTTAATGGGTTAAGGCCAAGCATTCAGGAGGAGTTGAATCTGGTTCGAATGAGCAGTATTGAGGAGGCATACCAGTTTGCCCTAAAAGTAGAGGAAAAAGCTGAACAAGAAGTTTGAGAGCAGACAAAACGGAAGAGGCCGCGGTGGACGATCTGGTGGACGGTCATATGGTGGCCGAAATGAAGATCCCAAAAAGAAGGATGAGGCCAGTAGCAGTCAAAATCAGCGAGGAAATAATTCCAATCGCTTCCAGGATCAGAATAATTAGAGATCAGAGAGGAAGAGGAAGAGGACAAGGATCTGGAAGAGGTGGCTTCCGTGGAACATGTTTTCACTGTGGAGAAGAAGGTCATAGGGCATTTGAATGTCCTCAGCACCAAGGCAGAACAGACAGGAGAAATGAAGGCCAGGCCAGAGTTGCACATGTCGATGAAGATGCCAGATCATCAAATTCTGAAGATGCTGAAAGAGGAGAAACGTTGATTAACAGAAGAGTCCCTGTTGAGTGGTGAGAATGAACCTGAGCAAAGGAGGAGCCTGTTTCGCACCAGGTGCAAGTGTGAAGGTAAATGTTGTGATGTGATCATTGATAGTGGAAGCACTGACAATTTGGTGTCAGAAGAGATGGTGACAAAGTTGAAGCTCAAGAGACAGAAACACCCACATCCATATCGGATTGCCTGGGTACAGGATGACCACAAGGTCATGGTCAATGAACAATGCCTAGTGAAGTTCAAGATTGGCGGATACCAAGATGAGGTATTGTGTGATATCATATCTATGGATGCATGCCATATGTTGTTGGGTAGACCCTGGCAGTTTGACAGATGTGCTGTACATGATGGCCGTGCGAATACCTATTCCCTGACAAAGGATGGAGTGCGACATAAGCTAAAACCGTTGAAGGAGACTGAAGAAAAGGTATGTGGTTAATGCAAGGGATAACTTTTGTTGATGGAAGAAATTTCCTAGATTGGTATGAGGCATGAGCATGTATGTTTTGCTTTAATTCCAAAAGCTGGTAAAGAGGAAGTAGAAGATGTTCCTGTAGAAGTTGCAGATTTGTTGAATGAGTTTCAGGATATTGTATCCGATAACGTGCCTGATGGATTACCACCAGTCAGGAAGATCAGTCATCAGATGGACTTGATCCCAGGAGCGAGTTTGCCGAATAAGGCAGCACACAGAATGACACCTGCAGAAAGTGAAGAGTTGAACAGACAAGTGCATGAACTGTTACAGAAAGGATTGATTCGAGAGAGTCTGAGTCCCTGTGCTGTACCAGCGGTATTAGCACCAAAGAAGAAATGGAGAGTGGAGGATGTGTACAGATTCCAGAGCAATAAACAAGATCACAATCAAGTACAGGTTTCCATTGCCACGAATGGATGATATTATGGACTGTTTGAGTGGAGCTGTGTATTTCTCAAAGATAGATCTGAAAAGTGGATATCATCAGATTCGGATCAGAGAAGGAGATGAATGGAAGACTGCCTTCAAGACAAAGGAAGGACTGTAATGAGTGGTTAGTCATGCCTTTTGGGCTAACCAATGCACCGAGCACTTTCATGCGGCTCATGAACGAGGTTCTGAAAGAATTTCTAGGTAAATTTGTCATTGTTTATCTAGATGATATTTTGATCTTTAGTAAGACATTGGAGGAGCATATGATGCATATTCGTATGGCATTTGAGAAGCTGAGAGAAGAGAAATTGTTGATTAATTTGAAGAAGTGCAGTTTTGTGAAGAAAGAGTTAGTGTATTTGGGATTTGTAGTTTCAGCAGAAGGTCTAAAAAATGGACCCAGAGAAGGTACAGGCCTATCCTTGAATGGCCTACTCCAAGGAGTGCTACTGACGGTAAGATCTTTTCATGGTTTGGCTAGCTTTTACAGAAAGTTTATCAGAAATTTTAGCAGTATTTGTGGACCCTTGACTGAAACAATGAGAGGGGAATAGAAAAGAGTTTAAGTGGACTAACGGGGCAGAAAAGAGTTTTCAATTATTGAAATAAAAAGTTACAGAACAACCTGTTTTAGCACTTCCAGATTTTAATAAGGTGTTTCAAGTAGATTGTGATGCTAGTGGTACTGCAATAGGAGCTGTTATGAGCCAAGAAGGTAAACCTGTTGCTTATTTCAGTGAGAAGTTAAATGATGCCAAGAGGAAATATTCTGTTTATGATCAGGAATTTTATGCTATAGTTCAGGCATTAAAGAAGTGGAGACATTATCTGCTTCCTAAGGAGTTTGTTTTGTATACTGATCATCAAGCTTTGCAATATTTGAATAGTCAAGGAAAATTGAATCAAGGCATTTGAAATGGGTTGAGTTTTTGCAGAGTTATACATTTGTTTTGAAACACAGGAGTGAAAGTCTAATAGGGTTGCAGATGCTCTTAGCAGAAGGCAACTATTGCTGACAGGAATGCAGATTGAAGTGGTTGGGTTCAAGGGAACTCAAGAATTTGTATCCAGAGGATCCTGATTTTGGTGAAGCTTGGAAAGCTTGTGCAGAACCTGTTACTCTAGACAGGACAAAATGGTTGGATTTCATCATCCAGGATGATATGCTATTCAGAGGGAATCAGTTGTGCATTCCACGAAGTTCTATGAGGGAGAATCTCATCAAGGAGAAGCATAGCGGAGGATTGGGCTGGACATTTTGGTCCGTGATAAAACCCTTTCTTTGGTTAGTGAGAATTATTATTGGCCACAGTTGCAGCAAGATGTGAAGAAGTTTGTACAGAGTTGCAGAGTATGTCAGATGGCGAAAGGAGTGAAGCAGAATATAGGGTTGTATCAGCCACTACCTGTACCAGAGAAGCCTTGGGAGGATATCAGCATGGACTTTGTTCTTGGTTTACCGAAGACTCAGCGGGGACATGATTCAATTTTTGTGGTAGTTGACAGATTTTCAAAGATGGCACATTTTATTCCCTGCAAGAAGACTAATGATGCTGTTCATGTAGCAGAATTGTTTTTCAGAGAAGTAGTGAGACTTCATGGTTTGCCAAAGACCATAGTTTCAGATCGGGACACTAAGTTTGTTGGATATTTCTGGCGTACATTGTGGAAGAAGTTGAAGACCGATTTGAAGTTCAGTTCATCACATCATCCCCAGACTGATGGACAGACAGAGGTGGTGAATATGAGTTTGGGAAATTTGCTGAGATGTTTGGTTGGAGATAAGCCAACAGGATGGGATTTGATTTTACCACAGGCAGAATTTGCATACAATAATTCTGTCAACAGGAGCACTGGTAAATCACCATTCCAGATTATATATGGAAGTAGTCCAAGAAATGCATCTGAATTGAGAAAGATAGATAAAGGAGAAATAAGTAGTGCTGAAGCTGAGGATTTTGCAGAACACTTGAAGAACATCCATGAAGAGGTGAGGAAGCATATTACCAAGATGAACGCACAGTATAAGGCTAAGGCAGATGAGAAAAGGAGGCATAAGGAATTTCAGGTTGGTGATGAAGTCATGGTTCATTTGCGGAAGGAGCGGTTTCCAGTTGGTACATATAACAAGTTGAAAATGAAGAAGTTTGGACCATGCAGGATATTGAAGAAACATGATTCAGGAAACGCATATGAGGTAGAATTGCCTAGTGAGCTAAATATTTCACCAGTGTTTAACATTTCAGATCTGACAGAGTATCATGAAGGAGGTGTTGAAGATGAGATCACAGCAGCACAGTGGAGTATTCCAGCAACTAGTTCAGACACTAAGGAGATTGAAGATATACTGGATAGTCGTGTTGGCAGAAGCACAAGGAACAAGACATATGAAGAATATCTGGTCAAGTGGAAAGGATGACCTGTTGAAGATTCATCATGGCTAACAAAGGAGGAGGTTAACCGTCTTGGTTTTCCTCTGCACACCTGAGTCGTGACAGGGTCACTTCTCAAATTACCCCGGGTGTCTGATGCAGGAGCATCCTGGGTGTAAGAGCAATCTTGCATCACCCAAAAATATTTCTATTTTTGTATTCAATAAGGGTTATTTTGTGCAGAGCTGCTATTTATGGAAAGTTACTATTTTTGGTAATTTTCGTATGTGCTCAGAATGATCTGATTTCTTTCTTGGAGGTTCATTTTGGTCATATAAGTCTGCCAGTAAAGTTTCATTGCCAGATCAAGTATATATTAGAAGATATTGAAGATTTTCGGTATTGGCAGCAGGGTACAGAAACTTTGAACTCAGTTTTGAAGGCTTTAGAGGCCCCGGATGAGGTCAAAAATTTGTGTGACGGGCGCTTGCACGGGCCAAGCCTGTAGAGCGCTTCGTGGCGTTTCCGAAATGGGGTTATAGTGGCCGAGCGGGTCAACTGGTGATGACTTATGGTCTTCGGAAGTTGGGCCACCTGAAATGGCGAAAAATAATTTTCTTCAAAATTTCTGTTCGGGTTTCAAAGGTTATCTTGAGCCGACTATGATGTAATGAAATGTAAAATAAAATAATTCTAAGTTTGGTCGGCCTTATGGGCTAAAATTCTGGAACCTTCCCAGGCGGTGGAAAATTGCCTATATAAGGAAGGCTGTATTATTGTCTTAGGTAGTTCGGAATAATTCTGGGTAGTAGATCAGGGTATTGATTCGAGGCTTTGTCCTACAGAATATTGTAAGGGAATGCCCATGTGGCTTTGCATATTGTAATTCTGAAAGTTTGTAATTCCACATTTGTGGAGATAATAAGAAGCCAATTTTCTGTTCTTGCATATTACTGTTGTTGTTTCTCTATTTCTGTTATGTGTTTGTGGTATTAAGGGGAGCACCCTTCATCAGTATATATGTATATGTATGTATGTATGTATATATATATATATATATATATATAGAGAGAGAGAGAGAGAGAGAGAGAGAGAGAGAGAGAGAGAGAGAGAGAGAGAGCTTTTAATTAAGTTTGATATAGTCAATTACAAATTTAATTCTATATAATTAATTTTGATATTTATATCATCTCTTCTTAAAATAAAAGGTAATATTAATTTTATATTATTCTTATTTTTTCCATAATCTTATATATTCTTCATTTATTATGCTTATCCATATATTTAGTCTTAAATTTTCTACCTCCATCTTATTTCTAACACCTCTTTATCCCAATTCATACATCTACTTCTCTAAATTTTGACTATCCAATGTTTTTAAAAACAAATCCTACCCTTTTTATCAATCAAATGTGAGCTAATGAAACACATGATTCTATGATATATTGTGTTCTTGTATTTAAAGACATTCAAATGTGCTCATTAATCATCTACAACATCATTCAAATATCATTCATTAATCTTTTTTGAAAGCCAAAATTAGGGAATATTCTACAACTAAGATTTCATAATTTTTTTTTCCCAAAAATGGCTTGAATGAATATTTTTAAACATGTATCTAGAACAAAAGACACTACATTAGAAGGCCCACAAAGAAAAGTTCAATCTAGGACTAGAAGCTTAAATTCAAGCCTTGATACATTTTTAATTCATGCAATATTTTTAAGAAGAAAAATCAAGTTTGGCTTCCTAGTAAAATCTTACTCACTAAGTATGTCATCATATGAACCAAGATCCCTAGTTGTCTCAAGTGATTATAGGGCCAAGTCACTCTGAAATCATATGCTAAATAATGCACCTCTTAAAGCATATAATGTGAAGAAAATGAGATTAGTATAACACAGTGTATTGTAAAATCCTAAGGTCAACATAAGAGTGTTTAAAAGATGCTAATAAAGACAATAATGTCTAAAATAATAATATAAATTAACAAAGTAAAAGATTGAACATGAAATTCAATATCATAATAATTATTAATGTAAAAGTACAAAATATATAATCTAGATATTTATTATATTTATATTTATTCTTTTTTTTTTTTTGTTATATGTCACTTTACAAAATAAATATCTATTGTATACAGTTATTTTTAAAAATTGCAATATATATAGAATAATATAAATATAATATATATTATCATATATCTATATGTATATAATTTTTAAAAAATTGCATAAAATTGACAACATTCAAAATGGATATCTACTTTTTTTTCTTTTAAAAATAGATATTTGTTTAAGACAAATACCCATTTTTCTTTGGTTCTTACTAGTATGGCAATATGTACATTTTACATGACACAACTAAAAAGTCAAACTAAATGTCATTATTTTAGGTAAATGAAAGAATCTTTTATTTTTCTTATCATCACTTTTTGGACTCATAAGATCCTAAACTCGTCCTTATGTAAACATTGTATCATCAAGGTTACCAACACGTGAATGAAAGCATGTTGGATGACAAACCCTAAATTCTAATAGATTGATGAAATCGTCATGAAATCATTAGATAAAAATGGTTCCTAGCTCTAATTGATAGAATTTTTGAAGAGAAATGAGAAAAAAAACATCTAGAAAATGTGATGAATGACCCATGACTAAAGGAAACACATTATAAAACGAGCATACACATGACAAATGCAATTAGAAAAGGAAAATCAAGTAAACAAAATATCCCACTTCATTAAAATGAAAAGAATGATACGAAAAGTGAGAATTCAAAAAGAAGACTCACATATTAAAAATCAAATGACCAAATTCAAAATTCCAACAAAAAACAACACAATTAACAAACTAAAGAAACACACTTTTTTAGGAAAAAAGAAAAAAAGAAAAAAAAAAACACAAGGGCACACAAGAAGAGGGAAGATATACTTATAGCTTGATATCAATGATGTTAAAAGTAAAAACCCAAAATATAAAATACCAAAATAGTGAATTATTTAAATTCAAATTGACATGATGTCAAAGTAGTAAAAGATAAAGTAGCTAGGTTATGTCGTTGCCATGAAAAGATCAGCATAAACAAACAAAAACTGATAAGAGATCAGATTTAGAAAGTACATGAATAACCCAATTTATATGAAATACGGGAGCTCATATTTCATTTATTTTACATTTTCTCTCATTTAATATCTTATTGATGTAATGTGTTACAAAGTTCTTCCAGATATTTACAGATATTTTAGTGAATATGTTGACAAGGCAGTGAAATATGTTTATGTCTGCCTGTCAAGAATTATGTTCTTTTTCAATTTATTCTCAAGTAAATAATATTCTGTCACTATCTCATACTCAGGCACTTCAAGTTTTCAAAGTGTGTTTCAACTGTAATTGGGTATTCATATCATAATTCTAATCTTTTTAATTTAGTGTCATATTTTCCATGATTTTCTCTTATTGCAGGTTTGCTACTTTCCTGAGTTTATAACAAGTTTTCTCAGCTCACTTTCTTGATGATTATGTGTGCTAATAAATTCCAAGCTTTTGATTCCAAGTAAAAGCTTTTTATAATGATAGTTTTTGAAGAAGAGCTGAAGATAATTTGATGGGCATCAGTGAAGATAATGAATGTGAACATATTCAACCTCGGAGGTCTAAGTATTCATTTCATTTTAATTAATATAATAATAAATGGTGGTTATAAGTATGCATCTTTGAATCATGACATTTTTTATTAAGTTCAAATGGAGATTTCTCTCAGAAAAATCTAGCTTTTTTTGGGTACTTCAAAGTATGTTTTCAGAGATCTATGTAATAGTGTTGAATGTTTAGTGTTATATGAGACAATCATATGGAAGTTTCATTGTTCTAGAAGATTTTTAAAAATATGTGTTTTTTTATCTTTGTGAAAACATTATTAGTTGTAATGGATACTCAAATATAATTATTATAATGAGGATTCTATTATATACTAGAATGAATTTATATCAACCAAAGTGATTATGAAAATGTCATATAGTAAAAGTGGTGACATTACAAACAATTCTTTAATAGAAGTGATTAATTTGTCACTTTTATTCGTGTGTTTTTTTATTGTATTTTCATTCTTAATTTTATCCTCTCTCCATGCAATTTTTTTAGTTATTTCAGCTACTCAATTCACTCTAAAGCTTTATATTGTAAAGGATAAAGTCGAGGAAGGTACTCTACACACATGCATATGTTCCTCGACATCACACATGATTTATATCGACCTCAAGGTGGCACAAAAATAAAAAACCATAGAAATATATAATACTAAATAAAAATAACCAACTTACTAATTTTCAATGGTCACATAATGGAAATTCTCCATGAAATACAACATAGACCTTTCAAAATAATATCAAAACTTTCCCAAACATTAGCCTCTATTGCAAACTCTAAAATGGACTTTTTACAAAATAGAAATATGTCTAAATCAAACACTACAAACCCAAGCTTTATATTTTTGTGAAAACATTATTAGTTGTAATGGATAGTCAAATATAATTATTATAATGAAGATTTTACTATATATTACAATGAATTTGTATCAACCAAAGTGATTATGAAAATCTCATATAGTAAAAGTGGCAAAATTACAAACAACTCTCTAATAGAAGTGATTAATTTATCTTTAATTGTATTTTAGTTCTTAATTTTATCTTCTCTTGGTGCAATTTTTTTAGTTATTTTAGGTACAGGTACTCAATTCACTCTAAAGCTTTATATAGTAAAGGATAAAGTTGAGGAAGGTATTCTACACACATGCATATGTTCCTCGACATCACACATGATTTATATCGACCTCGAGGTGGCACAAAAATAAAAAACCATAGAAATATATAATACTAAATAAAAATAACCAACTTACAAATTTTCAATGGTCACATAATGGATAATCTCCATGAAATACAACATAGTCCTTTCAAAATAATATCAAAACTTTCCCAAACATTAGCCTCTATTTCAAACTCTAAAATGGACTTTTTACAAAATAGAAATGTGTCTAAATCAAACACTACAAACCCAAATTTATTTTTGATGAAGAATGCAAAGGAAATAGAGTTGTTAGTTGCATCTCAAGTAGTTGTATCTATGTAATAGTTTGGGTACTTTAAAGTATAACCAAGTCTATGTAATAGTGTTGAATGTTTAGTGTTATATGAGAGAGTCATATGCAAGCTCAATAGTGTTATAATAGATCCATCATAATATGTTTAACTATAACCAAGTCTTAGGAAAGTCTGAGAAAGTATCGTCAAACTAAGCTCAAAATACCCCCAACTCCTTGTTGTCCTCATGCAGGCCTACTATTATAATACAAAACATCAAGCCTATAATATATAGCCTGAGTGGCACATATGCCCTCTATCATATAAAAACCTTTTTTGTCTTTAATTTCTCCCACCTTTCATGTTCTATATAAAATTCCACAAATTGTCCACCTAAATAGTGTGGCACTAGGTAAAGGAGGAGTGGTGGTTGAAACTTCAATGAGAGCCAAATGCTTTGGGTGTCCACTTCTCCATGTATATACTTAACTAATTGTGACTCTAATGCAATGCAATTGTAGATGGAGCGGGGTTCCTTTTTCTTAAGTTCTTGAGTGAGTTGATGTTGAGATTTGCTAGCAGGCCAGTACTAACTATATGTTTGTCTTTGATGACAACATATGGTAAGTAGCATGCGTGGAAGACTTATGAAGTTAGCTTTCAGTATATGTTGCATGGACATGTTATCAGCATGATATCATGGGTGTAGAGGTTAACTATTAGTACAGACAGTTATATAGCATCTTGTGTCAGTAGTGTTCCTAATAGACTAACAGGCAGTGTTCTGTGTATGGTTGTCCATACAGTTATCATGGAGCCTTGCGTGCTTGGATATATGATGAAGACTTATTAGTGATGTTACATTCATGGATGCAGAGTCTAATGATTAGTAGAAGTGAATTTATGTAGACGCTATTCACCAATAGCAGTTTCCTGTGTTTGTTTAGGAGAGCCAATAGAGATTATATTGGTTCTGGAGTTGCACCTATCATTTTGGTATGCACCCTTAGATTTAAGCTTCGAGAAGAGTTAGTGATGTTTTGTTAAGAGTGCATGAAGAAATTTAGCTTGAGGAGAAAGATACAGTTATATTGGTAGAGTCGATAGTGTGTAGCATGCATCTACAATTGTCTTATTGGACAGGTCCCAGAATGTGTTGCGTGCTCAGTAGAGCTGACTGAATTATTATTGGAGTTTGTTATGGTTTCTCTATTATGATTTCAAGGTGCTTCTAATAGGATGACTTGATTATATCATTTAGAGGAAAAATATTTATAGGTAGTCATTTGTAATTGCTACAGAGTAATTCATAGTTGATTGGGAAGAGTAGAGCAGAGTGTGTGAAGTGTTGAGCCATCAAAAGAAGGTCTATGTGACCAAGTAAAGTTTTTTTGCTATACATTAGAACTGATCCAAACAACAGGTCTAAGCACAGTTCACCAAGATCCAGATATTGTGTGTATCTATTATTCAGAAGGTTGTAGCCTTCGCCCCTTTGAGCAATGTGCTCTCAGACAGTGTGTCCTCTCCCATAACAGGGACTATTGTAAAAGACTCCTAACAAGGTTAAGAATCTTCTAACAAGGATCATAATACACTAGTGTAGAATATTAGTGGGTGTCAATTCCCACCGGGGTTTTTACCTATTTGGGTTTCCCCATAACCAAAATATTGGTGTTGTGTTCAAGTGTTCTTTCATTGTGTTTATGCTTATGTTTAAGTATACTTAATTGGATAAAGAATTGAAACTTGTAGATAACTGATTCACCCCCCCTCTCAATTATCTCTTGGGACTATTCCTAACAATTGGTATCAGAGCCAAGTGCCTCAAAGAGAAAGTTTAACAACTTGAGGTTGATTAGATGGCATTCTTCAGAAAAGAAAGTCCTAAGTTTGATGGAGAGAATTATCTTGATTGGAAGAACAAGATGGTGACTCATTTGCAATGCATTGCTTTTGAAATTTTTGATGTGACTATCAAAGCAGTCAAGATCTCTACTTTAGAAGATCTTGCAAAGGATGATGCTACTGATAAGAAAAAGGAATTATTTCATTAGAATGCAATAGCCAAAGAAGCCCTTATCAACACCCTATCTGATAGTGAATTTTTAGAAATAAAGAAAGTAGATACAACCGACAAAATATGGAAGTACCTAGAAGACATATTTGAAGGAGACAAACAAGCAAAGGATGCGCGCATAAAAACATGGAAGAAAAGATAAAATACATTAGAGATGCTACTTGAAGAAAACATCAGAGCTTACAATCAAAGGATCAATGAAGTAGTTGTTGGAATCAAGAACAATGGTGGAGAGATCTCAGAGGAAGATATCATGGACAAATTGATGACTACCCTCACTGCAGAATATGAAAACAAGATCAACATCCTTGATGAGACCATGTAGCTTACATCAAATTTCAATATAGAGAATTTGATCAGCAAAATCTCACCTTTTGAGATTTCAAGATTAAAGATAGAACCTAAAAGTTAGACAACCTTCAAAGCAACAGTTCATGGTAAGAAATCTGCAAACACTTTTGGTAATTTTGATGATGATGATGAAGAGAAAACACTAGATGATTTCATTGCTATGATTTCCAAAAGAGAAAAGAAAGGAAAAGGAAAATATGAAGGTCAATTGCCATTTAAATGCTTTTGATGTAATAAGATTGGTCACTTTGCATCTAAATGGCCCTTAAGAGCTAGAAAGTTAAAAAATGACTACAAGCCTAAATACTCTAAGGAATGTTACTATGCTGGAGATGGAGTTTCATATGATGATTCAGCTGAAGAAGAAATTGGATTTATTGCTATCATAGAGAAAATGAACAACAAGACAGATCATGAAGATGAGAAAGAGAAACAAGAGCTAGCATTAATTTCACAAGCTGATATAAGGACAGACTGGATTATAGATAGTGGTTGTTCACATCACATGACAGGTGATAAAGACAGATTTGTTCATCTGGACAAATAAAATGGTGGAATGGTTAGATTTGGAGATAACACTCCTAAACCCATCGTTGGTAGAGGAGCCATCACCTTGGATGGAAAGAATAGTACTGATGATGTTCTTTATGTCGATGGTTTGAAACATAACCTACTAAGTGTTGGGCAGTTACTTGATAAAGGTTATAGATTGGAATTCAATGGAAACAAGTGCATCATTAACAACAAAGAAGGAGAAATAATTGCATCAGGATCAAAGACTAAAGGTAATGTTTTTTAGCTTAATCCAGAAGCAAGTTGTTTTGTTGCTAAAGTAGATGATAGTTGGTTGTGTCATAAAAGACTATGTCATATCAATTTTGATAACATAGTAAAGATAATCAATGTAAAGGCAGTAAGAGATCTACCTTGCATAGTAAAGCCAGTTGATACTATATGCAGGGAATGTGTGATGGGAAAGCATGTGAGAAACTCATTTAGGAGAAAGCTCAATTCAGTAGAGAACAAGTTGGATCTGATTCATACAGACCTATGTGGACCAACTCAAACAAGATCATACTATGGTGAAAGGTATTTCATTTTGTTTGTTGATGACCATACTAGAATGATGTGGGTTGCATTCTTGAAAGACAAGTCAGAAGCATTTGAGAAGTTCAAAATATTCAAAGCTAAGGTTGAGAATGAATCTGGACTAAAGATAAAATGTTTGAGATCAAATAGAGGAGGAGAATTCACCTCTGACAGATTCTATGAGTATTGCAAAGAACATGGCATCAAGAGGCAGTTGAGTGCACCTAGAACCCCTCAACTGAATGGAATTGTAGAGAGAAGGAATAGGATCATCCTTGATACAACGCACACCATCATGATTGAAGGAAAAGTTGCACACACCTATTGGAGAGATGCAATCAATACAATAGTCTATACCATCAATACAATTCAATTAAGGCCTGGTGCATACAAAACACCTTATGAGGTATGGTTTGGTAATGTTCCCATAGTAAAATACTTCAAAATCTTTGGAAGCAAGTGCTACATCAAGGGAGATGAAGCAGTAGGCAAGTTTGATGCAAGAAGCGATGAAGGTATTTTCCTTGGTTACTCTACTAAAAGTAAAGCTTATAGATGTTTCAATTTAAGATTAAAAAAGATCTTTGAAAGTGCTCATGTTAAGATTGATGAAAATTTTATGATTCAAGAAAGATATCATGATTAATCACCTATGATTGAAGAAGAACCTAGACCCTCCACTAGTGAGACAGTTATTGAAGAAATATTTAATAGTATTGATGTGTTATTCAATGACCCTGAGACAAGTGAAGAAGAAACTCCTAAGGAAGATGAGACAATATCACCTGAAGTTCCAAAGTTTACATCTAGAAACAATTCCAAGAAAGACATCATTGGAGATTAGAGTGGCAAAGTCTTAACAAGATCACAAGCAAAGAACTCAGGTAGCAATGAGGCGGTATGCTTACTATCTCAGATTGAACCCTTAAGTGTTGAAGATGCATGTAATGATTCAAATTGGCATGATGCTATGAAAGAAGAACTTGATCAGATTATTAAGAATGACACTTGGGAACTAGTCCCAAGACCTAGTGATAAGAATGTGATTGGAACAAAGTGGATATTAAAAAAAAAAGATGAATGAAGATGGTACAGTAGTAAGAAATAAAGCAAGGTTAGTATGTAAGGGATATGCGCAAAGAGAAGGCATTGATTATTCAAACAAATTTGCACCAGTGAGCAGATTAGAAGCTATTAAGTTGTTTCTAGCTTATGAAACATTCAAAAACTTCAAATTTTATTAGATGGATGTCAAGTCAGCATTTCTCAATGGTGAATTAAAAGAAGTATATATTGAGAAGCTAGAAGGATTTACTCTATCAGACAGACCTGATATGGTATGCAAACTGAAGATAGCCCTCTATGGACTTAAGAAAGACCTTAGAGCTTGGTATGAAAAACTTGATGGATATCTAACAAAGATTGGATTCAAGAAAGGAGAATTAGATTGTAACCTATTCATAAGAGAGACATCTGAAGGACTACTACTTGTAGCTATGTTTGTTGATGACATTATCTTTAGAGGTAATGACAAACTCAGTGCTGAATTTTCTAAAGAGATGCAGAGTGAATTTGAGATGAGCATGATTGGACCTATCAAATACTTTTTGGGATTGAATGCACAATGGGCAAAGAAAAGAATTTTCATTAATCAGTCAAAGTATGTGGAAGAGATATTGAAGAAATTCAATATGGATGATTGTAAGCCAGTAGGGACACCTATGATAACTGGATGCAAGCTTACAAAAGAAGATGACTCACCAGTAGTAGATATAATGATGTACAAGTCTATGATTGGAAAACTTATTTATCTTACTCAGACCAGACTAGATATTTCCAATGCAGTTGGCATAGTTTGAAGATTTGTAGCATAGCCTAAACAAAGTCACCTCATGGTAGTGAAAAGGATATTTAGATATTTGAAAGGAACTATAGAATATGGTCTATGGTATCCTAATTTAGAAAATGTTGAGCTTCATGTGTACACTGATGCAGATTGGGAAGGATGTGTTGATGACAGAAAGAGTACATCAGGTGGAGCAGTGTTTCTTGGTGATAGACTTGTCACTTGGACAAGCAAGAAACATAATTGTATTTCTCAGTCAACAGTAGAAGCAGAGTATGTTGCAGTAGCCTTGAATTGTTCTATAATTGTTTGGATCAAGCAAATGATAAAGGATTTTGGAATTCAGATTGATTATCCTATTGTTATTCACTGTGATAACACTAGCACTATCAACATGTTGAAGAGCCCTGTGATGCATGCAAATACAAAGCAAATTGAGATCAAGTATCACTTCCTAAGAGAGAAAGTGGAAGAGAAAAAAGTCAAGGTGGACTATGTGAGTACTAAATATCAGTTAGCAGACATATTCACAAAGCCCTTGCCTAAGGATACTTTTGAGTATCTCAGGGAGAAGTTGGGAGTAATTCCCTTCCCTGATTCTACTTCGAAGAAAGAAGGAAAAGCATTAGTCCTTAGGGACTGATGGATGGTTGACTACTCTACTTATGGAGTAGTACTAATGCTTAAACTCTTTGGCACCCTTTTCCATTGATGTCAAAGGGGGAGTAATATATAGTCATGAAAAATAGAAGCAAAAGGAGTAATATACTAAGGGGGAGTAGTATTCAGTTATGATAGCAGTTCAGTTGAGGAAATGGAGAATGTTGAGGAATATTGTAGCAGATGGAGGACTCATCTTTGGGAGAGTCTTGAAGAGGAAATGGAGAATGTTATAAAATAATTATTCATTTGGATTGGTGGAGTTTTTCATTCCATATGTTGCCATTAATGCCAAAGGGGGAGATTGTTGGAGATTTGCCAGCAGGCCAGTACTGATTGTATGTTTGTCATTGATGACAACATATGGTAAGTAGCATGCATGGAAGACTTATGAAGTTAGCTTTTAGTATATGTTGCATGGACATTTTATCAACATGTTATTATGGGTGTAGAGGTTAACTATTAGTACAAATAGTTATATAGCAGCTTGTGTCAGCAGTGTTCCTAACAGAGTAACAAGCAGTGTTCTGTGTATGGTTGTCTGTACAATTATCATGGAGCCTTGTGCACTTGGATATATGATGAAGACTTATTAGTGATGTTACATTCATGGACACAGGGTTTGATGATCAATAGAAGTGAATTTGTGTAGTCGCTCTTCACCAGTAGGAGTTTCATGTGTTTGTTCAGGAGAGCCGACAGAGATTATATTGGTTCTAGAGTTGTGCCTATCATTTTGGTATGTGCCCTTGGATTTAAGCTTGGAGAAGAGTTAGTGATGTTTAGTTAAGAGTGCATGAAGTAATTCAGCTTGAGGAGAAAGATACAGTTATTTTGGTAGAGTCGACAGTGTGTAGCGTGTGTCTACAATTGTCTTATTGGACAAGTCCCAGAATGTGTTGCATGCTTAGTAGAGCTAACTGAATTATTATTGGAGTTTGTTATGGTTTCTCTATTATGATTTCAAGGTGGTTCTAACAGGCTGACTTGATTATATCATTTAGAGGAAATATATTTATAGGCAATCATTTGTGATTACTAGAGAGTGGTTCATTGTTGATTGGGAAGACCAGAGAATGCAAAGTGTTGAGCCATCAGAAGAAGGTCTATGTGACCAAGTAAAGTGTTTGTGCTATAAATTGGAACTAATCCAGACATTAGGTTTAAGCGCAATTCACCAAGATCCAGATATAGTGTGTATCTATTATTCAAAAGGTTGTAGCCTTCGCCACTTTGAGCAATCTACTCTTGGACAGTGTGTCCTCTCCCCTAACAGGGACTATTATAAAAGACTCATAATAGGGTCTAACCCTTGACCAGGTCTATTGTACTAAATATATTGTAAAGCAACTCCTAACAGGGTTAAGGATCTTCTAACAAGGATCATAATACACTAGTGTAGAATATTAGTGGGTGTCAATTCCCACCGGGGTTTTTACCTATTTGGGTTTCCTCGTAACCAAAATATTGGTGTTGTGTTTAAGTGTTCTTTCATTGTTTTTATGCTTTATGTTTAAGTATACTTAATAGGATAAAGAATTGAAACTTGTAGATAAATGATTCACCCCCCCCCCCCCCCACCCCTCCCCCCTTTCTTAGTTGTCTCTTGGGACTATTCCTAACAGTTGAGATCATCATTCCTAACATGCATCCTTAGTTTATTTCCCATGTGCAAGAAACAAGTCTTTGATCTAGCTATAGTCTATGAATTATATTCCTAACCTACATTGGTTAACTATTTTTGCAATTATTCCCTTTCTCATCATATCAACTTATTCATCAATGATTTTTTCTTGTAGAGACCTACAAATGCTAAATGCCCTTGGCTCTCCTTTTTAACATATCTTTTATATTGTGCATTTAGCCTTCATCATTCGTTGATTTTGATAAATTTTGGTTATTTTCATTATTTTGATTTATACTTTATTTTTTTCATCTTGTCATCTATTTGTGATCATGTTGTGCATTTTATCCTTTATCGATCATTGTCTCTTGTTTGATTAACTATTTTTTATAATTATTTAATCAAGTTCATTAGTTTGTCCCTAGGGGATTAATAATTTATTTAATTATCCTTTGTCTTAGCATGTCCTATTGGGATTATGAAAAGGTGAGTTACTAAGAGGAGAGGGGTGAATCAATAACCCTAAAAACTTTCTAATCTATATCCTTAAGATAATATCTTTCATTAATTGATTGCCATATTAACATTTCCACTCATTCATAACATAACTAAAATAAGAAATGATTTCTAATCTAATAAGTTAACATTCATGAAAATTCATACACTTGACACATGTATTTTGGTATCACAAAAGCCCTTGTTAGAAGGTAAAAACTATGGTGGGGATAACACCCACAAAGCTTCACTACTGCAATAACAAAGTTTTGTTGTTAGGGCTTAGAATGTTGATCACTTTTGATAACCTTACCCTGTAAGGAGTAACATTTAAGACTTGTTAAGACCTACCTTGTTAGAGAATTTAAGAAACATTGTTAAGTGTGCACTCGGTTAAGAGATTTACAAAAGACTTGTTAGGTCTACTCTTTTAAGAGATTTAGTCAGCCACATTTGTTTGAAAGTAACAATAAATTGATTTGGATGTAGCAACTTACTTTGTTGAATTTTAGATCTTCTTAGCCCTTACCGGATTTCACCTTCATGTGATAGATTTGTCCTTCAAATACTGCTCGATAGCCTCTAGTCTAATACTGATTCAATTTTGAATACTTGTTCAATTCTTAGCTTCAAAACCCTATCTGATCTTTATATGTCTCCTCTAGGTGGCTACTTTTCATGTCTCATTGTACAACTGACATCTTGACAATTCTTATATCATAAATATTTAACCTAATTAGGGTTATGGAATCATCTAGAAAACATTAGATCTACAATCCATATGAATGATCTAAATCAATACTTCATAGGGATCATCACCATTTAGTTATTATATCTCCAATAAATCTTTACCTTGATTTATGCAAACTATTTTCTAGATTGGTATGAACTGTTTGCATTGTTTTATGTGTCATTCCATACTTTTATGTCATTCCTATATTACTCGATATATACTGCATTCTTGTCTTGGTAAAATTCTGATGCTCGGTAATTATGAATGCTTGGTTATAACTGTACTTAGTGTGCTCGGTAATCATCTGGCTCAGTGTATGTTCTTGGTCAAGACTATGCTCGGTTACCTTATCATTCTTCCTTGTGCTCTGCTCGGTTACTATACTCAGTGTATTGATCGACTAGTCTATTTTCTTCCTTTACCAACTATATGTGTGACACTAATGACAACTCATAATGTAATTATGTGTAACATTCTCCCCCTTTGGCATTAGTGACAAAAACACATATGTATGCTGTAATAAAAAATTCAAAACTTGTATACTTCAAAAAATTTGTATAGACTCCCCTTGTCTATATACCTCGGTATACATACTATGTACATATAGTTTTCCCCCTTTTCTAATAATAATGTCAAAAATGTATATACTCACAACTTGTCAAAAATGTTCTGATGGGTTTTCTTAAGGTTGGCCAAAAGGTTTTCTCGTTCCTCTTCCAGATTCTCAAGTGCAATCTTCTCTAGACCTACTTGAGCATGCATATCAAAAATATAATCTACCACTGATAACTTGGGGGTGGAAACTAATTCATTTTCCTTCTTGACATGTCATTGTATCACTTCTATCTGTGTTAACAACTCATCTTGTAGCTTAGTTGTTTGATCTTTTATCTTGTTCTATTCTCTTCTCAATTCAGACCTTAACCCTTGTATATGTTTAACCTTTGTATAATGCAATTTGAATACATGGGGTTGGATTATCAAGATTTTTGCACTTTTATGTAGGTCTTCATCTATTTTCTTAAGCTTGGTAGTAATCTATGCAGTAAAGGAATCTATTTTGCAAAGCTTCTTTAAAACAGTAAGTATATTCTAAATAATACCTTCTATTTCACTTACAGTTTTAGATAGTTTTACTTTGTGAATTGCTACTACTTGGATGATCTTCTCTATGATCTTATATTGCATCTTTGTCTCATCTCTCTCTTCAATCTTGCATTGGTGGTAGGAGAGTTGATGTTCTTGGTAAGGATTGCAAGTTGGTCAATGATGGGAGTATTCTCATCAACATTGACATTAGGGATAACTTGCATCAACATTTCTCTCATGTCCTCTAGCACCTATTTATGTTTACTTTCTTGCCTCATCTTCTCCTAAGATACTTTTCTAGTGTAGAGTTCTCCATTCCTTCTTAGAGCTTCGGGGTCCAATTGTCTTGGGTCACATGCAGGTATCTCTATTACTTCATCCAGTATGATTAGATCTTTTCCATGTTTCTTCTTCTTTTTCTTTTCTTTTTTGCTAGATGTTGGTGATTGAGCATAAGGAACTAGAGCATTTTTCTCTGGATTTGACTTTTGTTTCTCCATGGATACACTCTCTTCTTTGTCCTGGCCTTTTACAATTCCCTCAGTGTGAGGTCCTAGGTCTTGTGGCCTTGTGCCTATAGTAGAATCATCTACTTTGTTCTCATCTTGAGTTCCTTTTTCATCTGACTCTTTGTTTGTAGTCTCTTTCTCTCCTTCTTCACCCTTGTTTCTATTGTATCTATTTGTTTCTCAGGTGGTGTGTCCTTGGTTTTCTCCTTGGAAGCAATATCAATGGCTTGAACCAAAATTGGTAAGTTACCTGATACAAGCGCTTTGGCTACCTTGATAGATTGATCTCCCTCTTTATTCTCGATAGAAATAGTGATATATTTATCTTCCTTGGCTTCATCATTGGGGTATCCTTCTGTGATATCTTCAATCAATACTTCTTCTTCCTTGGTTATCCTTAACATCTCTAAAGTATCTTCTTTTTCAGTTTGTCCGATAGGATAAAAATGTTCAGCATAAGTATTATCATCTGGCTACTTGAATGTCTGATATGTGTATAGGATCTTCAACTAGCCTTTGTGTTGTAGCATCATCATGATCATCATTTGGTACACCTTTTCCTCCTCTTGTTTCACTCTTCTCGATAATAACTACAAGTGCATTTTTCTTTGCTTCAGATTTAGACTTTAAGATTTCAGTCCATATCTCCTTGCTTTCCTCATCAAATTCTTGAAGTTTACCTTGTAATATGTTCAATGCTCTTCCTTTCATCAAGAATTTATTTGCATATTATTTCATCATTTCTTCAATCTCTTAAACAGATAAATTTGGCATTGCCAAAATCAATGACCTTTGTCGCATTTTATTCTTGGTGTACAAAGCATAAGTCCACCTTGCTAAGATTTTATTATACAATTATTTGGGAATACTATTTTCAAATTCAACTAGTAATCTCTTGAATTTGATCATCATGTCAATCATTGCCTCTTCCAACTTATCTTGATCCTCAGCACTCATAGTTGAATATATGTGGATCTTAGGATGACCTAGTCCTCCTTGTTCTTTTATGCCCTGTGCAATCTCATCAATAGATTGTGCTTTATTTACAACTTATTTAAATTGATTAGTGTCTTCATCCTCTGAATCTACATCATCTTTATTTCTTATTAACTTTCTCCTCTTTTTGGGTACCTCAGTAGAAGCTTGTGTACCTCTCTTTTTTTGATAGGTCTTTGTCAGTGTAGGCCTTGTTGTTTTTTCTACTCCCCATCTTTGAGGTGGGGAAACACCTGTAGAGAACCTTTTCATTTCTTGTGTAGGAGTATCTTCCTCTTTCCTCTTACCTTTCATTTCCTTTATTGGCTCTTCCTATGTTTCCTTTTTTCACTTGGTCTCTTCATCTTCACTATTACCGATTAGTTTTTGTTCCTCGGTTTCCTCTTCAACTGACTTCTCTGCTTCTTCTCCAAGTTGTTTTTCTAAAGTTCCTAACATTTTCTTTATTTTTCTTCCAAATTTAACTCCTCTAAGTCCATTTTTATTCTCTATTTTTCTTCTTCATAAGTGCCAAATCTTGTTGCACTTTTACCCTTAGGCTCTACAAGAAGTGCCTTTATTAACCTAGTAGCTTGGTAAATGTCTATTTCATATGCCATCAATGACAAACATGCAGTCCTTAGATCAACTACCTTGATTAGAGTGGAGTCAGTATCCACTAAGAAAAAAAATTCATCCTTTTATTTCTCCACAAGCTTTGCGGGAATTCTGATCCTCTTGTGCATTCTATCCTTAAGTTCTCCAAAGTAGTCATCCATGACTAGCTCAAAATTATGACCTAAACTACTTATGAATTCATTGATTTGAATGATGATTGGTTTATTTACTTCTAATTGTACATCACTGATTGAGGGCAATGAATTTTGCAAGTAGAAAAGATACATACCAATAGAGATCCAAACTTGTAGGTGTTGGATTTAGAAACTCAAATTGTTCTCATATTCTCCTCCAGTTTTCTCAACATCAACTCAACTAGGTCAAGTTTAAGACCTTTCTTCACTATCTTATAAGTAATATCACCAATGCTACAAGGAACACTATTTGGTCGACTAGATTGAAATACCTTGTAAGCAATCACATATGCTTTAAATCTAGTCTCTGGATCATCAATAGTGTTTATACTCATTCCTCCACCATCCCATTCGACTCCAGTCAACTTCTCAATCTCATTCTTTGATGGGTGCCTTATGGATTTAGCCTTGTCACATACTAGGTAACTGGTGACCATGTGAATCACATCCTTAGTGATCTTTTGTGGCTCATCTAACCACATTGTTGCATCATGTACTCGAATAAAAACAATCCTAATCCATTCTATTTTAAATTTCTTTGTGAAATGAAGAGAATTTGTTAATCCCTTAACTTCTAGATGTTTGTGCTCATCCTTTAGTTTCACATCCATGCATAGCTCTTGATAAGTGGATTGTAGCTCAAAATCACCAATCTCATTGATCTTACAGTGAATGTAAGATTGAATATCCTTTACCAACAAAACCCTAGGTGGTATTGATGAAAATGCACCTTTTTCATCAATATGAGATGCGACCTCGGGATGTAGTTTGTAGTTTTGTTCTTCATAGGTTGCACTCTTGATTAGTGTAACTTTCTTCTCCTTATCATCCTTCGATTGAGTGGTTTTCAAAGTAGATGTCACCGCTGATAACAAATTAGGGCTTGTTTAAAATATGTTCAAATAACTCAATTTCACTTCAAACTTACTTGGATAGCTTCCAAATACTCCGTGAAATGCTCAAATTGCATTAAATATCTTAGAATCTAGTTGTTCAAATCTTCGCTCTAGTTTCACTCTTTGAATACAATGTGAAAAATGAGTTGGGTCGACATGTAGTTATACTTAAAAACCTTTTTCAACCTAAATATGTTGCATTAAATGCTTCATCAACTACTACTCGGTTAAAGATAAAATATTTGGTTATCTCATTTAGATACATCAGCTCGGTTAACACTACCAATGCTCGGTTGACTATGCAACTCAGTTAACCTTACCATTTTTCACTAACTGACAAACTTTTACTCGGTCAAGCTTTACTGACTATACTCATTTCAAGTTTAAAACATATAACAACCTAGTGCATCTTAATTCAAGCAGATATGGTATACATGCAATAGATATAAGGAACTATTGTAAGATATAACTGCGTAAAATTTAGTTCCCATACTCACTTGATTTATTTAGGTAGAAGTGGTGAAATCACCTAAAAGGACTAGGTATCATTGGCTGTTGTGCTTGTTCATGCATTGTCTTTAGTTGATCTTCTCCACATTTGAATCATCTACCTTCTGATTCCATCCATGGTGTTCTCATTCATATCAACATTCGGTTTTGGTGCTCAGTCTTTGCAATCTTTACTTAAGTGACCAACCTTGTGATAGTGTAGACATGCCATTCTAGAGTTTGTCCAATTTCTAGATTTTCCTCTCCATTGTAGTCTCATACAATTTGTAGAAACGTGACCATATCTTCTACATGTTGTACAATTAAACCAATTGTTTTAATCCCAAGTATAAATTACCTTGTCTTCTTGGTTGATAGGTATTTTTTTATCTCTTTGGTTTCCAAACTTGTTTCATCTTTTCCCTGCATTCTTGTGATATACAACCATGCTTGTTGCAAGTGCGAAAGTTCTTTTCCATATAGTACCTCTTAGGTGATCTATTCATCTTTGATCTACATTCAAATGCTTGATGTCCATACTTGTTGCAATTGTAGCAATAACCATCAAATTTAGGAATAGTGTTAGGAGTACCTTTAGCTTTTCTTCTATAGACATTTGTTGTGTGACCTAGTTTTCCACAATGATAGCATGAGAGATCATTTGGTTTAGGATTTGCATAGGCATTCTTTTTCTGTACTTGATTTGATGATTCTCCTTGTTTGGTATAATCTAATCTAGTGGTGCTATCGAATCTTGTCTGATTCATTAAGAACTCATCCATCCTTTTGGTACTTTCCTCAATTTTCTTTATCATTTCACTGTGTTGTTGTTTCATCTTCACTTCATTTTTAAGCCTTTCATTCTCTTCCCTTAATTCACCAATGTCTTTGAATTTTCTAGCAAGTTCATTATTTACTCGGTTGACTTCTTGACTCATGAGAACCATCTGATTGGAAATTTCAAAGTGATGCTCGGATAGCCTTAGTATTTCAGATTCTTTATCTTCCAATTTCTCAATCACTTGTCTTATGTCTTCAATAGACATATTCCTTTCTTGTTCATCTTGTCTTGCATTGTTTATGACTTCAATAATTCTTACCATTTGTGTTTCTTGTCCAATTTTCAGTGCCTTCACTTGTTCAATGAGGTGTTGATTCTTTTTAGATAAATCTAAGATAGTTCCTTCAGATGCATCAAATATACTTATAGATCCTTCAGATAATTATTCTATCTCTTCTTCCTGATATTGAGCCTCATTCAACCAAAATGCTAATTCCTTCCCTTTGTTCAATGACTCAACTTTTTCTTGACGTCCTTAAGATGTTCCAGGGTAATCTGCAACTCCAATTTATATTTCTCAATTGTCTTGTCAATCTTATACCTTTCCATCTCTGTGGATATTTCCTCTTCAGTGATTAAAATTCCTTAACAAGAGAACTAGCTCTGATACCAATTATTGGAATTATGGAAAGGTGAGTTACTGAGAGGGGAGGAGTGAATCAATAACCCTAATTTTTTTTGATCTATATCCTTAAGATAATATCTTTCATTAATTGACTTTCATATTAACATTTCCATTCATTCATAACATAATTGAAATAAGAAATGCTTTCTAATCTAATAAATAAACATTCATGAAACTTCATACACTTGACACAAGCATTTTGGTATTGCAAAAATCCTTGTTAGAAGGTAAAAACTATGGTGGGGATGACACCCACAAAGCTTCACTACGACAATAATAAAGGTTTCATGTTAGGGCTTACAATGTTGATCACTTCTGATGATCTTACCCTATTAGGAGTAACATTTAAGACCTATTAAGATCTACCTTTTTAGAGGATTTAAGAAACACTATTAATTGTGCACTAAGTTAAGAGATTTACAAAAGACTTGTTAGGTCTACTCTATTAAGAGATTTAGTCTACCACTATTGTTAGAAAGTAACAGTAAATTGAGCCGGATGTACCAACTTAATTTGCTAAATTTTAGATCTGCTTAGCCCTTAGCTAATTTCACCTTCCCGCAATAGATTTGTCCTTCAAATACTGCTCGGTAGCCTCTAGTCTAATACTGATTCAATTCTAAATACTTATTCAATTCTTAGCTTCACAACCATGTATGATCTTTAAATGTCTCATGTAGGTGGCTACTTCTCATGTGTCATTGTACAACTGACATCTTAATAATTCTTATATCATAAATATTTGACCTAATTAGGGTTATGGAATCATCTAGAAAACATTAGATCTATGATCTGTATGAATGACCTAAATCAATATTGCATAGGGATCATCACCATTTAATTATTACATCTCCAATAAATCTTTACCTCAATTTATGTAAACCATTTTCAAGCTTGGTATGAACTGTTTGCATTTTTTCTGTGCCATTCCATACTTCTATGTCATTCCTATATTACTCTATATATACTGCATTTATGTCTTGATAAAATGCTGATGCTCGGTAAATATGAATGCTCAGTTATAACTGTACTTAGTGTGCTTAATAATCATATGACTTAGTGTATGTTTTCGGTCAAGGCTGTTCTCAGTTACCTTATCATTCTTCCTTGTGCTCTGCTCGGTTACTATACTTGGTGTTGTATGCAAATTAGATGTCTAATACTAGAAATGATAAGTTAACTATTTAGAAGCTAACAAATCTATCTAATGCAACACAATGAAGAATGGAAAGTAATAACAAAAGATGAAACTAAATCAATTACCTTCACCTACCATGCAGCTTGTCTCCATTGTCCTCCTAGTCTTGATTTCTTGGATGGTTGAGCTCTCAGATTTCCAATTTGAAGCTCCTTGCCCAAGATGTCACCAAAGTGTGGAGATTGAATGAGTGAGTGCAAAATAGCCCAAAGCTTGATTATGCAACTAATGGATGGAATGCAAGTGGAATGATGATAGTGTGGATGCTTGAATGCTTTTAGAATGCTTGATTGCTTGAATGCTTGAGTGCTTGAATGTCAATTACCGATTAGCTCACAAAGGGGAAATGAGGCTCCTTTTATAGAGTTTTGGAGGATCTAAGCCTAGGTGGCACAATCCTACGGTGGAGAATGAAGGGTGGAAGATCCTAGGGCTAGGATTGACTTGGTTGAAGGATTTGAGAGAAAGGGGGATGTAGTTGGAATGTGAGAGGGAGAATAGGGATGATGTTCCTCTCACATTGACATGGAAGAGAAGAAGATGGAAGGGAAAGACACATGTCAAGTGTCTCACAAAGACCAAAGAGAGGAAGAGGGAGAGACATTTTCCTCAATAGGACTCTTGGTACAAGTGTCCCATGAGTCACCTTTGACCCTTAGAGGTGGCTTGAGAAGCCCCTTAGGAATAGGGAATGTCTCTTGACTTGGTTTGAGAGAAGACATGTGGTCATGAGACCAAGTCCTATGAGGCCACATAGCCCTTAAGAATAGGACATGTGTGGGTGAGGATAATTATCAATAAATAATTAATTATAATTATTTATTTTAGCCAAAGTGATGTGTCAAGTGACTAGGTTTATGAGGTGGACTAGGGGACTTAGTCATATTTAGGTGATTGTGTATTTAATTAAAATCACTTTAATAGACTAATTAGAAAACTTAGGATACAAGATTAGACCATAGTGAATTTACTAAATAAATTGAATAATCTATTTAATAAATAGAGGAAATAAATATTAATTAAATAATAAATATTTAATTAATTCATCAAGTCAATATCAATTAAATAATAAATATTTAATTAATTAATGAAGCCATTTTTAAGTGTATACAGGTGTATTGACTAACTAGTTTGTTTTTTTCCTTATTGACTGTATGTGTGACACTAATGACAACTCATAATGTAATTATGTGTAACATGTCCATCTTTGACATAAATAAATCTTATTTATTTATCTTCTTTTCCATTTTGTATCACAATTAAATATGCAATATTTAGTTATCTTTTAGTCATTTTGGAGGGAATTGGTAAGTGGCTTTTTATTATTTCTCTTTTATTATTGACATTTGGAACTTCTTTTTTCACTCGTCTTTTCATATTCCTTTCCTTTTCTAATTTTGAGGAAATTATTAAATGCAAATTTTAAATTTTCCCTCCTATTCCTTTTATTTTTTAATTTGCCTTTTCCATTTCCCTTGTACATTCATTTCCTTTTTATTGCGTCAATTTTCGAACTGGGAGTCTATAAATTGAGCCCTTTTCTCTCATTTTTATGAACCACAACTTTAGTATCCTCCTCATCATGTTGTCCAATTAATTTCTTTTTGGCTATTATCTATGCACATGTAAACAAAGATAACATATTACATTAGAGGAGAAAGAAAAATAAATCAGGTGCCATTGAAGAAATATTTGGTATTTTTATTTGAATACCTTGGTTATGCATTTTGTTTCAATAGCCTTATTGGTTTTGATTAGGATGTTCACTAACATGGTTTTTATGGCTTTCATGGTTGGCTTAATCATGTTTTCATACTACCTTGATTTTCCTGATCCACATTTGGTGAACTCAACGTGAACCTTCTTACTAATTAATTTACATGTCTTTTTGTTTGTATGCATGTTTTCTATGTTAATTTATAGTTGCATGCAAGAATTTGGACTCTAGTTTGTGGTCAATGTAGGATTTCTTGTCTTAACATGTCATAGACTACAAGTTTTAATTTATTATTTATTTTGAAGTAATAAATTAAGGGATTTTTTAATGAACAACAATTTTTTATTTATCCTAATTAGGGGTTTTAAATAAACAACAATCTCTCATCTAGCCTAATTAGGGGTTTCAAATGAATAACAAATTTCACCTATCTTAGTTTTTGGATTCAATTGTGTAGACCTTTTTACCATGAAATCTAGAAACTAAGATACCATACGTATGGATTGTGGAAATCTAATAAATTTCACCTAGTTAAATTAGGTGGATGATTGAACCCTACAATTTTCACCTAGTCTTAATTTGGAAGGAAAAGAACAACAAGTTGTGCTTCTTTTATCACATTTCCTTAATTGGTTAGTGAACAACAAATTTCACATATTTTAACTAGGAGGATGAATTAACCCAACTTTTTATCACTTAGTCTTAATTAGAAAGGGAAAAGAACAACAATTTTTACCTAGTGTAATTATGAGGTTAATTTACTTCTATTTTTAAATTTCTTTGATAAAAAGGGTTTAAATTAACTACAATATTTTCACATAGGCTAATTAAGGGCTTTCAATTGATAATAACTTTTCATCTATTCTAAGTAGGGGCTAAAATAAATCACAATCTATTCATGTAGGTTAATTAGGGGCTTTCAATTTGATTTTTTTGCATTGAACTTGATGAAGTTGTGATTTTGAAATTTTATGTATTTGTCTTTTAGATATATAACTCTTCACTTTTATTAAGGGAAAAAACTCTATCTTTTTTTGTTTCTTGTGCACTTTCATGTCATAGGATGGATCCACTATTACACAAAAGTGATAACAATACCCAATTTTTTTTATAGAATAAGAACTTACTTTAGTGGGAAAAGAGGTACTCACCCCAAAGAATAATACCTAGAGGCACTTCATCGGTCCGCTATATAAATTGATGTCAACATTTAGGTGATCCCCATATTCTCCCTATTACTCACATTCATGTGAGGTGTATAAAAGCCCTTCTTCCTTATAGGAGAAGGATTGGGATTGTGCTACTTAGGTGCATGCTAGAACCCTAAAGCTTCCCCACTACAAATTATTGTTTTAGTTTCCAAAATCCCTCTACTTGTTGACTCAAGGACTATGATACATGCACCCCAAAGATACCCCTTATGTAGTCTTCAATCTAAGATAAAAATTTTTTTGAGATATTTGGGTCTTTATAAATTTGAATCTTGGCATGCCCAAGAAGTGTGTGTTGTGTAAGGGGGATCCATTGCCTTTAAGATTCTATCTATCTGATTAAAAATGGTATGTTATCACAAGGGGATTTAACAAGTATTTTCCTATCCTAAACCATAGGTTTTGTTTGTCTTCATTTCCTTAACAACCATTTTGTTTTGCATGTGTGTTAAAAACATATTCCTAATCAAACATCACTTGTCCAAACCTTTGATGATTTACCCAAACATATTTGTCAAAACCCTAATCAAAAGCATTTTCCAAACTTTTAAACAAAGGAAAATCCAACCTTTCATCTTTATTGCAACCTTCCATGGGTGCTCTGTAGCTTTCCTCACTTGCATCCTTTATCTTAGGGTCTAGCCTTCCATAGTACCTCTTTGGTAATTTCCTTAATACCTTTCTTGGGTCATTTCTTTTCACTTATCCTAGTTTGTATCCTTAGGTTTCTTTTAGAACCTCGTCCTTATTACCATCTTGTCATGATCCTATTGAAATTATCATACCCCTTAGTCATCCTTCATTTGGTCCATACCCCTGGCTTGAATTTAGGTACTTGTCCTTATTATATTATCCTTTTCCTTCGTATTTTTAGATAATTTTTAGAGTTACATTCCATCCCATTTGTAATCTATTTCTTGCATTACCCAAAGCACCTTAGAGTTATAGGGTACCCCTCACCTCTTTTAGATTGCATTTGTATTCCACTCTTTGGAATCATATAATTCATTTCCATTAGGTACATTTCATTCCATATAGGTCCACACCCATGGGTTTTGAAACAAGATCCCAAGATTTTAGGAGACAACAAGAATCATCATACCAACCCATATATAGTCCAATGTATGACACAATCAAGTTTTTCAAGACAATCCCAAATTATTCTAACACAATAATTACAAGGCTACATTAGACAACTAGGTTTTGAATCACGTTTTGATATTGGTCCACCAATGAACATGCAACCAAAAGAGGTTTTTGTTATAAACAAGGCAAAAATTTCAACTAAGAGGGGGAGGGGGTGAAAAAGATGTGTCCCAAAATTGAAAACCTTAAATCATATATCACTATAATAACACGTGTGAAAGATAAGCATTAAAGCATGGTAATGAACAACACCACAACACATAACACCAAATTTTTCACTTGGAAACCCTTTAGGGGAAAATAGATGGTGGGGATCAAACCCACTATATAATGTACTAGCACATAAAATATATTAAATTTAGAAGGGGAATGCACATGCATTCAAAAAAAATGCCTAGGGATCATTGCTCAAAGACAGTAGGGAAATAATCTTGTGATACAATGAAGGGAAACAACTCTGGAATGGACAACAATCCACTATGGACAATAATCCACTATATCATGAACTGACTAAAATCATATGTCATGTCAATACAGTTCTAGTGAAGTACATTTTCATACAAGCTCAATAATAGATTCCACTCATATCTCTTCTGAGATCTTTGAAAAATCAAATTTTCTCACCATCCTCTATAGTAAAATTATTTACATTTGCATCATCCTTTGCATCTCCTCTCTCTCTCAATTACATAAATGGTTTCATCACTTTATACATTATAATAAGATAAATAAGGTTGGCCTTAACCAAAACCTTAATTACAAAAATGAATTACATTAACCAATGTGATCCCTAACATGTTGGCTAAGACATATATTAGATCCAACAAAATAACCTAGAACATACCATGATCCAAAAATTTGTGTTGTAATGCTTCGCAACATGTTACACCATCCAAGTGGCCAAGAATACCAACATGCTTCATGAAAGTCAAATAAATTTCATCACAAAATAAAAAGTGATCCAAAAATAAGGATAGGACACCATTAAGAAACATGAACAAGCATCATGAAATATGATAGAAATAAAAAAAACATCTCTATCTTAGAATTCATCACCATCTTTGCACTGTTGATCATGAACACCGAACAATGAACTTTGTCATCAAAGAAATATTGCTTGCACATCTCCAAATCATGAACTATACCAAATGAGGACACCAATACCAGTCTTGATTACACCACCAGGTTAGAAATAATAAATATTTCATAACTGATCATTACCAATCCAAAAGATTTAACTCTTTCATTTCCATAATTAACCAGAAAAGCTAGTAAACAATCTTTGATCAATCAACTGAACGTCACTCAAATAACAACATAAAGTTCTATAATCAAACATGAATAAACTAAAAACATCTCTTCAACTATTTGTACCTACACACCATCTAAATCTCAACACAAAAGTCATACAAATAAAATCTCTCCACTGAAAAAATAAAGAACACTATCAAGAATAAAGAACTATGTTGATATCAATGACAAAAAATTAATGCCAATACAAAGAATGTGTTATTCTCAACAATATCTGCAAAAATCCCAACGACATCCAAAAATCTTCCCCTTTGGCATTGATGACAACATTTGATGTGAAAAACTAAATCAATGCACAAATTTATGAGCAACAATAAAAATATTATCTTTCAGAGTTTCTCTAACAATCTCTCCCATAGGGATAGGAAGGTGTCAGATAAAGCTCTGGAGGCTTTGACACTAATGGACCAGGAAATGAAGCAAATGGTAAAGGTTGATAATTCCTACTTTAACCCTAAATGCATTTCTAGGCTGTGGAGACTGGTTCTCTTTGTGATCATTAGCTACATTACTTTGGATGGTAGATATACCAAAATTTACAACCATCATCTGATTCTGCTAAATCATTTTAGACATGGGGTTAAAGTTAATTTCCCCTTTTATCTTCTAAGCTCTTTGATTGCTACTATTCTCAGTTGGAAGAGGAACCCTGATGGTGACCACACCTGTCATGATGGTCTAATGGTCCTCATTTATGAGGTTCTTAAGTCTAAGAAGGTCGAGAGGTCTCGACTGAATTGGAAGGCCCTCAAAGACTATGATACCGATGGAAAATAATCAGAGGAACCCTTTATGGAGGATATCGAAGAAGATGAGGGTGACTTTGAGAAAACTAGAAAACACATCAAGTATCAGGAATCCTTGTCCAAAATAAAAAAGAAGAAAATCAAGATGGAGGATTCGGTTACTAATATAGACATGGAGGAAGAGGAGAGTAGGGAGGACAATGCGAAGAGGAAGGGTAAAAACAAAATGGAGCCTATAGGGAAGTGTACCAGGGCCAAAAATAGGAGTAAGAAGAGGGATAAGAGGGTTTTCATTTCCTTTGATGATGGCTCTACCTCATAGGAGAATAGCCAGGATAAATAGGAAAAGAAGGTGGAAAAGGACCCTATCACAGAGGAAAGTGTTGGGGTAGAGAAAAATGTTCTAGTTGATGATAATATTTTGTAGGATGTAGCCTAGGATGTGGAAAATATTGAGAAGGATGGTTAGGATGATAACAAGGATAGGGTGGAGAGCTTGAAGGAGGAGATGGCGGGTGTGAATAAGGATTTTGAAAATCTAGGGTGTCTTGTGTTCCTCATTAATCTGAGCACCATGAAAAATGACATCACTACTATGAAATCCCATATCCATCAGCTTCAAAAGGAGACTGGGATTCTTGGAAAAATGAACCTGGGGGAGAAGACCATGGGTCAGTGTATTGATGAGTTGAAGGAGACTGTTGGTAGGGCTGAGGGGCTTTTTGCCTTTAATGAAAAAATCATTTCTATGGAGAAGAAAATTGAAGATGGAGAGGTGGTTAAAAGAGAATCAAAATAATGGAAAACATAGTTGAGAAGCTGGAGAAGATGGTTGGGAATATTGTGGAGTAGAATTTTGCCATTCTTAAGGCTTCGACTGAGCATGTCAAGATTCTAGCAGACAAAATGGATCAAGGGAAAGGGGAGCAGGTGCTCATTGAGGTCAAGGAGGATCATGGACCTAGCAAGAGAACTAGATCAAGTTTCAAAAAGTTAGAGGAGAATAAGAACAAAGATATTGAGGAACTCAAAGTTTCCTCTGCTGACATACAGATGCTGGTTGAACAGGTGGATGATCTTATGAAGTTTATTTTGCCAGCTGGCTATTGTCCTACTATCTTTCTACTGTCCTTTTTTCTCTTTCTTTCAGTTAAGGACTTGTTCATTTTTTGATGTCTCTTTTTGGTGTTGATGCACTGTTTCTGTTGGTACTTTAATGCTTATTTTGTAATCTTTCTGTAAAAGGTTTCGAGTCCTTTCAAAACCTATTTTTACATAATCAAAACAATCTCTCCCACAAACACATAGCTTTCTCTCACATGCTCTCAATAAGATCAAAACCCCCCATGTGAAGTATTTTTCACATAGATTTATCTCCTTTGACATCAATGGAAAAGGAAGAATAAAATATACCTACTCCTCAACTACACATCAACAATAGCTACAACAACTACCCCTAAGGAGAAACTCTCAACACATCAATCCATTAAGAAGAAGAATTTGTTAAGATCACTGGACTGATGCAATCCCACACATCAACTAGCTCTGATCGGGAGGGTCCATCACCCCAAGCTTACCTCTAAGATATTCAAAGGTATATTTTGTAAAGGCTTAGTGAAAATGTTTGTAATCTATTCCTTATTAGCCACATATTCCAATTTCACATCCTTCTCATTCACCCTATCCCTCAAGAAATGGTATTTGATAGATATATAATTTTTATTTGAATGTAACATAAGGTTCTTTGAGATATTAATAATACTTGAGTTATCACAATGAATAGTTATAGGCTCATTAATACTTACTCTTATATGCTTCAACATTTTCATCATCCAAGAAAATTGTGTACAATTAACAACAACAACAACATATTCAACTTCAACAACATATTGAGAAATGTAATTTTTCTTTTTGCTTAACCATGCAACTAACATCTTTCCCAAAAAAAATGCACCACCGCTAGTACTTTTTTTGTCATCCACATTTCCTACCCAATCAACATCAGTATATGCACTCAAAGTAAAATCATCATCTATTCCATACCATAATCCATAGTCAATTGTACCATTTAAGTATCTAAAAATTCTTTTAACAACAACCACATGAGTTTCCTTAGGTTCATCTTGAAATATCACAACAATTCTAATTGCATTTGATATGTATGGTCTAGTGTGAGTTAGACATTGTAATCCTCCAATCATTGATCTGTACCTTGTCTGATTTTTGTTAGGTTGTTGGCTAGCGGATTTGTCTCTTACTAAATATTCAATCACTGACTTTGAACCCTTTTAAGAAATAGATCTTTAGACAACAAGTGGGTAAAAAACTATCCTACTTCCCTCTGAATTTTAAATAAGAACAACTCCCTAGTTTGACATTCAAAGAATTATCCCTAAACTAACATATATGCATTCTTTTGAATTAAAAAAAAAAGGTGGCATGCATTCATTCTTCAAAATGAAATGAACAAAGGAGATTTGAATCAAACAAACAATTCAAACATGCAGATTCAAATTTATTCAACAGATCAAATCTTTCTCCATTCATAGATAGAAAAAATTATTCAAGCTTATATTTCCAAACATCCATTTACAGTATTATCTATTGACTCAAAGCCAAAATTTGGAACCCCATTACATCGCACTATTTTTTCTTATGCATCACTATTTAACCATAATTAACATAAACCCCTGAGGTTTTAAACTAACCTCAAGGTAGAGTCTAAGTAATTTTTTGTAACTAAAAATAAACTAAAAAATAATAATCCCCAAAGTTTTAAAGAAATATTTTTAAAAATAACAATAGAATTAAGTGGTAGTTGGCGATTCGAGGTCCATGGGCTAATTGTGTTCAATGGGGGTGCCAGGTAGTTTGTTCCATTCTTTGTACACATTAAAAGACTCCTAAATTTTTGGGACATTAGGAATCTTGATATGCAGAATCCTCTACTTCCACACAAGCTTTTCCTATTTGAGCTTGGCTATCCTATTTGCATGCTTTGGCAGTTGATCAACACACAGATAAAGTAAGGACTCAAATTTTGCTACCTTAGTGAAATCATTAAGAGTTAGATTTTTCTCTTTCTTTAGTTGTCCTACCTCATCTCTAAAAACTTTGATGACAAAATTCATGTTGTTCTCCACTACACCATTATGCCAGACATACATTACATGGATTCATTGCAAGTCATTCACAGGGCATTGAGTGAGATTCTACAATTTCTTCTCCCACTTTGTGAACTCTGCATGGACAACTTTGAGTACAAAATTTCTTCAATCTATGTTTTTCTTTCATACAAATAGAAGGCCTTCATTGATTATTTTCAAGGGCTTCTCAGATAGAAACTTAGCAATCCCATGCCTTTGAACTTCATACATGTGTAAAGATATTTTCGTCCACTTTTCTTCTTTTGTTTCCCACACTAAATATTTTGATTGCAATTCGGAACAGTAATATCATCATATACATTCTTCAAATCAAGGATAAACTTGCTACCATATTGAAGTACCCCATTCATGCATTCATCAAAAACCTTAGATAGAACCTTTCCTCTCTAAATCTAGTTGATTAGTTTCTAGCTAGCTAGAGAGGTGGGATCAAATGATTGAGCAACTTATGAAATAGGCTATGGAATTGAGTTGCTTAGTGCATCAATATACTAAGCCATTGCCTTGATGGTTTTCTTTAGCTTCTTCTTGTCCTCACTATCTTTCCATGACCTAAAAAACACATGCTTGGAAAAGACTTCAAAATGGTGATTATCCACTTCCCTATCTACGGTGCCCAGATCCACCTTTTCTACATTATAATAATTTGTAGTGGGGTTTTGAATTTCTCCACCAGTGATCATTTTAGAAACTTTTCCTACCTAATTACCTATTTTGGGGTGAATGTTCACCCTAGAGGTGGTCTTCAATTTCTTTGTCTTAGGGGTTTGATAGTATATTTTTTGACCATATCATCTATGGGAAGGGAAACAAGAACTATGTTGCACTTTTTGCTGATGATAGACATTATCCATTTAGGAGTTCTATCCAATGAATCCTTAGTAGCATTAGATCTATCAGGTGTTAGGTTAATCATTATCATGGAGTTATCTAAATCTAGAAGATTATCTTCTAGTTGATCTAATTCCATTGGATGAGGAGAGGCACAACACTTATTTTTCTCTTTCTCTCCTTCTCCACTTGAATCCAAGTCTATTATCTCCTTACTACTTAGTTCTTTCTTTTTGTTGACCTTTTTCTTTGATGTAGTTACTCATGCAATAGGACATATAACAATAGCACTTGTGAGTTATTTGCTAGTGATTGACCACCTGGCTTTGGATTTAGTTTTACCTGCATCACAAGTTGGAAAATCATCATCAAAAGTCAAAGAAGAGGAATGGGATTTAGGGGTCATTCTAGACACCATAGCTTTAGAATCTTTGACTCTTTTTATTCTTTTCTCCTTGAGATAATCCTCAGTTCTCCTTATCACAATGAATGTCCTTGTCTTTATGTCATCTCTCTCAATATATATCCAATTCACCTTAGGAAGAGGTTGATTCTTTATCTCTTCAAATTTTGGATCAACCACCTCATCATCATCCTCCTGAACTCCACTTATATCCATTTTTAAATCCATAGTTATAATTTTATGAAGGAAAAATCTTCTCCAATGTCTTTTTCTTACTTTGATATCATCAAGGGAGTCTTCCTAGAAGTTTTCAAGATGAGGTGTGGAGAAAAAATGATTGCCCAACTTCAAGTGTTGTTTGGGAAAGCCTTTATTATGAAAACTATGTCGAGTCTTGTAATATTTATGTCAAACCTTTTCAAATCATACCCTATATTTAATGCATCAGAAATAGTTTTACATGAAAGTGACCTAGTTCAAGGGTAAAATAACTCTCATGTTCTTCTTCTCGCATATGCTTTTTGGTGACATGTGATAACTACCTACACAACTCGACTAACACAAAAAATCTGAGGCATACCTTGGTATCTTCATTGGTTCCCCTTCATAGCCTCCCACATGAATGTATGTAAAATGGAGGTATTAAATGTAGTAGCTTCTAAAATTATTTACAAGTTTCTTTGTCTCATCAGTCGTCATTTTGGTTAATGCACCAGTTAATTCAAAAAATAAATTTTTGATGAAGACATCATTCACCCTTTTGTAATATTCAATTGCTCTTTATTTTTGCAAAAAGGGATAATATTCATGGATTATAACCCCTTCAAACCAAGGTTCATGAGGAATGAAAACCCACTCCTAGGTGCAGGCTAGATAGTATATGAGGTAAGATGACATATAAAAATCTTTAAGACCTAATCATGTGAACTTTAACTGGTCTTGCATAGCCTCGACTATAACTTCTCCCCATTCTATATGTTGGGTTCCCTCCAAAACAATCTAGATAAAGAAATACATCAACTCTGTGAAAAGGTAAGCCTGAAAAGCAACTTTCACTCTATGCAATAAGACCACCAAATCCATCACATAGGATTTCATATGTTCATGGTTGAGAGTTTTTTGTAACCTAGAGCTACCCTTCTGAAACTTAAGCATCCACTTTCTAGCTATAACACTTTTGTATTTTTTTTCCTTCTTACTGAACTCATTATCAGAAAGGGAAGCGGTAAACTTGGAGTAAGTTTCTTTCTTTGGTATCTTAAACACATACACAATTGTTTCCCTATCTATTGATAAAAAAATTAACCCATTATCTTTGTGAATATATTTATGCCTAACATCATACATGTTAGCACACTCTAGCCAATTATGGGCACAAAATAGCCAAAGGGAATATGCAACGAGGCCACTCTTAGTGATTTCCTTTATAAAGGGTTCTTCTTCTATGCTTTTCAATTTCCTCTTAAAATATTCTAAATTAAAATTCACGAGTGACGTATCTCCTAATTCTGGGGACTCACAAACTAAACTAGCCTCATTATCAAAAATTTGAAATGCAAACTTCTTAACTACTGCTTTGCTTGATTAGGAGATACATTTTCTCAAGAACACCACAATTATTGTAAATTATCAACAAGAAGAAAGGTCTGAAATGATAACCTACAATTGATTGAATATCTTGATGGAAAGAATGGACAAGTGAAAGATAATGATTGATGGTCACTGAGATACTAAAGTGATATGTACGACAATTAAATCAGTCAATATATTGTCATTGATGTCAACTAGTTTTGACTATACTTATCATGATGGTTACAAACATCTAAATAAGGAAAATGGTAAAGGAATGAGATATCTACATAAAGGTGAGATGGATATGAAAGATATGGATATGGTATACATTGGATAACTTATTGATGAGTCTATGGCATCATGTTGTTGACTTGATTGTATTAAATTATTTTGTTATGTATTGCATATCAGAACTAAACAAGTTTATGTGGTTGGTAAATGAAGATTTTTGTATACACGGAGAAGGTAATCATCGACACATTCTGTATTGACCGAGTGAAAGAAACAAATAAAGTTTTATAATAACCGACTGAATTGATGAGATGGACAATTTCTTATGATTCAAAGGTAGAAGATAAAGTTTGTTTTGATTATCCAACAGCTGAAAAAATTCAAGATTGATCAGATGAAGAAGATTGAAACATGTTATTGACACAAGTGCCGAGGAAGGTCAAAGTGGAAACATGAACGATGGAGATTAAGAGGCAAAATCTAACTGATGAGAAGAAAATGGTTTATGTTGTCTATTTAAAGAGACATGAGATTCATTGTTGAGTCTGGGATTATTGATACCATAGGAGAATTCGCTTGAAATAACTATTTTCATTCACCACCGATCAAACTGGTTGAAGACAAAACTGAGTTGAACTGCAAACATTATCAAGCATCAAAGAAGTTTACACCAAGTGGAATGAAGTTGGATGATATGAAGGATTGAATTGTTTATTGATCAGAGGAGGTATTTTGAACTTAGCTTATATCTTAAAATCTTAAAATCTTAGTTGTATTTGAATCAAATCATTATTGTATTAGTTTAACCATTGTTACAATAAAATCTCTTAACCGAGTGGGACTTAACAGTCTTTTTGTATTTCAATATGACATCCAATGAATGTTGATTGTTTTGTTGTTGACCCCATAGTGAATGTTGGTCAAGAGATAACTGTTAGTGATAAATCCTCTAACTAGGTCACACCTTATAGTGTGTTTTGTAACCTTTGACAAGGTTGGCTCCTAACTGAGCTCACTTTAGAAGAGTGAATTATTTTGGGTTACCGGTCCCAAGTGGTTTTTCCCCTAACAAGGTTTCCATGTTAAAAATCTGTGTAATGTGTATTTGATGTGATTGAATTGTTATTTTTCTTTACACATTTCATAAGTGGATAGATTGATTAACATAGTAGTTAATTTATTGTTAATCGATAGATGAAGAGAAAGATATTGTTGATAGCTTACCAAGTTGATTATTTGATTAAAAAAATTTAATATATACATCTGGGAGATTTGGGACTATAGGATAACTCGAATTAACCAATTCACACCCCCTCTTAGCTATCTAAAAATTGGTATTAGAGCATTGGTTTCTTGGAAGGAAAGTTTGAAGGACTTAAGCTAAAGATGACAAGATGTATAAGAGAGAGGTACCAAAGCTGAATAAAGACAACTTCTTGACATGGAAGAGTAGAATGAAATTGCATATATCTAGAATTGGAGAATATGCAATATACTACTTGAGCAATGATTACATTCAATCGACTGGTCCCTTGACTATTGATCAGTTGAGAGACAGACATGAACATAATGTCACAATGATAGAGATTGTTGCTACCTTATCTGATGCTGAGTTTGGAGATGTCAAGACATGCACTACTGCAAAAGGAATGTGGGAAAAACTTGCACTAGTTCACAAAGGAGATGAAAATGTGCTAAGAGAAAGGGCTAAGAGTCTTAGAGGAAAGTTTGATGACATGAAGATGAAAGAAAGGGAGAACATTTCACAATATAGTAAAATAATTAAGGATATTGTCAATGCTATCTGAGGAGTAGGAGGTATTATTGATGAAGACACTGTTGTGCGTAAAATTCTTAGAACTTTTTTGCCTATCTATGCTATTAGAATCTCTGCAATCCATGAAATGAGATCAGCACCGGATAACACTCTTACACTTGATATCCTAATCGGTAAACTGACTAATTTTGAGTTGAATAACTTTGATAACAGTATTGTTCCAAATATTGAGTCTTCATTTATGTCATCCTCGAAAATTGGTAAATCAAGTAGTAAACACATGATAAGAAATGAGTGTGATAGTGAGAGTCATGAGGATGAACTTGATGAACTTGAAGCATTAATGTCTAGAAGACTACAGAAAGGTAAAGGAAGATATAAAGGAAAATTACCCTTGGTATGTTTTAATTGTAAAGAGATTGGTCACATTGCAGCTAGATGTCCTAACTGAAAAGTAGATGAAAAATGCAATGACCGATCTAGTGAAAGAAAGTTTGACAGTAGAGATAACTGAGAACATAGAGGCAACTGATAGTATGATAGAAGAAGCAACTGAGACTACAAAGATGAAGGCAAGAAATCATGTTACCTTGTTGAAGATGATGATGATGACACTGACATCGACACCAATATTGATGAAGATATTGAGGTGGTATTCATAGCTTTGAAAGAAGATTCAAAAGAAGAAGAAAGGTATGTTGAAACAACACTTATTTCTAAAGTTAGCAAGAATGATACTTGTATTATTGATAGTGGCTATACACATCATATGAATGTGATGAGAAAAAATTTGAATATCTTGAACACTATAATAGTGGATCTGTTAAAATGGGAAATGATACACCTTGTCTAGTAAAAGGAAAAGGGTCTATCTTGTTGAACAATAAGATCAGATGTGAGAATGCATATTGGGTGAAAGAACTTAACTATAATTTGTTGAGTGTAGCACAAATGAATAACTTAGGTCACCAAGTTGCATTTGAGAATAGAAAGGTGAAAATCTATGATGAGACTGGAAAGTTGGTTGGTACTAGTGAACAATCTAAAGGTAATCTATTCTATCTTGACAATGCTAAAACTTCTTAATTATTGGCTAGAACTGAAGATGTCTGGTTATGGCACAAAAGGTTATGTCATGTGAATTTTGACAACATGGTTAAAATTAGTAAGAAAATAAAAATTAGAGGCTTATTGAGCTTATCTAAACCTGACCATGTCATGTGTAAACAATGTCAAAAAGGAAAAATGTCAAAATCTAGTTTCAAGAGAAAAGATTATTCATCTAATGTTATTTTGGTGTTGTTTCAAACCAACTTGTGTGGTCCTATGAGAACTCAGAGTTATTATGGAGATAGATATTCTATCTTATTTGTTGATGACTACTATAGGATGATGACTGTTATGTTTTTGAAAGAAAAATATGAAGCCTTCAAGATGTTTAAATGGTATAAAGCTAAAGTGGAAAAGAGTTAAAATGCTTGAGATTAGATAGAGGTGGTGAGTTTATTTCTGAGGAATTCACTAAATTTTGTAATGAGCATGGAATTAAAGACAAATTTCTACACTGAGGATACCACAGAAGAATGGAATTGCTGAAAGGAGGAATAGATCTATTGTTGATTGTGCTAGAACACTGATGATTGAAAAAGATGTTGCACAAATGTATTGGAGGGAAGTTGTTAGTCCTTCTATATACACATTGAACTGAGTACAACTGAAGAAAGATTCAAACAAGACACCCTATGAGTTATGGTATGGGTACACACCAAATGTAAGTTATTTCAGAATATTTGGAAGTAGATGTTACATTTTGAAAGATGATAGAAATGGGAAATTTGATTCAAAAGGTGATGAAGGAATATTCTTAGGATATTATACTAAAATAAAATCTTACAAATGTTTGAATAAGGTTACTAAAAAAATGATTGAAAGTGAAAATGTAAGGGTTGATGAGTTTGCTAAGAAAAATGATGAAGAAAGAAAAAAGGAACCAGAAGATTATGGTAGATTCACACACATTGAGCAACCTAACACTCTACCCAAGAAATAGGTTGAAATTATCGAGTGACAAGATAATGATACCAAGAAACAACTTGTAGAGACCAAGAATTAGGAAATAGTTATTGGCGAAGATATTGATCCTACACCAAATCATGAGAAAAGAAGAGAACAAGTACTAAAAAAATTTGTGAGGAGACACCATCCATAGAATCAGATTATTGGTGACAAGAAACTTGACATGATGATAGGAAGTAAGTTGAGAAATAACACATGTTTAGTTTATGAATTTGAACCTAAAAAATGTTAGAGATGCACTTGAGAATGATTAATGGATTAAAGTCACAAATGAAGAAATAGATTAAATACTGCAAAAAAAACATGGACATTCTATTAGCACAAGTAAAAATTTCCATGGTTTCATCCTATTTTTGTGCCTCTCCAGTCCTTTTTCTTCCATTTCCTGGCTAAACCCTAGGCAAAATTCATAAATCTAGCCGTTGTAGTGAAAAGCCCTAAAAATGCCCTGGCCTTGTTCTAACTTTGTGTTACTTTATTCAGGCCACTTAAAACCTTTTACTACATGTGTTAGTTAAAAGACCACTTTTATGTTGTTCGCGGTTACATTTTTCCATGTTAGGCGGGGTCCCTTTAATATTTCCTAAGTCCTAGTTCCCCTGCCAAAATTTTTCCTAAGTCTTCAGGCTTTTAAACTTGTGGCTATCGCTTGATCGCAAGACTATTTGGTGTCAGAGGTCTTTGACATGCAAATTTGTGACCGTGTGCCATTTGTCCTAGTGGGCCCTGTCTTCCTTCCCTGTTGACTTGCTAACGAGTGAGCAGAATCAATGATCGTCGCTATACCATTGAGGGAAGATGCGTGGGTTTTAACATAATGCTTTAACGATGGCCATCTAATTCATTCCTTGAAGAAGGGTCAATGTAGGTCCATTGCCATGTCATGCTGCCATGCCAGTTTCTCATTGGTCGTGTCAGTGATTAGTTGGATTTGCTGTTAGGCGGGCCCGGTATCTCAGTGACCTTTTGATCCTGTGGTTGTTGTATGATTGCATGAAATCTTTCCAAGCTATGTGATCATGCAATGGTCATCAATTTGGAATCAGGGGAGGTCAATGGGACCTATCTCAGACGTAGCAGATTGGCAATTTCTCATTGGTCTAGGTGTGTTGAGGTGGATTTGTCAGTGGGGCTACCGGTTTGTAAAGAGGTTAAAGTGTCACGTGATCTCTTGGATATCATTACACCATAGGGGTAAGTTGCACGATGGATAACTCAGTGATGTAGTGATAGCCATCGATCTTCACTAAAGATGGAAAGCCTACTCAATGGGTCTGAACTGCCACATTGTGCTGACTTGCACTTTCCTCATTGGTCGAGGCATTGATGATTCAGAGGGTAGTTAGTGGGACCTGGTTGTCGACATGTTTTGAGGGCTCTGACATCCATAGAGGATCTATAGTTGGCGTAAGTTCTCATGGAATTTGTCAGAGCCATGAGATCTTGTGCTAGCCATTGATTTTGTTTTTTCTCAAGCACTGACGAGGGTGGGTCCTATTTGTCAGAGGGAGCTGATGTGCGCATTTTTCATTGGTGTTGACCGCTGGCGTGGATATGGACTTTTTAGGGTTTTGTGACCATTGTGAAGATTAACGTAAGCCACCTGATTTGCTGGGAAATAAAGGGATCTATGGTCACATTTTAAATCAGAGCTTGTATTCATTGTTTTTCAAATTTAAATTATTTTTGGAGGGTTTGGAGACAATGCGCCGAATGAAGCCGTATTATAGGACTATTTTTGATCGTTCCAGCTTGGTTGTGGGTGAGATTTTATGAGGATGGTCCTGGTTGTTGTTCCAACATGAATTTTTGTGTCCTTGGGGCTGGTATAGGGTCAGATCTATTGCAGAATTTGATGAGTATTTTTTATCTTACTAGCTTTGCACTTGGAGCCTATCTTGTCTGGCTTTCATTCTTTTTGTTGAGCTAGGTAGTTTTGAATTTGTTGCTTTGAATGGTCATCAGTTCTTGTTGCAATCCTTGAGATAAAAGGATTTTTTATGATCATTCAAAGGCATTGGGAGTTAGGTGTTCGAAACTTTTTCTTGGTGAGCCCTATTCTCAGTCAAGGGTTTGTAATAGTTTTTGGTTCAGTTTTTGTTAATGAAAGAAGAAAGTTGCAGATCTAAGCTATAGTTTGCAAGCAAGGTGTCTTGTGACTCATTGTATACACAAAAGGAATTCATCATACTTAGTATAAATATCTGATTCTTATCTCTCCTTTGTGTCAAGTCAAGTAAGCTTTGAGTTTTCTAGCTCATTACATAGTGCTTTTATGTATGTATCTTCATTCTTGAGTTCTGATCTAGGATTGGATTAAAAAATGCTCTAAATGAGATATGAGTTTGCCCTTGTCTATGTAAGGATGTTTTGTAAGCAATAAAGATTAGGATAAATGTATTTATGGCTATAAGTTCTCAAATATTCTCAAGTCTGTGTGTCTTTGTGTCAAAGAAATCTTGCCCAATGGATGAGGCACTGGCCTAAATGAGTATTTCTCTTGTTAACATACATTGATTGAAGCTATTACATTCCAAATCTTAAAATCAATAACCTTTCTAAGCTTTAAGTAGTTGGTTGTGTGGTTTTGTCACCATATAGTAATGGAGAGTCAATGAATGTGAGGTTAGCATTTAGTACTTTCTTACTATCAATTTGTTATTCAAACCTAGTCTTTGGTGTGTAAAGAATAGTTTTCACTGGGTTAGGTGCACCTGCCTTGGTTTTGCAGAGCTAGAAGTGAAGAGGGAAGTCGTGTCCCTATAGTTGGTCCAGTTACCCTAAGATCCTTATAAATTTTGGAACTAACCACTCCTAAAATCTATTTGAGGGTATATTGGCAGCCTAAGAGCATAAGCATCCATTTTGAACACCAACAAGACGGCAACTCTACTGGGGAAATGTTACACAAGTCTATAATAACTAGTAGGTCATCATTGGAAGAAACAGGGTTATTTCTTGTCCCTTGTCTTGTCAAGCTCATTTGGATATTTGTTAAGTGAGGAAGTTGTATTGTAAGATTCCCAATATACTTGGGTGGTGACTCAAACATCTCTATAGTAGTGCTAGTCAGTAGGTTATTTATAAAATGAGTTACAGAGGTACTAGGTCTCAAAGAAAGGAGCATCCTGAAGATAGATTAGAAGAAGGTATTCCAAGCACTTCCAGGCCTAGTCAGACAAGGGGAGGAAAGAAGAAAAGAAATGTTTCTCATACTTGGAAAAGTAAAAAGGATACAAGGCAAGAAACTCAAATCAAGCCTAGTCAAGAAGAGAATATTTTAGAATATGAAGAGGCTATTTATTTGGGATTGAACCAGTATGAGGATGAATTTCAAGTGGGAGATGATGAGTCTGAGACTACTCTCCCAGAATTAGAAGAGATCTTTAAAGAGGTCTATGAATTGGAAAGAAGAGTCCAAGAACAAGTTGCTATCAGACAACAAAGAGAAAATGACAAAGAAGACAGAGTAAGACAAGCCATGATAAGGGCTGATCAGCTAAAGAGGTAGTTGTTAGATTTGGAGGCAATTAATTTTGTCCCAGAGCCTGAAAGAGCAGAGTAATAGCCCATTGTGTAGAGAACACATGAGATAACTAGGCCTAGGGATAAAGGCAAACAGAAGGCTATTGGAGTTCAAATCAATGAACAAGTTCATGTGGAAAACCCATTAGAGCAAGGGTTGAGATTAGATGCAGACCTTGAAAAGGATAGAAAGGAAAAAGAAATATTAGATAAAGAATTAGAGAAGGAAAAATTTGAGGCCACTACTATAGAAATAAGGAAGAAGATTGATTTTCTCAAGAATACCTCAGGACCTTCAAATGTTGTTGCTTCCTTTTTGGGGCAAGGTGGAAATCATGGTAACCTTGCAACTCAGACAAATGGCATTCTGAGTGCTACTAAAATTCTTGCAGGTTCAAACACAAGGACATCTACATCTCAAGGAATGGACCAACCTCAAGGAGTTCCTGTTCATGAAAGGTACAAACAACTTATCTTTTTTGGTATTCCTGGTTATCCTAATGTAATTCCTGATGAAATTAGAAAGAAGCTCCCAAAGTTTGTTGGAAACAATGTCATCACATGTGAGGAACATTTAAAATTTTTTATGGATGTAATAGATGATTATAATGTCGAGCCTGATGATGTTGTAATGAAGTTATTTGTACAATCTCTTACTGAGGATGCTAGGGATTGGTTTAGAGGATTTCCCCATGCTAGTATAGGATCTTGGAATGAATTTAAGAATTGTTTCAAGGAGAATTATGGAGATAAAACAAATGAGGGTTTATTTTGAATTAATTCAATAACATAAAGAAAAATCAAAATGAAGAGGTCCTTGAATTTAATATAAGATTCCAAAAGGCTATGCATAGGCTCCTGCAAGTTATCAGGTTAGATGACAGATGGGAAGGTCTGCTAATTTTAAGCCAAAGGAGGAGGATAATCTAAAGCAGATTCTAAGTGCTTTAGAGGATCTAAAGCCTAATGAAAAAATAAACAATAGGGTTGTAACAAATGACCGGCCTATTTCAAGTATTTTCAGCAAGCAACCAAGAATGCAGAATTACCCATACAATACTTAGTGGAAGGATGGCAAGTCCATTTTTCCAGTTAAAAGGGATAGGCCTGATGATAGGATTCCTGATCCATTGCAAAGAAATTCAGTTAACATGAATGATGATATCCCATGGTGTACTACTTGTTAGTCTCCTCATAGTCCATAACATTGTGTTATTGCTCTAAATTTATCTGAGAACCAAGAACAAGATAAGCAATATGATCAGAGTGGTTGTGCAATGACTTCTTCACATGTGTGGGATGAGGTTGACTCTACTAATGATGAGGAAGAAGAATTTGATGATGTCAGATGTGGTGCAGTGAAGTGTAAGGAACATGTTTCCTTAAGGAGACTCTCAGATGAGGAAATTGCTCAAATCACTACAGATTTGGTCACTCAAGCTAGGAGCAATTATAATTTGAGAAATAGGATAGTTGGAAGCACAAATGGAAAACTAGGTAGCATGTTTATCAAGAAATTAGAAAAGAATACACAATAGCATGAGGAAAAGGAGAAAGATGCTAGTGTTGTTAGTAAGGTTAAAGTAAAAAAGAAGATGGGACTTGCTGCAATACCTCAAGGTAAAGCAAGACACCAGAGATAGTTGTTCCTATACCTCAGAAGGAAGATGAGTTTCTACACAAAGGTAAATCTGACTTGAATATCAAAGTAGAAGATAAAGATGTCACTGAGATTAAGGAAGACATGGACAACCATACATATGTTCCCATTAATATGACTAAATTGCTTTCACAAATAACTGTCAAAGTTCCACTTTTGGAAATGATGAGAATAGAAGAGCATAAGGTGAAAGCTTTGGATTGGGTAAATGGTGCCTCTTCCATAAAGGTCCGAGAAATGAATAGAGGTGACAAGCATGTGGCTTCTTTAGATGACAAACTTGATAGTAAAAATGAGGAAATTGTCTCTGAGATCCCTTAGATATTTTTGAATACAAATGCTGTAAATGCTGCATCAGGGACAGTTGATCCTTTTTTCTTGTCCCTTATGATAAATGGAAAATTATTTAAGAATTGCATGATTGATTCTGGAGCATCAAACACTGTCATGCTTGCAGAGATCATGAAGTCATTAGGGCTAAAGGTTGTTACACCTCATGGGAGATGCCAAGCTATGGACTCAAGAGAAGTACCAATTATTGGTACCATTAAGGCTTTGCCTTATAGATTAGCCGCATTTCCTGACAAACAACTAACTATGAGTGTTCTTGTAGTTGATATTCCTCCTCAGTATGGACTGCTATTATCTCAAAAATGGAGTGCTTCTATGGGAGGAAGTATTCAATGTGACTTGTCTTTTGCCACTTTTAACATTGAAAGAGAAAGTGTGAAAGTTTCAAGGGAAGCTAGAACTCCACATATGATTGAGGAGGATGAAGAGGACAACATGAATTGTTTTTTTGACGTTGATATTGGTTCTTTCCAAGTTCAGGAGAGAGAAGTGCAAGGAAAGGTCAAGCCTATCCTTCTAGTTGATGATGAAAATAACATGGCAAAAGGTAATGTCTTATGGACCCTATATTTTAATGGAGCAAGTTCAAAGGAAGGTGCCAGAGTAGGAGTGCTATTGATATCCCCAAGTGGTAAAACTTTCAAGTTTTCTTTCACTCTCTTGTTCCTTTGCACAAATAATGTTGCTGAATATGAGGCCCTACTGATTGGTTTGAGACAAGCATCAAAACATGGAATCAAACATCTTAGGGTGATTGGTGACTCTGAGTTAATTGTTTCTTAGATTAGATCAAAGTATGCATCTAAGAATCAAAGGCTGAAACAATATAGAAATGCTGCTTGGGATGAAATTGAAAGTTTCAGTGCCTTTGGAATTGATTGGGTGGATAGAAGCCAAAACAGGATGGCTGACTTACTGGAAACCATAGCTTTAAGGCCAGAGGATATTACTTTTGTAGGGATATCCAGGATTGAGTGTAAGTCTAGGCCTTCTATCCCAGACAATGTTGAGAATTGGCAGGTTTTTTCTGATGGTCAGGATATATTAAGGTTTTTGTAGTGTGATTCTCATTTTGATGGTTAGGAGATGGATTTCAACACTTATGTTGACATCAGAGATGGAAAAGAAAATGTTCTTGGGAAAGAAGTTTTGCAACTAAAGTCAAATAGGATCCCAAGGGGATTGGTTGCTGTTGAGAGGGCATTTGATGATAAAGAAAGGACTTGTTTTCCTAAATTTGTTGATAAGGTAAATGATTTAGAGGAAATAAATTTAGAAACAAGTCAAGTACCCAAAAATGTTTACATAGGTAAATGTTTGTCCCAAAGAACTAGGAACAATTTGATTGATCTTCTCAAAATATTTAGACATGTCTTTGCATGGTCTTATGATGATTTGAAAGCCTATAGAGAGGATCTATTCTAGCATGAAATACCATTGAAGGAATGAACTAAACCTTTTAGGCAAAAGTTAAGGCCTGTGAACCCTACCTTGGCACCAAAAATGAAAGATGAACTCAAAAATATGATGGATGCTGGCATCATCAAGCCTGTCAGACATTCTACTTGGGTGTCAAACTTGGTTCCAGTCAGGAAAAAGAATAGTGACATTAGGTTATGTGTTGATTTTAGGAACTTGAATGTCAATTCTTTGAAGGACAATTATGGTTTGCCTAATATGGAGAATATGTTGTAGAGAGTTACTGGATCAGAGTTAATGTCCATGATGGATGGTTTCTCTGGATATAATTAGGTCATGGTCAAGGAGTCAGAATAGTTCAAGACTGCATTCACTACCCCTTGGGGAACATATGTTTATGTTAGAATGCCTTTTGGTTTGACGAATGCAGGAGCTACTTTTTAGAGAGCTATGGATGTGGCCTTTGCAGACTTCATAAAAAAATTTCTAGTGGTATATCAGGATGATCTCACAACATATTTAGATAAGGAAAGTCAACATTGTGAACATCTTGAGAAGATTTTTATTAGGGCCTTGGAGTATGGGATTTCTTTGAATCCAAAGAAGTTTTCTTTTGGTGTTGTGGTAGGCAAGCTCTTAGGACATATTGTGTCCAAGGATGGAGTGAGAATTGACCCTAAAAGGGTTATGGCTATAGATAAGCTTTCACCGCCTAGAAATGTTAAAGGAATACAATCTTTCTTTGGCTAGGTAAACTTTCTAAGGAGATTTGTCACAAATTTTGCAGAAATCAATATCCCTATCTCTAGAATGTTGAAAAAGGAAGCAAAGATTGAATGGAATAAAGAAGCAGATGAATCTTTCAAAAATATCAGAAAGGCCATTAAGGATGCTCCTATTTTGAGGACACCTGATTATGATAAGCCCATGTAGATATTTTCTTTTGCTTCTTGTCATACAGTTGCAACAATTTTATTGTAGAAGAATTCAGATAGATATGAACAATCCATATCAATTTTTAGTAAATCCCTACAAGCAACAAAATTGAAATATGATATTATTGAGAAATAGGCTTATGCCTTAGTCAAAGAAGTCAAGGCTTTTAGATGTTATCTTGTAGGAGCCAAGGTGGTTGCTTATGTTCCTAGTGCAGCAGTTAAGGATATATTGGTGCAACAAGAAGTTTCAAGGAAAAGATGTAGATGGATCAATAGGATCCAAGAATTTAATATTAATATCCATATTACAAAATTGGTAAGAGGCTTAGGTCTTGCAAAATTAATGGCACAAAGAAATTTAATTGCAAATCATGTGAATGTGTTAGAAGAAGAACAAAGGCCACATATTTGTGATATGGATTATTGTGATTGGTACAAAGATGTTATTGGTTACTTGCAGAAATTGGTCCTTCCCCCTGAGATGGATGAAAATAGAAGAAGAACTATCAAGTTGCAATCTGCAAGGTATGCCATTATACATGGTAAGTTGTGGTGGAGAAGCAATGAAGGAGTATTGCTAAAGTGCATAGATCATGAGAAATTTGAAGCTCTGTTGAAGGAAATGCACCAAGGTGTATTTGGAGGAAACTATATGGCAAAGACCACAGCTCACAAGATCATTAGGTCTAGATTTTGGTGGCCTATAGTTTTCAAGGATACACATCAGTTTGTAAGATGGTGTGATGCATGTCAAAGATTTTCTTGAAAGTTGAAGTTTAATGGAAATTTGCCACTTTGACCAGTTGCAGTTCAGGCTCCTTTCCAGAAGTGGGGTATTGACTTTATTGGAGAAATTCCAAACAAGTCTAGTGGTGGAAATTCTTACATACTAGTGACAATAGACTATTTTACCAAGTGGGTTGAAACTATCCCTACTAGAAAGGCTACTAGCAAAGTGGTAGCAGATTTTATGATGAAGAACATCCTTACCAGGTTTGGTTGCCCAGAGGTAATTATGGTTGATAATGCAATGTGTTTTAGATCATAGGAATTTAGTGATTTCTGTCAGCAATATGGGATACACATTTCATTTTCTTCCCCATATCATCCATAAGGAAATGGCCAGGCTAAGTCTAGTGACAAAAGTTTGATTAAGATTCTCAAGAGAGTGTTGGACAAGAATAAGAAAGCCTGGGACTCAAAGTTATGGTGGGCATTATGGGCTAACAGGGTAACTATTATGAAGGCCATAGGTTGTGCTCCATTTGATTTGGTATATGGAATAAGTGCTAGATTGCCTCAAAATAATCTATTGCATATGTATAAGTTCATCCAGGCATATGATGAGGACTTGAATGATGAGATGAGAGTAAGAATGGATGAGTTGATCCAGTTGGAAGAGTTAAGGAGAGATGCACATGAAAGAAATGAGACATTGTAGAGACAATGTAAGAATTTGTTTGATAAAAGGGCTATTCAAAGGAGTTTTGAAGTTGATGACCTTGTCCTGATGTGGAATGCAAGGTTAGAAGATAAGGGGAAGCATGGAAAGTTTGATCCAATTTGGTTCGGCCCTTATCTTATTGAAAGCAAATGGGGGATAGATTCATATGTCCTAAAGGATTTAATTGGTGGTACTTTGGAATTGCCTGTTCATGGACAATTCCTAAAGTTTTACTTCTCTTGAAGTATCTTTTCCATGAGCAGTAGTTTAGGTTTTTCCCTGTACAGTCGTCTATTTTTATTTTTTTGGGTCAAAATTTTGGTTAAGTCTACTCTTCTAGGAGATTCTAGCTTGCTCATTGTATCTGTAGGAGATACACATCCCCGAGCATGAGCCACTATTAGCACAAGTAAAAATTTCCATGGTTTCATCCTATTTTTGTGCCTCTGCAATCCTTTTTCTTCTGTTTCCTAGCTAAACCCTAGGGTAAATTCATAAATCTAGTTGTTGTAGTGAAAAGCCGTAAAAATGCCCTGGCCTTGTTCTGACTTTGTGTTACTTTATTCAGGCCACTTAAAACCTTTTACTGCATGTGTTAACTAAAAGACCACTTTTATGTTGTTTGCAGTTAGGTTTTTCCATGTCGGGTGGGGTCCCTTTAATATTTCCTAAGTCCTAGTTCACCCATAGAAATTTTTCCTAAGTCTTCAGGCTTTTAAACTTGTGGTTGTCACTTGTTCACAAGATTTTTTGGTGTCAGAGGTCTCTGACATGTGAATTCATGACCATGTGCCATCTGTCCTGGCGGGCCCTATCTTCCTTCCCTGTTGACTTGCTAACGAGTGAGCAGAATCAACGATCGTCGCTATACCACTGAGGGAAGATGTGCAGGTTTTAACATAATGCTTTAACGATGGTCATCTGATGCATTTCGTGAAGAAGGGTCAATGTGGGTCGATTGCTATGTCATGCTGTCGTGCCAGTTTCTCATTGGTCATGTCAGTGATTAGTTGGATTTGCTGTCAGGCGGGCCCGATATCTCAGTGACCTTTTGATCTTGTGGTTGTGGTATGATCGCATGGAATCTTTCCAAGCCATCTGATCATGCAATAATTGTCAATTTGGAATTAAGGGGAGGTCAGTGGGACCTATGTCAAACATAGCAGATTGGCAGTTTCTCATTGGTCCAGGTGTGCTGAGGTGGATTTGTTAGTGGGGCCACCCATTTGTAAAGAGGTTAAAGTGTTGCGTGATCTCTTGGCTGTCGTTACACCGCAAGGGTAAGCTGCATGATGGATAAGTCAGCAATGTAGCGACAGTCATCGATCTTCACTAAAGATGAAAAGCCTACTCAGTGGGTCTAAACTGCCATGTTGTGTTGACTTGCGCTTTCCTCATTGGTCAAGGCATTGATGATTAGAAGGGTAGTTAGTGGGACCTGGTTGCCGACGTGCTTTGAGGGCCCTGACATCTGTAGAGGATCTACGGTTGGCGTAAGTTCTCATGGAATTTGTCAGAGCCATGAGATCTTGCGCCAACCATTGATTTTGCTTTTTCTCAGGTGCTGACAAGGGTGGCTCCCGTTTGTTAGAGGGAGCTGATGTTTGCATTTTTCATTGGTGTTGACTGCTGGCCTGGACATGGAATTTTCAAGGTTTCATGTTGGTTGTGAATATTAATGTAAGCCACCTAATCTACTGGGAAATAAAGGGATCTATGGTCACGTTTTAAATTGGAGCTTGTATCCGTTGTTTTTCAAATTCAAATTGTTTCTGCAGGGTTTGGAGACAATGCGCCAAATGAAGCCGTATTATAGGACTATTTTTTATTGTTCCAGCTTGGTTGTGGGTGAGATTTTATGAGGATGGTCCTGGTGGTTGTTCTAGTGTGAATTTTTGTGTCCTTGGGGCTGGTACAGGGTCAGATTTGTTGTAGAATTTGATGATTATTTTTTATCTTACTAGCTTTGCGCTTGGAGCCTATCTTGTCTAGCTTTCATTCTTTTTGTTGAGTTAGGTAGTTTTGAATTTGTTTCTTTGAATGGTCATCAGTGCTTGTTGCAATCCTTGAGATAAAAGGATTTTTTATGATCATTCAAAGGCATTGGGAGTTAGGTGTTCAGAACTTTTTCTTGGCGAGCCCTATTCTTAGTCAAGAGTTTTTGGTTCAGTGTTTGTTAATGAAAGAAGAAAGTTGCAGGTCTAAGCTGTAGTTTGCAAGTAGGGTGTCTTGTGACTCATTGTATACATAGAAGGAATTCATCATACTTAATATAAATATCTGATTCTTATCTCTCCTTTGTGTCAAGTCAAGTAAGCTTTGAGTTTTCTAGCTCATTACATAGTGCTTTTATGTATGTATCCTCATTCTTGAGTTTTGATCTAGGATTGGATTAAACAATGCTCTAAATGAGATATGGATTTTCCCTTGTCTATGTAAGGATGTCTTGTAAGTAGTAAAGATTAGGATAAATGCATTTATAGGTATGAGTTCTCAAATATTCTCAAGTCTGTGTGTCTTTGTGTCTAATAAATCTTGCCCAATGGATGAGGCACTGGCCTAAGTGAGTATTTCTCTTGTTAACATACATTGATTGAAGCTATTACATTCCAAATCTTAAAATCAATAACCTTTCTAAGCTTTAAGTAGTTGGTTGTGTGGTTTTGTCACCGTATAGTAATGGGGAGTCAATGAATGTGAGGTTAGCATTTAGTACTTTCTTACTATCAATCTGTTATTCAAACCCAGTCTTTGGTGTGTAAAGAATAGTTTTCACTGGGTTAGGTGCACCCACCTTGGTTTTGTAGAGCCAGAAGTGAAGAGGGCAGTCATGTCCCTATAGTTGGTCTAGTTACCCTAAGATCCTTATACATTTTGGAACTAACCACTCCTAAAATCTATCTGAGGGTATATTGGCAGCCTAAGAGCATAAGTGTCCATTTTGAACACCAACACATTCGTACCGAGACTGAATGATAAGAATGTTATTGGAACCAAATGGATATTTAGAAACAAGTTGAATGAGAATGGTGAAGTTACTAGGAATAAGGCAAGACTTGTATGCAAAGGATATGCACAAGAAGGTATTGATTATGGTGAAACTTTTGCACCAGTTGCAAGACTTGAAGGAGTTAGAATATTTCTTGCATATGCTACCTACAAAGGATTTAAAGTATATCAAATGGATGTCAAATTTGCATTTTTGAATGGGATAATTGAGGAAGAGGTATATATTGAACAACCTGAAGGTTTTGTTGATCCAAATAAAAAAAACATGGTATGTAAGTTGTACAAAGAACTATATGGACTGAAACAAGCACTGAGAGCTTGGTATGAAGTACTGCATTCATATCTTATTAGTACTAGATTTTTAAGAGGGTGAACCCACAATAGTGGGTTACACTTTTTAGCCTGAGCGGACACTGAACTCTACATTTTGAGAAAAACTATCAGATTCAGATGCATATTGCCGTTGAACCGCTTGAAATAGGAGGATGAAGTAAATTAGAGTCTTTTAGGATTTTCTATCTAGATTCTAAATATATATATTTTTATTTTTTTTGAATTTTTTTGAATACTTTTTTCTTTCTCCCACGAAAACTTGTATGGTGCTGAAAATGTCATTTTCAAATAGTAACACTGTTTTCATAGAGCATAACTTTTTTTGTAAAATAGATATGAATGCGATTCTTTTGAATTTAGTTTTGTAACATCCATACAGAGGGCATGCAATTGGTTTGATGAAATTATCACTATTATTGCATATTTTATTAACGTTTGAAGTTGACTAAACCAAAATTTTGACGTACCTTGACTACATAGCTTATAACTTATTGTGTATTTATCAAATTTAATTTTTTTTTTAATAGAAAGTAGACTCAAATACAGAGGGCACTATTATTTTTCAAATTTTTTTTTCCTTGTTTTACTATTTTTTATTGAATGTCAAACTCAGAGGTTTATATTTGATAAAAAACCTACATTCATTTAACGTAAAAAACCATACACAATAAATTTAAAAATAGTCAAATATATAATCGCTAGAAAGCTAGTTTCGAGTACTTGTTGTATGCAAAAGGATGTCTTCTTATTCATCCATTTGATCAGTGCGCTTGAGGCCTGAAGCCATGAAATTCTCAGAATTTCTTCAAAACTTGCAACCATGGCCCAAACTAGGCACTTTCGATAGAAAATTTTGACTTTTGATCAAAAGTACTTTGCCAAAAAATGCAAATTTTTGTCATTACTAAGCTAGTTTCGATCGAAAGTCATTTAGTTTTGACAGAAAGTCAAGTTTGAGTTTCGATAGAAACCTAGGTTTCGATAGAAAGTCATTTAGTTTCGATAGAAAGTCAAGTTTAACTTTCGAGAGAAACCTAGGTTTTGATAGAAAGTCATTTAGTTTCAATAGAAAGTCATTTAATTTTGATAGAAAGTCATTTAGTTTTGATAGAAAGTCATATAGTTTCGATAGAAAATCAAGTTTGACTTTCGATAGAAAGTTAGTTGCTAGAGACTTTCGATCGAAAGTAACTTATGATTAAAAGTCCTATGTTTAAGGACTTTCGATTGTAAGTTTAGTACTTACGATCGAAAGTACATTATAGTTTCTATCAAAAGTAATTAACAAATTTTTTGCCAAAATCACTTTTCGGGCCGAATTCATTCCTCCCAAAAAGTGTAACCCACTATTGTGGGTTCACCCAAGAACAAGTGACAATAACAACTTATAATGAAAGGTGAAATTGATAACAAGATTCTTCTTGCTGAAATTTTTGTTGATGATATCATATTTCGAGGACATGATAATCTATGCAAATCATTTGCTGATGAAATGAGAAAATAATTTGAAATGTTAATATTTGGAGAGATTAAATTCTTTCTTGGTTTGCATATTTTACAACAAAGTGCAGGTATATTCATTACACAATCAAAGTACATCAAAGAAGTGTTGAAGACCTTTGGAGTGGAAGATTCAAAACCGGTTGGTACACCTATGGTTACATGATGCAAATTAACAAAGGATGATCAATCAACTGAGGTAAATCAGACACTATACATATCAATGATTGGTAAGTTGATGTATTTTGTGCATAGTAGACTGGATATTGCACATGCAGTTGGGATTGTAGCAAGATTTTTTGCTAATCCTAAAGAATCACATATGACTATTGTTAAAAGAATTTTGAGATAATTGAAAAACACTGAGAACTATGGTTTATGGTACAACAAAGAGGGCAATTTTGAACTACAAGTTTACATTGATGCAGATTGGGCTGGAAACATTGATGACCGAAAGAGCACTATCGGTGGAGCATTATTTTTGGGAGAAAGATTAGTAACTTGGATAAGCAAGAAATAAGCATGAATTTCTTAGTCCACTGCTGAAGCAGAATATGTAGTTGTTGCTGCTAATTTTTCAAACATTGCATGGATAAAAACAACTTTTGGAAGGGATGAATGAGGAGATCACTGATCCAATGATAATATATTGTGATAATACTAGTGCTATAAACATTTCTAAGAATCTAGTGATGCATGCAAAGATAAAGCATATATCTATAAAGTATCACTATTTGAGGGAACAAGTACAAGACAAGAAAATAAAATTGGAGTTTGTGAAATCAAAAGAACAACTTGCAGATATATTTACTAAACCATTACCAAAGGATAAATTTGAGTACTTGAGGACTAGAATAGGGGTCCATCCCCTGTCTATCGATCACTAAGGTGATCAGGAGATTGCATCAACCTGTACCTTATCAGAATATCAAATGATGTTGATGCATATTGCTTACACTTTAGCTTTCCTAAGGTTGTGAAAGTCAAAAATTAAAGAACAAAAGAACACTGCATATTGGTACATGAAGGTACTTAATCTGAACTGAACACTAGAGATAATATTTTGGCTACTATAGAGATATTTATTCTTTTTGGCATTACTATCAAAGGGAGAGAGATTCAATAAAATATTACATGAGAGAGAGAGAGAATCAATAAGAAAGAAAAGATCAAATCGGTGGGGAGAGTTTGCATGATAATGATGTGTAGTGATTAAATATATTAAATGTACAAGCTAGGGAGAGCCTATCGAGCTACAACATTTGTTTATATAGTTGTAGAATAGATGTTTAGTATTCTATGGCATATTTCATATTGTGTTTCCATCAATGCCAAAGGGAGAGATTGATAACCAACAACTAATTGAATATCTTGATGGAAAGAATGGACAAGTGAAAGATAGTGATTGATGGTCACCGAGATACTAAAGTGATATGTAAGAGAATTAAATCAATCAATGTATTGTCATTGATGTCAACTAGTTTTGACTGTACTTATCATGATGGTTACAAACATCTAAAGAAGGAAAATGATAAAGGAATGAGATATCTACATAAAGATGAGATGGATATGAAAGATATGGATATGGTATACATTGGGTAATTTATTGATGACTCTATGGCATCATTTTTTTGACGTGATTGTATTACATGATTTTGTTATGTATTGAAGATCATAACTGAACAAGTTTTTGTGGTTGGTAAATGAAGATTTTTGTATACACCTAGTTGGTGTAGTGCATACCGAGTATAGTATTAACCAAGTAGGTAATCAATGACACATTTTGTATTGATTGAGTGAAAGAAACAAATAAAGTTTTATAACATCTGATTGAATTGATGAGCTGGAAAATTTCTTATGATTCCAAGGTAGAAGATAAAGTTTGTTATGATGATCCAATGACTGACAAAATTCAAGATTGATCAAATTAAGAAGATTGACATGTGTTATTAATACAACTGCCAAGGAAGTTTAAAGTGGAAAAATGAATGATGGAGATTAAGAGGAAAAATCTAACAGATGAGAAGAAAATAGTTTATGTTGTCTATTTAAAGAGACATGAGATTCATTGTTGAGTCTAAGATTATTGATACTACATGAGACTTCATGTGAAAGAACTATTTTCATGCACCATTGATCATACTAGTTGAAGATAGAACCAAGTTGAACTGCAGACATTACTGAGCATCAAAGAAGTATACACCAAGTGGAATGAAGTTGGAGGATATGAAGGATTGAATTTTTTATTGATTAGAGGAGGTATTTTGAGCTTAGCTTAGATTGGAAAATCTACAAATCTTAGTTGTATTTGAATCAGACAATTATTGTATTAGTTTAACCATTTTTACAACAAAATCTCTTAATCGAGTGGGACTTAACAGTCTTTTTGTATTTCAATGTGACATTCAATGAATGTTGATTGGTTTCTTGTTGACCCCATGTAGTGAATGTTGGTCAAGAGAGAATTGTTAGTGATAAATCCTCTAACCAAATCACACCTTATAGTGTGTTTTGTAACCTTTGACAGGGTTGCCTCCTAACTGAGCTCACTTCAGAAGAGTGAATTATTTTGGGTTACCGGTCCTGGGTGGTTATTCCCCTAATAGAGTTTCCACATTAAAAATCTATGTGTTATGCATATTTGATGTGATTGAATTGTTATTTTTTTTACCCATTTCATAATTGGATAGATCAATAAACACAGTAGTTAATTTACTGTCAATCAGTAGATGAAGAGAAAGATATTGGTGATAGCTTACCGAGTTGATTATTTGATTGAAAAGTTTGAATATATACATCTGGGAGGTTTGGGACTATAGGATAACTAGAATTAACTGATTCAACCCCCCTCTCAGTTATCTAACATGAAACTCACCTTATGAGATGAAACACTTCCAATTCCTGTGCATGAAAAATCCACTTTTACTTCCAATACTTCATCTCAAATTGACAATTGATTCTATTAAATTGACATGAACCTTTTTGAAATACTTATGTTAGATCAAATCTTGGAAATTTGTTGCATGATTTGTTAATTCATGCCAATTTATTAACATATGCCACTTTTTTCTGTGTGAATATTTATTATGCATCATGCCATTATGAAATCTTACCTTTCAATTATTATTTTTGTCTTTCACCAATTCATTAACTCATGATTACTTAAGATTTTATACATATTCCCCTTTTAATTACTGTGCTACCCTTAAATCTATCACTGAAATCTTCTTCCTTAAAAAATCCTTGTACCTCTTGTACCCAATGAACTCATTGAACCATTAAAAAGGTGGTTCATTAGGTTCTTAACCTTTTCCAAGTGTGTGCACATTTTGAGAAATCAAAACAAGTTGACATCATCCTGACATGGATTGACATGACATACTGGTAATATTCAACAGTGCTTGAACCTTGAACTGAATGAACCTTTAAAAAGATAAGTTCAATTAGGTTCAAGGGGTTCAAGAGGTTCAAAGACACATCCCAATAGACTTAACATTTTTTTTCAAAAAGGGGACAAGAGATAAATGTGTTAATATGATTTAGAACAATAGAGAGGGAGGGGGGGAATCAGTTGTTCTCAGGTCCTGATGTATAAAATCATATTCAAATTTTTTTCCTTAAATCAGATCAAGCAAACAAAATAAACTCGGTCATCACTAATTCAATAATAGAAATATATAACTCAGTAGTCCACTACTCAGCTGTATCTAACTTGTAAAACACAGAAATGTTCAAACCAAAACATTCACAAAAGTATTGACACCAGGATTTATAGTGGAAGCCCAATATGGGAAAAAACCACTTCGTAACATGCTACTATTATTTTCACTCTTCTGAAGTGAGCTCGGTTAAAAGCCAACCCTGTCAAATGTTACAATACACACTATCAAGAGTGACATGGTTAAAAGATTTCAGTCACCCTATTAAAAGTGAGCCTGGTCAAAGGACTTACATACACTCCATTAGAATGCAACCTTGTTCAAAGGATTTAACATATGACTGTTAGGTCAACCTCTATTAAAAGGATTTTGACTATTACAATGGTTAGAAAGTAGCAGTAGTATTGATCTGAAAACATACAACTCACTTTACAAATATCAGATCCAATTCCATACACAAATGCTAGTTTACTGACTTTGAAACTTTTCCATCTCCACTTCTAATCTACTCAGAACTTTCCTTCAAGCAATCACCACACTTTTCCTTCAGCCTTTTCGCTTATACAGTCAATAAAACTTACTATTCTTCTAGCATCTCCTTCACCAATGCATACACATACCTAATGCTTTGGTTCCCTTAATACTTTCCTTTGTTAGGTTAACTTATCTTTTTCTTCTTAATCTCCTTCATAGATCTTAGGGTTAGGTCAGATTCATTGAATCTACCCGCTTCATGTTCTTCATCTCCTCTTCTAGAATCATCTCAAATCTCATAAAGATTTACAAAGCATTAAATGCTTCCATACAATCAATAAATAAAGTCAACACATTTTACATAATCCAAGAATTCAACAACATCGGCTCCAAAACTGAATTCTCTTCAAATATAAAATTGCTGATGCTCGGTCAATACTATGATCATCCACTTAGTCTCCATGTAAAATGCTCAGTCACTACTAAAATTGTTTCCTCGGCATATACTATCTTCCTCGGTAATTTACTGATACTCGATTGACACTAGATTTTTGCTCGGCATCCACTAACTCGGTCGACTCTGTCATAACTCGGCTTAAACTTGATTTCTTCATTTTTGATTAGTTAAGCCTACCAGTTTAGTCCTCAATCTTACTAAGATAAACAATACATTGTCTCATCATTGTGCAACATAATCAAGTACACTTTGCAATATCAAGATAACTCAACCTTTCCCTAGGTGCTATTGTTACCATCCTTTCTTTCCCTTCTCACTATAGATATAGTACTTTCCTAAGTAGCAACAGTCTTACCAGTTAAGGTTTGACATCAATGACAATACAACAATTGTTTTAATTGCAGTTTCCAACAATCTCCCTCTTTGGCATTGATGGCAACACCATATGATATCACCTAAATAACACATGGATTACCAACCAATCCAAAAAAAAACTTATTTGTCCATCAGTGAAAATTATAATATCCTTAGCTTCATTCTAATTTAGAATCTGTAAATCTCACTTTTGTGACTGTCAAAAGTATCTAGATCTCCCTCTATCCTGATCTTTCATTTTAGTACAATCTCCCTTTCTTTCAGTGTCATGTGTTATAGTATCATTTCAGTTCAATCTCCCTCTTTGACAAAAATGCCAAAGCAACAACTCAAACATACATCCAACAGATGTAGATATATCTGTTCAGCACAGTGTTTCTCCCTCTGTCATCTTTCTTATGACTGATTTGTTGTCTTTGCTTCTTCTTCACAGCTCTAGGACAATTCTAAAGTGTGAAAATCTTTTGCATCAATGTGTCAAATGTTCTGTTGTAGCATATTTGATGTAGTGCTCCTAGCTTGGCTAGGTAGCCTCAGTTAGGGGAAGGACCCCTAATTAAATTCTCAAGTACTCATGGGCTTCTTTAGGTAAAGCTTTAGTGAATATGTTTGCCAATTATTCTTTTGTATTCACATATTCCATTCAGACTTTCTTGTCTTGTACCAATTCTCTAAAATAGTGTTACTTGATTGCTATGTGCTTGGTCTTAGTGTGCATTACTAGATTCTTAGAAATATTGATAGCACTTGTGTTGTCATAGAAAATAACAACAGGTTCAGTGATTTCTTCTTTCATGCCTATCAACAACTATTTTATCCATATCAAATTTGAACAGTTTACTATAGCAGCAACATACTCGGCTTCAGCAAAAGATTGGGAAATACAATTTTGTTTCTTGCTTGTCCAGGAGACTAATCTCTATCCAAGAAAGAAAGATCCACCACTAGTGCTCTTTCTATCATCTACATTTCCCGCCCAATCAACATTAGTATATACTCTAAGTTCAAATTTGTCATCCTTCTTGTAATATAACCCATAGTCAACAGTTCCTTTCAAGTATCTCATGATTATTTTCACCACCATCATGTGCATTTCCTTAGGATTGGTAGAGAATCTTGCCACAATCCCAACAACTAATGCAATATCAGGTCTACTATGTATAGCATACTGTAATTTTCCAATCATGGATTTGTACAAAGTTTGGTTAACTTTTGCAGCATCATCATTCTTAGATAACTTTTGTCCAGTAACCATAGGAGTTCCTACTGGTCTAGCATGTTCCATTCCAAAATTTTTCAGTATTTCATTAACATACTTAGACTGTGTAATGAAAATACCTTTCTTCATCTGATATACTTGTAAACCAACAAAGAATTTGATCTCACCAAACATACTCATCTCAAATTTAGTTTGTATTTCATGTGAAATTTTTTTACACAATTCATCTTGTCCACCAAAAATAATGTCATCAACAAAAATTTTGGCCAACAAAATACCTCTACCTTCTTCATCTTTCATATACATATTGCTTGTGTCATTTGTTCTGGAAAATTCAATCTGTATCAGATAATTATGCAACCACTCATACCATGCTCTGGGAGCTTGTTTCAATCCATATAAAACTTTGTTCAGTTTGCATACCATGTGTCTTCTGTTTGGATCAATAAAACCTTCTGGTTGTTCTATGTAAACTTCTTCTTCCAGTATACCATTTAAAAATGCAGACTTGACATCCATTTGATATACCTTGAAATCTTTATAAGCAGCATATGCAAGCAGAGTTCTTACTCCTTCCAATCTAGCTATAGGGGCAAATGTCTCCCCATAATCAACTCCTTCTTGTGCGTAGCCTTTGCATACTAGTCTAGCTTTGTTCCTAGTGATTTCACCTTTTTCATTCAACTTGTTTTGAAATACCCACTTTGTTCCTATAACATTCTTATCTACAGGTCTTGGCACCAGAGTCTAGGTTTCATTTTTCTCAATCTGGTCAATCTCTTCATTCATTGCTTGTATCTAGTCTTCATTTTCTAATGCCTCTTTAGTTGTCTTTGGTTCAAATTCACATAGTAAGCATGTTGGATCTTTTGTCTTGCTTCAGGTCTGAATTCTAGTGTCTCTATCTCCAATTATCTATTTAGGCTTGTGATGTCTTCTTACATATTTTGCCAAAATAGGTTCAACATTTTTCTCTTCTATTTCATCAGGTTCCCCAACAAGATTGTCAAATTTATCTTTTGAATGCTCAACAACCTCTTCCTGATCCTCGATAGCATTATCTAGTAGCTCGTCATGTTCTTGTTCTTTCTTGCTACTATTTTCTTGATGCTCGACATCATCTATCTGTTGCTTGACATTGCTTGCCCGAGACTCGGCATTAGGTGCAGGTCTATTACCTACCTCTTCTATTTCTTCAATGTACACAAAAGATCTGTAATCTTCTAGTTTTCTTTTTCTATCAGCCTCATTTATTTCTGCATACTCATCAATTTTAACATTCACACTTTCCACAATTTTGTTAGTGTTAGAGTTCAAACACTTATAAGCTTTACTTTTTGTGGAGTAGCCTAGGAATATGCCTTCATCACTTTTAGCATCAAACTTTCCATTCCTATTGTCTTTCAATATGTAACACTTGCTTCCAAAGATTCTAAAGTATTTAACACTCGGTGCATGCTCATACCATAATTCATAGGGCGTCAGATTTGTACCTTTCCTAATTTGTACCTGGTTAAGAGTGTAAACAGCTGTACTTATAGCTTCTTTCTAGTATTTCTGTGCCACATTCTTTTCAATCAATAATGTCCTTACATAGTCCAAAATAGATTTGTTCCTTCTTTCTGCTATACCATTCTGTGGAGGTGTCCTAGGTGTAGACATCTATCTTTTGATTCCTCTATCATTGCAAAATAGATTAAATTCATTTGATGTAAATTCTCCACCATGGTTAGATCTAAGACATTTCAGGTCCCTACCTATCTCCTTCTCAACCATAGCCAAATACCACTTGAAAAATTGAAAAGCATCAGATTTTTCTTTTAGAAACATTACATGCATCATCCTGGTATGACCATCAACAAACAAGATAAAGTATCTAGCTCCACAGTAACTTTGTATACCCATAGGTCCACAAAGGTCAGTATGAACCAAATCTAAAATGTGTTTAGAAGTAAAGGATTTTCTCTTGAAACTTGGCTTAGTCATTTTTCCTAATTGGCATTCTTTGCACATCACATTCTCAGGTTTCTTCAATCTAGGTAGGCCTCTTACTTTCTTCTTCTTACTTATCTCTACCAAATTGTCAAAGTTAACATGACATAGCCTCTTATGCCATAACCAAATGTCATCAAGTTATGCAAACATACATATTTCTTCAAATAGGTCAAGATAGAACAAATTACCTCTAGTTTTCTCACCACTTCCAATCAGTTCACCGATAGCATCAAATATCTTAGCTTTCTTGTGATGAAATTCCACTTGGTAACCAGTTTTGTTGAGCTGAGCAACACTTAACAAATTATAATTCAATCCTTCAACCCAATAAGCATTTTCACAAGAGATCTTATCAGTCAATTTAATCAATCCTTTTCCTCTAACAAGACATGGTGCATCATTACCAAATGTTACACTTTTACCTCTATAATAATGTAGGGTCTCAAACTTACTTTTGTCACCAGTCATGTGATGTGAACAACCACTGTCAATAATCCATTTATCATTCTTGTTCACATAGAAAATCAATGCAGTTTTCTCATCCTCATTAGATTCATCTTTCATTGCAACATAGACTACCTCAATTTCAAAAGCATCACTATAAGTGTCAATCTCTTCTTCAGCAATGTAACAGGATTTCTTACCTTTTTCTTTGTAGTCTTTGTACCTTTGGTAGCCTTTGTCATCTCTTCTATCTTTGTGTCTACTATTTCTTTCCTCATCTTTATCCTTCTTGTCAGGACATCTAGTAGCTATATGACTGACCTTGTTACATGCAAAACATATAATAGGGAGTTTACCTTTATATTCTCCTTTTCCTCTTCTCAGTCTTCTAGCCATAAGAGCTTCTAGATCTTCAAGATCTTCATTAGAAGTGTCACTATCATCTTCAATTTCACTTTATCTTTCACTGATGCATCTTTCTTTTTCTTTCTTAGGCTTATTCAGAACTAACTGTGACTTAAAACTAGATTCAACATTTCCAATACTACCAACAGTGAAATTATCATAGTTAGATAGTTCAAAAGTAGTCAGCTTGCCAATCAAACCTTCCAAAGTAAGCACATTTGTAGAGTTACATCTAGATTCCTGAATAGCTGAGATTTTAATAGCATATATAGGACGCAGAGTTCTTAACACTTTTCCAATTATGGTCTCATCATCAATAGTTCCATTTGCTCCTCTAATAGCATTCACAACTTCTTTTATTCTACCATAATATCGTTCAATGTTTTCATCTTCATTCATTCTCATTTCATCAAACTTACCTCTGAGACTCTCAGCTTTGGCTTTCAATACATATAGATCACCACCATAGATCTTTACAAGAGTGTCCCACATATCTTTAGCAATTGTGCAGTCCTTAATATCCTCAAATTCTAGATATCTTAGGGCAGATGCAATTTCCAGCATTGCTTGATTGTGTTCTTGCTTGGCTCGCATTTCCTCGGCAGTCAAAGGTGCAACAGGTGTGACATAGTCATGCTCAATGTAGTACTTTGTAGAATCACCAATACTGGCTAGATGCAGCTTCATCAAGCCTTGCCATGCAAGGAAGTTATCTTTGTTCAGCTTTGGTACCTCCTTATACATCTTGATCATTTGCTTCAAGTCCCTTTAAACTTGCTTTCTATAAACACCAATAAGAAACACAGCTTTGATACCAATTGTTAATATGATTTAGAACAATACAGAGGGGGGGGGTGAATCAGTTGTTCTTAGGTCCTGATGTATAAAATCATATTCAAAAACTTTTCCTTAAATCAGATCAAGCAACCAAAACAAACTCGGTCATCACTGATTCAATAATAGAAACATATAACTCAACAGTCCACTACCCAACTATATCTAACTTGTAAAACACAGAAATGTTCAAACCAAAAAATTCACACAAGTATTGACACCAGGATTTATAGTGGAAACCCAATATGGGAAAAACCACTTTGTAACATGCTACTATTATTTTCACTCTTCTAAAGTGAGCTCGGTTAAGAGCCAACCCTGTCAAAGGTTACAATAGACACTGTCAAGTGTGACCCGGTTAAAGGATTTCAATCACCCTATTAAAAGTGAGCCTGGTCAAAGGACTTACATACACTCCATTAGAATGCAACCTTGTTCAAAGGATTTAACATATGACTGTTAGGTCAACCTCTGTTAAAAGGATTTTGACTGTTACAATGGTTAGAAAGTAGCATTAGTATTGATCTGAAAAACATACAACTCACTTTGCAAATATCAAATCCAATTTCATACACAAATGCTGGTTTACTGAATTCAAAAATTTTCCATCTCCACTTCTAATCTACTCGGAACTTTCCTTCAAGAATTCACCACACTTTTCCTTCAACCTTTTCGCTTATATAGTCAATAAAACTTACTGTTCTTCTAGCATCTCCTTCACCAATGCGTACACATACCTAATGCTTCGGTTCCCTTAGTACTTTACTCTGTTAGGTTAACTTATCTTTTGCCGCTTAATCTCCTTCATAGATCTTAGGTTAGGTCAGATTCATTAAATCTACCCACTTCATGTTCTTCATCTCCTCTTCTAGAATCATCTCAAATCTCATAAAGATTTACAATAAAAAATTTTACAAAGCATTAAATGCTTCCATACAATCAATAAATAAAGTCAACATGTTTTACATAATCCAAGAATTCAACAATGTCAGCTCCAAAACTGAATTCTCTTCAAATATAAAATTGCTGATGCTCAGTCAATACTGTGATCATCCACTTGGTCTTCATATAAAATGCTTGGTCACTACTAAAATTGTTTCCTTGGCATATACTGTCTTCCTTGACAATTTACTGATACTTGGTCGACACTATATTTTTGCTCGGCATCTGCTAACTCGGTCGACTCTGTCATAACTTGGCCTAAACATGATTTCTTCATTTTTGCTTAGTTAAGCCTACTAGTTTAGTCCTCAATATTACTAAGATAAACAATACATTGTCTCATCATTGTGCAACATAATCAAGTACACTTTGTAGTATCAAGATAACTCAACCTTTCCCTAGGTGCTATTGTTACCATCCTTTCTTTCCCTTCTCATGATAGATATAGTACTTTGCTAAGTAGCAATAGTCTTACTAGTTAAGGTTTGACATCAATGACAATACAACAATTGGTTCAATTGCAGTTTCCAACACAATGAACCATTAAACTACGTGAACTCCATGAACTTGATGAACCACTATGAACTCGATTTTAAGGGTCAATAATAAAGGTAAGGGCTCTTCTTTTAAATTCTTATAGATTAAAACTTTTCAAAGGTGGGAATGACAAATTTGACAAGGGTGCAGTGCAAAGCATGACAACATTATCTCTGATTCGGGACTACATTTTTGGAAAAAAATGTAGAGAACTCAGAATCTTTGGTTAACACAAAGGAAACAAGGACAATAGCAACAGATCTGACACAAAAAAACTAAGTCAATGCACATTGTATAGACACCAAAAAAACTATGTACACTACAAGCGACACCTTCTTCACAACCTAAACAATTTAAGGTCTTGCCTATTATATGATAGCTGCAACACCGACCCATTAGAGTAAGAAAGTTTGAAAGATTTAGGTCTTAAAACCTAATGGACCTTAAAATGTTCCATCTAGAGTGAGGAAAATTTTCCATGGGACCCTTTTGGATCTCTCCTTTTATTCCACAACAACTCTTCATCTCCTTCCATGAACTTACGAGGTCTTACCTTTTTGTCAAAAAATCTTTTGACTCTAGCCTGATGTGTTGAAATTTTATCCACTAGCTCTTCTCTCCCCTCTTTAAGTTTTTTTAAGTACATCACCCTTTTTTAGAATGAATATTGGAAAAATTAGTTTTCTATGACACTCTACGGTTTAGATGTAGCCAGTTCAAGTGGAAGGGATATCTAAGCCCCTATTCCATATAATAGTTAGTACAATGCCATTCCAATTGCCTTCTTAAGTGTGATTTGATATACCCAAAGGGTTTCATACAATATTTTGTGTCAATCCTTAGCATTTTAATTAACCAACTTTTTCATAATATCTATCAAGTTCTTATTACTTGATTCCGCTTGCTAGTTACCCTAGGGGTAATAATTTGAAGAATGAGACAAGGAGATACTATAGTCATAGAAGAACATCATTAACTCTTGAGAAGAGAAATAGGTGGCATTATTTGTCACAATATTCTAAGGCATGCCAAAATGTACCAAAATATTATTTTTGAGGAAGTCACAAATAACCTCAAAGGTAGTTTACTTCACAAGTATAGTCTCTACCCACTTAGTGAAGTAATTTGTCATAGTCAAGATATAAGTATGCATTGCACTTAAAGGGAGGTGAAGTGGTCCTATGAAGTCTAATCCCAATTTCTTGAAAGGATATTCAATCACAACAAGTATCAGTACTAAGGCACCTTGCATTTCTCACAGTTAGCCACCTTCTCATAGGCATCCCTAAACATCCTAGGCCAATAGAAGAAATTTCTAAGGATCTTGGAGGCGGTCACCATGGAAGAGAAATGCCCACCACATGCTTCATCGTGATAGGATTTCATTAGTGTCTTCTTTTTTTCTTTATCCACACATCTCAGGAATGTACCATCTAGATCCTTCTTATATAGGGCATCCTACCAAATACAGTACTTGGGAACTTTCAACCGTAAGTTTCCTTTCTCATTGGGTGTAAGGTGATCTGGAAAATCTTTGTAATTCAAATAATAGGCCACATCTAAAAATGATGGGTCTTGGAGACATACCAACAAAACCGTGGAAATTTCTATAACGCCCCGCTAGGGAACCCAAAAGAAACTAACCTAGAACATGGTACTAAGTTTGGTGGACAATTTTTTTTTATAAAGTTTACAAATAAGATATACAATCACATGAAAGCATTAACCATTAACTCACATAACACACATCGTAAACATAGGTCACAATTCTAATGGGTCCCATGACGTAGTATTACTTTCTAACATAACTCATTTAATAACATCAACAAAAGATTCCATAAATTAAATACAACAATTACATCATAATGATTACATCTCATGAATATCCATGAACCTAAAAACATACATCCACTACACATGTCGCAGGGTTTGTAGTAATCACTCTAACAAATAAATTACAATATGTAGATTAGGTATCACATGTGATACTCTAATACAAGATTTACATTAAAGAATATATACAAAGAACATAAATGAAGAAACAACATAAGGAATCCAACTGCAAGACACCATCAAGCACTGGCACCAGGACGTCGAATCTCGAATGGTAAAGAATCACTACCACCCGTCTGTGTAGAACCACAAAGGTCTACCCCACCCTGCTGAGGAGATATCATCGGACCCAAAATAGATAATCAAGTCAAATTAGGAAGTACCACTAGGAAAGGAATCCTTATAGCTTACTAACTCAAGGTCAACAAAAGTAGTGAAAGGGATGACTCACTAATCTAGAGGCAATTGACACATGTAGGATAACTAGACTATGTGTAGGAAGGTATCATCATGTACGTCTAACCCTTAAGTCTCATCTTGGTAATCACTTTGGATCTCGACACTCAAGTGACCATACATGGTATCAATGTCTTCTCATGTAGATGAAGCCAATGACTATGCGAGAACACACACCTCAATAGGTGGCAAGCATCATCTCATCCTCATCTTAGTCTGTACTAGCACTCAAGCATGGGAGAGGAAACAATCTTATTAGGTTCATTTTAATAGCTCTCAATGTTCTATTAGGTTTTCACTTGATTACAATAACTTACAATAAGTGATCCTGGTAGCCACTTGTGGGCCCTAGTGCTTATTGCAAGCCACCTCCTAACACATATCTAGGTAAACTACCCTAGGCTCATAGATCTCTCCTAGATCAAATATAGATAAAGAGATAGTCACACATCCAGAATCATCACAGAAACTAGGATTGACTATATAAACATAATCACTGAATCACATAATACAACAAGAGCCTATAAGGTCAACTAGAAAATATATAATACACACTCACGCCAAACAAAAGAAGCAACATGAACAAGTAGACAATTCCCAGGCCTCTATCTCTCCTAGGCCATCTAGTACCCATAAACAAATAAACCCAACAAGTAGGAAAGATAAAATCTTATTGTATAAAACAACCAATTTCAATATAAAAAGATGCATATACAAATATAAGATCACTCAAATGTACAACACTAAATAACCAATTCGATAAGATTCGTCATCTTACTATATGAAGTTTAATAACATACCTAGTTTACATAGTACAATAACTTCAAGATAAAACAATTATTTTTATTTTTATTCTAAGCCATATCTTCTTTTTCTAATATTGAACAAAATTCCTAATAATCCTATTAGCAAATTTAGCCAATACCAAATGAAGCTTACTAATAAAATTATTGTTAACATATAATAATGTTAGTTAATCACAACTATAATTAAAAAAAAACATTAATACCTTTATCATAGCTTTGCTAAAAGAAATATATAACCATCAAATAACAAATATTAATACAATTTAATAATGCTACAATATTCTCTTAATGAAAGTTATTAATATAAACTTAATAATAATTATTATTAATAACTAATACTAACAAAAAAAAATCTATTAACAATTTACACATAAATTAAAAACAAACATTTAATAAAACAATTTTACCAAACTTTATTTAAAACAACATTTAAAGAAAAACTAATATTACACAATTAAATTAACAAATTAAAATAAATAAATGTAAAAAAACATTGTGTAATATATAAAGCAAGTGGGGGACAAGTCCCTACCACCACGCAGGTCCCCTGTACCAGGCCACCATAGCATAACCTTGCGCAGACCTGGTACTATGCACAGGTAGTTGTGCATAGTACCAGGTCTACGCACGGTGTCCCGTGCATACCCTATGTACAAGCATGTAGGGAGGGGGGTAGGGGACAGGTGGTCCCCGCCCCTAAGAACTTTAAATTTTTTTTAATATAATTTTTTTTTTGTTAAAAACTTTGTTTATTCCGAAAACACAAAGCAACGACATTTTATTATTTGCTATATTTTTTTTTTTAAATGTATGCATTTTTTTTTAAAAGAACAAAATTGGAAACACACTTGAATTGACATTGAAAGTTTATTTTTATAAATATTTAGCATTGTTACTTATGAAATTTTAAAGAAGAAGGCACTGTTTCTGAAAACATAAATGTATAGGCCTTATGATGCATTTCTAGAAATGGTAATTTTACCATTTCACACACACACGTGAATTTGTCCTTTCTTCTAATTGTATTTTCTTCTATAATTTGCAAATACATTTATAGCTACTAATGTAATTTTCTTTTGTCAAGTAAGCAAATAGTTTTCTTAATGTGGTAAATTTTGCTTTTGACTGTCTTTTTGATAGACAAGGGATTTTTTTCCCAGAATGGTAATTTTTCACCCAAATTGAATTTTTGACAACAACCCATTTATTTAATTTAGCCACACTATAGTACTAACTATATTGAGATTAATTTTTCATTTTCTATGTGTTCTAGGATGAATTTTCTCTCAAAATTTCGACAGCATAACCCTACTATGCCAAGTCTAGATAAAATAATAAAATAATAAAATAATAAATCTATGAGTTTTCTAAAACCCAGAAATACTAACAAAGCAAAACAGATACAATAAAGCCAATCAAATAATCCAAGCACAATGAATTTATCAAAATTTACACAAACATAATTGAATAGAATTTCATCAAACCCTACCTCAATTCCAATGCTAGAAATTGAATTAGAATGCCTGTAGAATGTTGAAACTTCCAATTCTATCAGATGAATACTCAGCCCTGCAAATCTAAATCAACAATGTAAGCCAAGCAAATTCCAAATCTAAAGCAATCTTTCCCCAAAGCTCAAACACACACACAAAAACTCAAGAACACAAAAATGTTTCCAAAAGCTCTCTCCAAAAATCTCCAACAACCTGATTAACTCCAAATGAATGCAAAATCCCCCTATTAGGGATTCAACTCCACCATTCATGCAAACCCTAGATGACTCATAGGACATCTCCTATTCAAACTCCCTCTCTTAATGTTGAAAGAAAATACTAATTATTAATTAAAAATACATATTTTTATGCACAACTCATCTTAGCCTCCAAAATACAAATTGACTCCTTTTTGAAAAATGACATATTCAAACTTAATAAAACACATGCTAATATTAAAATCCATTATTAAATAATTTAATATTCCAACATCATTAAATCATGCAATCTATTAATTTAATATCTAATGGACAATATTAAATTATATTTTCATGCAATTAATTAGTTAAAACCAAATATCCTAATATTTGATTTTTAATTAATTAATAATCATACAATAACATAGGAAATAAATTTAATATTATTTTCCAATTATAATATTAAATTTTGTAACTATAGAAAATCACATATTCAAACTGCAATAAAACAGGATCATCAAATAAACATACAAACTTAAAATAGGGAACCATGAACTTTGTCACCTTGACAAATCTGGGTAGGATAGTCAATAGATACTTATCCAACAATTAGGATAAATGGGCTTAGGAAAGGGTTTTGGGTCCATCCGTTACCTGCAAACACTCACTCCTACCAATTCAGGGAAGATGATGCCCTATACCTGCAAACTTGTCATCACAAATCAAAGCATTTACATACAACAAATGAAAAACAATGGTAGAGTACGCTCGGTCATGTGGATCTCGATAATGCAAGGAACTATGCCTCCGCCATCTACCATATAGACACATAAAACAAATACATACATATGAACACCATACACATGCTAGTATGGGGTAAGTACATCATAATCCAACTGAAACATAAAACATTGCCACATGATAATATCAACATCTAAATATGACATCACATAATCATAATCATAATCTAGATCATGAATAGTCACTGAAATAATAAGATCTGCACACAACAATGTGGCCTAAAAGAGTATGGCATCTGAAAAATTGAAAGCAAAATATGGAGGTACTACATCCACCCCCCTTGTATCAGGCTTCCTCTTGGAAGCCTACAAACAAGTAGGGATAAGATTCCTAGAATCTAGCTGCATCCTCCCAAGTAGATGTTGTCTCATCGTTTGGATCCCATTGGACCCTTACCTATTCGACGGTTCGACCCCTGAGGATAAAATCCTGATGCTGTAGGATACATATGGGCTCCAAAGCCAGCTGCCTATCCTCCACCTACAAAGCATTCCAATCAAGTACATGTGTAACATCTAGAATATATCATCTAAGTACTGAAACATGGAATACATCATGAATGCGTGATAAGCTAGGCGGCAAAGCAAGACGGTATTCAACTGGACCTATCCTCTCTAAGATCTCAAAAGGACCAACAAATCGAGGCACCAACTTCGAACCCTTTCCATAACGGATTGGACCCTTCCGTGGATGCACTCTCAAGAACACTCTGTCCCCAACCACAAACTGCCTATCAATCTAGTGAGCATTTGTATACTTCTTTTGTCTATCCTATGCAGTAACCAAATGCTCTCGAATATGAATCACCTACTACTCCATGTCACGAAGCATATCTGGACCAATAAGAATACGATCCTCCAATCTGTCCCAGCTCAATGGTGTATGACAAGGATGTCCATACAAAGCATGGAAGGGTGATATGCCAATGGAACTATGATATCCATTATTATAAGAAAACTCCGCTAGATACAGATAATCCTCCCAGTGAGTCTGTCTATCCATGACATACATCCTCAACATATCCTCCATCACCTTATTAACCCATTCCGTTTGACCATCAGTCTCAAGGTGATATGCTAAATGGAAATTCAATTGAGCACCAAGATCATGCCGCAGTGAAGTCCAAAATGCAGATGTAAAAATAGGATCTTGATCAGAGATAATCTTACGTGGAACTCCATGAAGTCTCACTATATCCTGCATGAAGACCCTAGCCACAGAAACCATTGTATAAGAAGATCTTATGGGAGAAAAGTGTGCCACCTTAGTCAACCGATCAATGGTCACCATGATAGCATCATGTCTGTGAGGAGTCATAGGAAATCCAACAATGAAGTCCATAGAAATAATATCCCACTTCCAAGATGGAATGAGATTAGCCTGTAAAAGCCTTGCTGCATTATGATGATCTGCCTTGACCCTCTGACACTCTAGACATCTAGCCACAAAATCCACAATGTCACATTTCATGCTAGGCCAATAATAAAGCTTTTATAAGTCCACGTGCATCTTCTTGACACCAAGATGTGCCGCATAAGGTGCACGATGAGCCTCTAATAAAACCAATGAATGCAAGTCATCCAATGGTGGTACATATATCTGGCCCTTGTGTTGCATAAGTCCATCAGACTCCAAGACAAATCCTGAGAACCTACCCTCCAACGGTCTACCTGACTCAATCACTGAACTCACCTCCTAATACAAAGTATCTCTAGGAAGTGTCTGAAGAATTTTGCTCCTCAAATACACACTAAGAGTCATAGTTGAAACAATCTTCCTCTTGCTACTCAAAGCATCTGCTACCACATTCTCTTTACCCTGGATGTATTTGATCTCAAAATCATACTCACACAGGAATTCCATCCACCTTCTCTATCTAGCATTCAAATTAGGTTGGGTAAATATGTACTAGAGACTACGATGATCACTATGTAACTCAAAACGGTGCCCTAATAGGAAATGTCTCCATCTGACTAAAGCATGGACTACTGCTGCCAACTCAAGATTGTGTGTAGGATAGTTCAATTCATGATCCTTGATTTTGCAAGACTCATATGCAATCACTCATCCTTCTTGCATGAGGACTGCTCCAATACCCTCTAAAGATGCATCAGTGCATACAACAAAATCTCTGGCTAGATCAGGCACTGCTAGAATAGGGGCACTAGTCAAACACCCCTTAAGCTTCTAAAAAACTTTGTCGCACTTCTCTGTCCAAATGAACTTCTTCCCTTTTCTCTACAATGAGGTGATAGGATGTGCAACCCTGGAGAAGTCCTTGACAAACCTACGATAATATCTGGCCAAACCCATGAAGCTACAAACTTTAGACACATTAGTGGGTGCTGGCCACTCCATAATTGCCTAAATCTTTGAAGGATCTATCGAGATACCTTCTCCTAAAATCATGTGACCAAGATACTGAATCTTTTTCTAAAAGAAATCACACTTCTTTGCATTAGCATAGAGTTGATTTTCCCTCAAACACTACAATACCTATCTAAGATGTCCCTCATGTTCTTTTATGGATCTAGAGTATATCAATATGTCATCCAACAAGACCAAAAGAAACTAATCCAATTACTCATGAAACACTCCATTCATTAAGCACATGAACACTGATGGAGCGTTCGTCAAGCCAAAGGGTACTACTGTGAACTCATAATGCCCATGTCATGTATGGAATTTAGTCTTATGAATATCTGCATCATGAATCCATAGCTGATGATACCCTGACTTTAGTTCAATTTTAGAGAACACCTTAGCTTTCTTAATCTGATCAAATAGATCATCTATGCATGGCAAAGGATATCTATTTTTTATCGTTACCTTGTTCAACTATCTGTAGTCAATACACAAGTGTAAAGATCCATCCTTCTTAATGAAGAGGACTGGTGCTCCCCATGGAGAAACACTAGGTCTAATGCTCCCCTTTGCCAACAACTCTTCTAGTTGAAGCTTAAGCTCACTCAACTCATGAGTAGTCATCCGGTATGGAGCTCTAGAGATAGGCTCAGCTCCTGGAACAAGCTTGATCCAAAAATTGATGTCACACTTAGGTGGCATACTTGGAATCTCTTTTGAAAAGACATCAAGAAATTCCTACAATACAAGATGATCTAGGGTCTTGTCTTCACTCTCCTCCTCATCAATCTCATTCAAGGGCACTGCATACATCTGGAAACCCTTTTGCATACAATATTTAAGTTGCATGGTGGATATCATCCGAAGAGAAATGGAATGTGGGATACCCACTATTTGACACTCCTTGCCCTCATCATCCTTGCAATTGATAGTCTTCTTCCTACAGTCGATACTAGCTCCATGAGCTCCTAGCCAATCCATACCCAAAATGACCCCATATGATCCCAAAGGAATCACACGTAGATCTACTGAGGTAGTGAATTTTCCCAAATTTAGCTCACATTTAGGAGCCAAAGATCTTGCTACAACCCTAGCTCCTGAGGCTAATACCACTTGCCAACTACTATCTTGCTTTGCATCCACTAACCCACAACACTCAACTAAATGTAGAGAAATAAAAGAATTAGTAGCACCAGAATCATACAAAACAGAGATGGATATGCCTCAAATAGTACCTAGAGTCTCTACTACTATGCCCTGATGATCTACCTGCCGCTGATCCAATGCTGCAAACACTTTATGACCTCATCCTACATCACCCACTGTGGGCTCAGAAGCCACTGATATCTATGAAGAAAATTGAGGTGGGCATTGTGGACAATTCATAGTAATGTGTCCAAACTACTTGCAAGTGAAACAACCTATGCTCTTGAAATTGCCCTTCCCTCCGGAAGGTGCACTAGACTGCTGGAAGCTGCCTCTGCTAACACTCTGTTGAGCACTCTAAGCTAGCTAAGTAGTTTGATTACGCTTAAAGCACTTGCCATTGCATAAGTTCCTAGAATGAGAACCACCACTCTGAGTAGAAGGAGGTGGAGGTGACTTAACCTGCTGCTAGTTTTGGTTACTTCTATAGAAGTTTGAAGACTTCTTGAAGTTTCCACCACCATAAGATTGATTCCCTCTATAACTTGAACCTAAGGGTCCACCTACTGAAACACCTAAATACTGACCATGGCCCAAGGCTATGTTAGCCTCTATGAGTGTAGCCTTCACAACCACTTCCCTGAGGGTTTTAGGCTCAAAGAGTAAGACCTCTCCAATAATGTGGGCATTCAGCCCCCTGACAAAGTGTTGTACCAGTAAAGCTGTGTCATGTCCAAATCTAGCATACTGTTGGAGCTCAAAGAATTTGCGCTCATATTCACTCACTATCATAGTCAGCTATCTCAAATTATGAAACTCATCGGCCCTCTATTTCCTCCACTCATCAGATAAGAAACATTCTCGGAAATGCTCCAAGAACAACTCCCATGTGACTGTGTCCATCCAAAGACCTAGCTTCTCCTCCTCAATCCTCCACCATACAATTGCAAAATCTATGAGCTATGTCACAACATATCTAGCTCTAGTATTGCTGCTAAATGGGTGCATGGCGAAACTTTTCTCAAAGGCTATCAACCATGTCTTAGCCTCAAGTCTTGTACTCTTCCCACCAAAGGGAATAGGTTGTGCCCTCATAAGGTCCCTCATATGGTTTGCTGCCACCACTGAAGGATCCATAGTGAATTTCCTCTTTAGAGGACTCCTAGATCTTGCCCTCTCTCTATCTCCTACATCCCTCTGGGAATGAAGTGAACCATCCTGATCTTCTCTATCCTGACTAGGACCAAGATGAGTAAGGATTTCTCGAAGGAGTTGTCTAGTATCGAGCCCATTAGACTCTCCCTGATGCTCATCTCCTTGTTCCTCTCTCTACTGCTGATGGTTACTGACTTGCTCAACACTGGTGGAGGGGCTAGGTTGCCTTCCCCTTCCACGTCTGCTAGACCTACCTCTACTGCAGCCTCTGGCTACTCTAGTTTCAGGCATGATTCCTGTAACATAAAGATACCAAACAAAACTCACTACAAATCTTATGACATAAACAAAGATAATATGATCACAAAGCAATAGTCTAAAAATAGATATGTTATATGTTAAGTTTTGTTTCAAGTTTAAACTATACACAGAAAACCTAATGAGTGTACATACCCAAAGTTCCCATTGTAGAAACTCCGCTCTCATACCAAATGTAATGCCCCACTAGGGAACCCAAAAGAAACTAACCTAGAACATGGTACTAAGTTTGGTGAACAATTTTTTTTTAAAAGTTTACAAATAAGATATACAATCACAAGAAAGCATTAACCATTAACTCACATAACACACATTGTAAACATAGGTCACAATTCTAATGGGTCCCATGACGTAGTATTACTTTCTAACATAACTCATTTAATAACATCAACAAAAGATTCCATAAATTAAATACAACAATTACATCATAATGATTACATCTCATGAATATCCATGAACCTAAAAACATACATCCACTACACATGTTGCAAGGTATGCAGTAATCACTCTAACAAATAAATTACAATATCTAGATTAGGTATCACATGTGATACTCTAATACAAGATTTACATTAAAGAATATATACAAAGAACATCAATGAAGAAACAACATAAGAAATCCAATTGTAAGACACCATCAAGCACCGACACCAGGATGTCGAATCTCAAATGGTAAAGAATCACTACCACCCATCTCTATAGAACCACAAAGGTCTATCCCACCATGCTAAGGAGATAACATCGGACCCCAAACGGATAATCAAGTCCAATCAGGAAGTACAACTAGGAAAGGAATCTTGATAGCTTACTAACTCAAGGTCAACAAAAGTAGTGAAAGGGATGACTCACTAATCTAGAGGCAATTGACAAATGTAAGATAGCTACACTATGTGTAGGAAGGTGTCATCATGTACGTCTAACCCTTAAGTCTAATCCTGGTAACCACTTTGGCTCCCAGCACTCAAGTGACCATACACAGTATCAATGTCTTCTCATGCAGACGAAGCCAATGACTATGCCAGAATACACACCTAAATAGGCGGCCATCATCATCTCATCCTCATCTTAGTCTATACTAGCACTCAAGAATGGGAGAGGAAACTATCTTATTAGGTTTATTTTAATATCTCTCAATGTTATATTAGGTTTTCACTTGATTACAATAACTTACAATAAGTGATCCTAGTAGCCACTTGTGGGCCACGACACTTATTGCAAGTCACCTCCTAACACATATCTAGGTAAACTACCCTAGGCTCATAGATCTCTCCTAGATCAAATATAGATAAAGAGATAGTCACAAATCCATAATCATCACAGAAACCAGGATTGACTATATAAACATAATCACTGAATCACATAATACAACAAGAGCCTGTAAGGTCAACTGGAAAATATATAATACACACTCATGTCAAACAAAAGAAATACAATGAACAAGTAGACAATTCCCAAGCCTCTGTCTCTCCTAGGCCATCTAGTACCCATAAACAGATAAACCCAACAAGTAGGAAAGATAAAATCTTATTGTATAAAACAACCAATTTCAGTATAAAAAGATGCATATACAAATATAAGATCACTCAAATGTACAACACTAAATAAGCAATTCGATAAGATTCATCATCTTACTATATGAAGTTTAATAACATACCTAGTTTACATAGTACAATAACTTCAAGATAAAACAATAATTTTTATTTTTATACTAAGCCATATCTTCTTTTTCTAATATTGAACAAAATTTCTAATAATCCTATTAGCAAATTTAGCCAATACCAAATGAATCTTAACAATAAAATTATTGTTAACGTATAATAATATTAGTTAGTCACAACTATAATTAAAAAAAATGTTAATACCTTTATCATAGCTTTGCTAAAAGAAATATATAACCATCAAATAACAAATATTAATACAATTTAATAATGCTACAATATTCTCTTGATGAAAGTTATTAATATAAACTTAATAATAATTATTATTAATAACTAATACTAACAAAAAAAAATCTATTAACAATTTACATATATAAATTAAAAACAAACATTTAATAAAACAATTTTACCAAACTTTATTTAAAACAACATTTAAAAAAAACTAATATTACAAAATTAAATTAACAAATTAAAATAAACAAATGTAAAAAAACATTGCGTAATAAATAAAGCAAGTGGGGGACAAGTCCCTACCACTGCGCAGGTCTCCCGTACCAAGCCACCACAACATAACCCTATGCAGACCTGGTACTATGCATGGGTAGTCGTGCATAGTACCAGGTCTACGCACGGTGTCCCGTGCATACCCCACGTACACGCATGTAGGGAGGGGGGTAGGGGACAGGTGGTCCCCGCCCCTAAGAACTTTAAATTTTTTTTAATATAATTTTTTTTTTGTTAAAAACTTTGTTTATTCCGAAAACACAAAGCAACCACATTTTATTATTTGCTATATTTTTTTTAAAAAATATATGCATTTTTTTTAAAAGAACAAAATTGGAAACACACTTGAATTGACATTGAAAGTTTATTTTTATAAATATTTAGCATTGTTACTTATGAAATTTTAAAGAAGGCACTGTTTCTAAAAATAGAAATGTACAGGCCTTATGATGCATTTCCAGAAATGGTAATTTTACCATTTCACACACACACACATGTGAATTTGTCCTTTCTTCTAATTGTATTTTTTTCTATAATTTGCAAATACATATTTATAGTTACTAATGTAATTTTTTTTTGTCAAGTAAGCAAATAGTTTTCTTACTGTGGTAAATTTTGCTTTTGACTGTCTTTTGACAGCGAGAGGATTTTTTTCCCAGAATGGTAGTTTTTCACCCAAATTGAATTTTTGACAACCCATTTATTTAATTCAGCCACACTATAGTACTAACTATATAGAGATTAATTTTTCATTTTCTATGTGTTCTAGGATGAATTTTCTCTCAAAATTTCGATAGCATAACCCTACTATGCCAACTCTAGATAAAATAATAAAAAAACAAATCTATGAGTTTTCTAAAACCCATAAATACTAACAAAGGAAAATAGATACAATAAAGCCAATCAAATAATCCAGGCACAATGAATTTATCAAAATTTACACAAACAGAATTGAATAGAATTTCATCAAACCCTACCTCAATTCCAATGTTAGAAACTAAATTGGAATGCCTGTAGAATGTTGAAACTTCCAATTCTATCAGATGAATACTTAGCCCTGTAGATCTAAATCAACAATGGAAGCCAAGCCAATTCCAAATCCAAAGCAATCTTTCCCCAAAGCTCAAACACACACACAAAAACTCAAGAACACAAAAATGTTTTCAAAAGCTCTCTCAAAAAATCTCCGACAACCTGATTAACTCCAAATGAATGCAAAATTCCCCTATTAGGGATTCAACTCCACCATTCATGCAAACCCTAGATGACTCATAGGACATCTCCTATTCAAACTCCCTCTCTTAATGTTGAAAGAAAATACTAATTATTAATTAAAAATACATATTTTTATGCACAACTCATCTTAGTCTCCAAAAGACAAATTGAATCCTTTTTAAAAATGACATATTCAAACTTAATAAAACACATGCTAATATTAAAATCCATTATTAAATAATTTAATATTCCAACATCATTAAATCATGTAATCTATTAATTTAATATTTAGTGGACAATATTAAATTATATTTTCACGTAATTAATTAATTAAAACTAAATATCCTAATATTTGATTTTTAATTAATTAATAATCATACAATAACATAGGAAATAAATTTAATATTATTTTCCAATTATAATATTAAATTTTATAACTATAGAAAATCACATATTCAAATTGCAATAAAATAGGATCATCAAATAAACATACGAACTCAAAATAGGGAACCACGAACTTTGTCACCTTGACAAATCTGGGTAGGATAGTCAATAGATACTTATCCAACAATTAGGATAAACTGGCTTAGGAAAGGGTTTTGGGTCCATTTGTTACCTCCCGTCTTTGCCATTGAGACGAGTATTTATGGGCACGCTCACTACTACCAATTCAGGGAAGATGATGCCCTGTACCTACAAACCTATCATCACAAATCAAAGCATGTACATACAAAAAATGACAAACAATGGTAGGGTATGGTCAGTCATGTGGATCACGACAATGCAAGTAAGTACACCTCCGCCCTCTACCATACATACACATAAAATAGATACATACATATGAACACCATACACATGCTAGTATGGGGTAAGTACATCATAATCCATCCGAAACATAAAAAATCACCACATGATAACATCGACATCTAAATATGACATCACATAATCATAATCATAATCTAGATCATTAATAGTCACTGAAATAATAAGATCTGCACACAACAATGTGGCCTTAAAGATTATGGCATCTGAAAAATTGAATGCAAAATATGGAAGTACTACAATTTCTTCATCTAGTTCTATGTTATTCTTAGTGATCAATTTGCACAAGCACTGACCCTTGACCAGTTTGGTTGGTTGCATATTTAAATCAAATTCCTATGTTTTTGCTATCCAAGTTACCCTTTTATTCATACCAACCTCTTGTTGGGTTAATACACTCTTAACGGCTGAATCTGGTACATAGACTATTGAATGAGAGTGTAGGATGTAGTATCTTAACTTCTTAACATCCTTTACCACCACAAAAGCTTGTTTCTTAGTAAATGAATTGTGTGATGATATTATTCACCTTCATGAAATTAAGATCAAGTAGCAACAATTTAAGCTAAATACAAAAGAAATTTACTTTAAAATGCAACTATAATCTATAACATCTCATGGATCTCTAGAAAGAAGTCGTAAGTGAGCTCTCAACTGCAAATCCTCACTAGTGACACCTCTAAAATGAGAATGATGTTGCTATGATGCTTCTAAATGCTTGTTCGATGATGAATTCATGCTTAATCTAGATCCATTTTGATAACAATGCAATGATAAAATGCTAAAATGATAAACTCTAAATGCTCAAATGCTTCAATTGCTCTTAGAATGCTCAATTTGCCTATAGTAACAATGTTTTTGCAAATGACTTCCAAGATGGAAATGCTCTCCAAAATGCCTCATACTTATAGTAATTTCCCAAGGGTAGGGGGTAGAGTGAGTTGATCATGATTATGCTTGGGTAAGGTCAATTGGCTTTGCTTTGTCCATAAATGGGAGGACAAGAAGGGGACAATCATTTAAATGGTTTCAAAAGGCTGGACCATTTCAACAAAAGTGAGTGATTTGTGTCCATTTTGTCTCCAATTTGCTTTGTTGAGGGAACTTATGATTTATTAATTAATTAAAGTAATTAAATTTAGCCATGAAGGGTAAGAGGTTCATTTTGATTTTTTCTTTCAACAACTATGTCATTAATTGAATTTAATCAATTTCGTAGTGTTTTTCCCCTTTTCAAGCTTTATTTAATCATTTAATCATTTAATTAAATTTTCCTTTGATTTGAATTGCCTTTGTTGCATTTATTGATTTTTCGTGCTATTTTGATGATTTGATGCACCTTTTGATTGAGTTAAGCCTTTGGCCAATTTTTCATGTCTACATGAATACTTGAGCTCTTGCTTCTTTAGTGGAATACACATAAATGCAATTCAAGCTTTAACACGTAACTCATCTTTTTGCAAAAGGACACTTGATAGAGTTGTTATAAAGTAAAGTCCACCAAGATAACTGGGGGGGGAGGTGAATCAGTTACCAGATAATTATAAATTTTATCATCTTCAACAATATTAAACCATATAAGAAATATAATTACCAACCATAGAAATATATTCATACACAGTAACACAATGACACAAGATATGTTGACTAGGGAACCTCTTGATCAAAGAGTAGACCTCAGTGGGAATGATGCCCACAAAAGATGTACTAATATGAATATTCCTTGTGAGAGGATGGACTCTATTAGGAGTCTTATGAAATACATTCAGTACATATGAATCCCTATTAGGAGATTTTGAATCCCTGTTAAAAGATTCTAACCCTGTTAAGAGTTATGGAAGACAGAAGGACCCACTGCCTAAACAGCTTCAGGGTAAGATCACTAAACACACTGTCCAAATAATCTTTGCATTACTCAATAGAATAATATGTTACCTCCTCTTTTACTGTGCCAAACTACACTCTCTGTTACATTAGATCTCAATTTCAAATCTCTGTACTTCACATGTCTTCCTTCACAAATTCACTTTCATACTTAGCTCTTTTCTTCACTTCATGCATACAGCATCACAATCGTTGCTACCATATCATAACTACACACTTTTTACATTACAACTCTATTCAAAAAGGAAATACATTCCTTCCTTTATACCACACTCAAATAATTACAAATGAGTTGGCATACAATTACAAAATAAAAGTTTCCACACGCTACACCAAAATTATAAAAAACTGTCAGCTTCCAAATACAATAAATCTTCACTCATGTGACCACAAAGTTTGCACTGTCAACCAAGTCACTATCAATGTGTCTCCAACTTCCCTTTAACTACGCAAAACTAGATTCCATCCCAATTAGGAGATATCATCTGATTTCCACAAACCACTACTCAGGAACACTGCCCGAATACTGCTTCCACCGAAATGATCATAACTTCCATGAATCAATAAATTAATATTTGCGCTCTTAACCATAGACATATGAAATATCAAATATTATAACCTCAACATCACATAGCTCCAACTATAATAACCCATGTGCGCTAATCCAAACTCTTTCTGCTTCTCTGCAAGTCTTTGGTAAATCACTGTGTTGACATCAACGACAATCATAGTCATGAATGCAACAATAAATGCTACAAAATGGCTGCCAAACACTTTAGCATTCATTGCTAACAATCTCCCCCATTGGCATTGATGGCAACATAGATGAAAAACATCCAATGTTCCAAAAATCTAATACTGCAACACTGCTTCTTCAAATCCTCTTCATCAATCAAATCTTGCTTCATTATCCTATTTAGTTCTCTTCAATAGATGTTCTAGATTGTTTTTCATGTATACTTCTCCCCCATTGACATCAATGATAGAAATTTCATCACTATATCAACAACAACTCAATGTCAAAAGACACTTTTTAGAAAATACATTTACTAGAGTCCTCATAACCCCAAGCATACCTCTCAGATACTTAAATGTATCCTTAGGCAAAGGATTTATGAATATATCTGCTATCTACTCCTTTGTACTTATGTACTCAAGGCTAACTTCTTTCTCAACAACTTTCTCTCTTACAACATGATACTTAATCTCTATATGATTTGTCTTAGAATGCAATACAGGAATCTTAGACATACTAACTGTACTGGTGTTATCACAATGTATAACAACAAGCTCAACAAATTTTATACCTATATCCTTCAACATTTGCTTCATCCAAATTATCTAGTTACAATTATTTGCTGCTGCTACATATTCTACTTCTTGTCTTTAGGTCTAGGGACCAATTCCCATGTCTTGTTCTTTTCAATCTGATCTAGTTCTTCTTTCATAGCATTAGTCCAACTTTCATGTTCACAAGCTTCATTAGTAGTCTTAGGTTCAATTTGAGAAATCAAACATAACTATTCTTGTGCCTTATTTCGAGTAAGAAATCCTCTTTTGATGCTCCCAATAATCTGTTCAAAAGGATGATTCCTTAACAAAGTCTTGCTAGGTGTCACTGTCTCAGATCTCTCTTCAGATGTAGGTTCTTCAATAACTTCACTATGGCTTTCATTCAACAAATCACTTTCAGTTTCATAAAACAATTCACTAGTTCCAATATTAGGTTTAGGATGAGTTTCTTCATCAAATTCATAATCAAGCATTCTTTCCTGAATTTTGAACTTTTCATCAACTTTAAGATTTGCGCCTTACACAATAGTCTTAGTTCTTTTATTGAAACATCTATATGCTTTGATTTTCAAAGAATATCCAAGAAATATATCTTCATCACTTCAAGGATCAAACTTTCTAATATCATCATCTCTCTTTATATAACATTTTCTTCCAAAAATTCTAAAATACTTAACTGAGGGTGCATGTCCAAACCATAATTTATAAAGTGTCTTGTTTGTGTCTACTTTGATTTGTACTCTGTTCATTGTATACAATGTTGTGTTCATTGCTTCTCTCTAGAATATCTTTGCCAAATCATTTTCAAACAACATCTCTTGCTGCTTCAGTCACTGATTTGTTCCTTCTTTCTGCAATGCCATTTTGTTTAGGTGTTCTAGGGGCTGAATACTGTCTTTTAATGCCATTTTCTTCAAAAAAGTTGTTAAACTCTCTAGAAGTAAATTCTCCACCTCTATCAGATCTTAAACATTTAATCTTCATTCTAGATTCATTCTCAACTTTATTCTTAACAATCTTAAACATATAAAATGCTTCAGATTTTTCTTTAAGAAATGCAATCCACATCATTCTTGTAAAATCATCAACAAGAATCATAAAATACATTTCTCCATAGAATCCTCTAGTTCTGGTAGGACCACTCAAGTCTGTATGAACAATCTCTAGCTTCTCTATAGATGTAAACTTCTTACTAGGAAAAGAACTTCTCTTCTATTTAGCCATTACACACTCTTTGCAAATCATGTTAGTAGGCTTCATAATTTTAGGTAAATCTCTTACTACAAGTGTAGTACTTACTTTCACAATGTTATCAAAGTTTATATGACAAAACCTTCTATGCCACAACCAACTGTCATCAATTTTAGTAATCAAACATGTCATCTTATTAGGATTCAATTGAAATACATTACCTCTAGTTCTAGATCTAGTTCCAATCAGATTTCCATCTTTATCCTTTATCACACAAGTTTTCTCAGTAAACCAAACTCAATATCCCTTATCAACTAACTGTCCAACACTCAAAAGATTATGTTTTAATCCATCCACAAAATAAACATCATCAGTATTAGTCTTTCCATCAAGAGTAATAGATCCTATACCTTTAATCAAACAAGGTGCATTGTTTCCAACTCTAACAACTCCTCCATCATATTCCTTCAACTTTATGAACTTTTTCATGTCTCCAATCATATGATGTGAACAACCACTGTCTATAATCCAATCAGCTTTCTTTTCAACTTGAGAAACTAAGGCTTTTTCTTCCTTAACATTAGTTTAAGGATTTTCTTCTTTAATTGCTACAAATCCTATGTCATCATTATTTTCAGTATCACTTTCACTTAAAGTTCTTTCTATACTAGTTTCAAGATCTTCATCATTAGCATAATAACATTCCTTAGATCTTCTAGGTTTGAAATTGCTTCTGTACTTTTAATGCTCTTAGGACATTTAGATGCAAAATGACCATATTCTTGACAAGTCCAACATTTAAATATTTTCTTACCGTCTGGTTCTCTTTTCACAAGCAAGGCAATACCTTCTTCAATCTTCTTGTCTTCTTCATTTCTAGATCTGCTACTACCAGCATAATCTCCGCTCACACTGATGATTCTTGACAAAGTAGGGTGAACATTAAGAGCACTGAATGCTGTCTCCATTCTAGGTAAGTCTACTGATAATCTCAGGTTCATTTCTACTACTTCCAATCTTCCAAGAAGAGTCTCTCTTGTAAAATTTGTTGTACAAGGTATCACTTGTTCAATCATTTGTGTTGTCTGCTTAAATACAGGAGTCAATGTTCTCAGAATTTTCCATATCACTTCATTCTCTATCTTTGTTCCTCCACAAGATTTTATACCTGTAATGATCTCTGACATTCTACCACTATAACTTCTAATAGATTCATCTTCCAACATTCTTATATCTTCAAATGCACATATCCAATTATGTAATCTAACTCTTTTTGCATGTTCATCGCCTTCAAAAGTACAGTGTAAAGCATTCCAAATTTCATGAGATTTTTTCAAATATTTTACCTGACTGTACTCATTCTCCGGAAGTGTTGTTAAAATTTCTTCTCTTGCAAGTATGTTACACATGAATAGATCTCTCTCTTCCGCAGTACATGTTTCAAGATTGTCCTCTTCAATGATAGTCTTATTATTCTTTGTAATCAACCAATAGCCTAGTCCTAAAGATAAAATTAGGGCTAGCCTACTCCATCAAACTTAGGGCTTTCTTTCCTAAAATTCACCATGGATCTCCTTAAGCTATTAAATTTCTTTTTCAAGGACCTGCCGCTCTGATACCAATTGTTAGAAAGTAAATTCCACCAAGATAATTGAGAGGGGGGGTGGTGAATTAGTTATCAGATAATTATAACTTTTATCATCTTCAACAACATTAAACCATATAAGCCATATAATTACCAACCATAGAAAGATATTCATACACAATAACACAATGCCACAAGATATATTGACTAGGGAACCTCTTGATCAAAGAGTAAACCCCGGTGGGAATGATGCCCAAAAAAGATGCACTAATATGAATATTCCTTGTGAGAGGATGGAATTTGTTAGGAGTCTTATGAAATACATTTAGTACATATGAATCCCTATTAGGAGATTTTGAATCCCTGTTAAATGATTCTAACCCTGTTAAGAGTTATGGAAGACAGAAGGACCCACTACCCAAACAGCTTCAGGGTAAGATCATTGAACACACTATCCAAATAATCTTTTCATTACTCAATAGAATAATATGTTACCTCTTCTCTGACTATGCCAAACTGCACTCTTTGTTACATTAGATCTCAATTTCAAATCTCTATACTTCGCATGTCTTCCTTCAAAAATTTGCTTTCATACTTATCTCTTTTCTTCACTTCATGCATACAACATCACAATTGCTGCTACCATATCATAATTACACACTTTTTACATTATAGCTCTATTAAAAAGGAAATACATTCCTTCCTTTATACCACACTTAAATAATTACAAATGAGTCGACATACAATTACAAAATAAAAGTTTCCACACGCTACACCAAAATTACACAAAACTGTTAGCTTCCAAATACAATAAATCTTCACTCGTGCGACCTCAAAGTCTGCACTATGAACCACATCACTATCAATGTGTTTCCAACTTCCCTTTAACTGCGCAAAACTAGATTCCATCCGGATTAGGAGATATCATCTGTTTTCCACAAACCACTACTCAGGAATTGTACTACCTGAATACTGCTTCCACCAAAATGGTCATAACTTCCATGAATCAATGAATTACTATCTACACTCTTAAACATAGACATATGACACATCAAAGAGTATAACCTCAACATTGCATAGCTCCAACTACAATAACCCACATACTCTAATCCAAACTCCTTCTGGTTCTCTGCAAGTCTTCGGTAAATCACTGTGTTGACATCAATGACAATCATAGTCATGAATGCAACAACAACTGCTATAGAATGGCTGCCAAACACTTTAGCATTCATTCTTAACAAGAGTATGCTTTGATGAGTAACAATAGATAATAAAATATTTTTTGAAATCAAGATTGATGAGGGTGGGAGCATTTGTGGTTGCACCTTTAACTTTTTCAAATACCCTTTTCGCTTCTTCACTCTATCTAAATGCATGTTTTTCACTCATCATCTCAACTATGTGTCTTGTGATCTCAGTGAAATCAGGGACAAATCCTCTCAAGAAATTAATATTTTTGAAGAAATACTTAACCCCACTGTGATTCAAAGGGAGACTTAGTTGTTGAATAGATTTTATCCACTCGGGGTCTATTTTGATACCATCTTTAGAAACCACATGCCCAATAAATTTACCTTACGTGACACAAAAGGTCAATATATTTAAATTCAAAGAAACCCCATGATCTCTACATCATTTTAGCATGAATCTCAAGTCTTTAAGATGATTCTTTCTCCTCTTAGAAAATATGGTTAAAGCATCTAAATAGATGATGATAGTTCTATCCTTCAAATCTTTGGATGAGGAGTTCATTTATCACTTGAAAGTTTCCCTCACATTGATAAGGACAAAAGGCATTCTATTATACACTAAAGTCCCCCACGGTGTGATGAAAGTCATCTTGTGTTGATCCTATTTAGCTATGCTTATCTAGTTGAACCCAAAATAGCCATCTAACATTGACATTATCTCAGATCCCACAACAATATATAATACATGATCCATCACTAGAAAGGCATAGTTATCTTTCATACTAGCTTGATTTAGGTTTTGAAAATCTACATAGATTTTGACCTCACCATTTTTATTGCGAACAAGAACAATATTGGCTATCCATGTAGAATGATGGATATTATACATAATTGTTTCTTTAAGTATTTTCTCAACTTCTCTGTAGATAACCTTAGAAATTTTAGTGTTATAGATCCTCAACTTTTGTCTCAAAGGGGTTACATTTGGCTTTAGGGGAATGCAAACTTGAAATTTGTCATTCTTGAAATCTTTTAGGTCATCATAATTCAAAGAAAATCCATCTTTGGACTCTTTTGAAATTTCATAAAGCCTACTTGTTTCATCTGGAGTATAGTTCTTACCCATTGATATCCATTTGGGATCAAATTCATCACCAATGTTAATCTTTTCACATTCTCCTTAGTTTGCTGAGCTCTAGGTTCCTTTCATTCGAATGCTTTCATCTCTATGGGATAAAAATTATTCTAGAGTAACAAAACCCTTCAGGATTTTATTTTCCTTTAGCTAAATAATATTTTCATCAATCTTAATCCTAGGATCAAGACTGAACTCTTTACGAGTGGCCTCAAACCCATCAAAGTACGAGTTTACAAATGACTAGGAATTTTCAAGAAAATCTTTGATCTGAGAGTCACCTTCAAATACTTGCCAATGTTCAATATTATCAAGAACACTAGGTCTGTAGATCACTTCTATGAAATAAGTATCTTCCTTAAAATTGGGATGAGGCAATAAGAATTGGCTCTAGAGTTTAGGTTTCTAGGGATGGCTTCTATAGAAAAAGAATCAAAGTGTTCCAACTCACCCCATACCCTATTACGGTAATGTTTTTACCTCTCATTATTCACATTGAAGAAGCTCCTCAACTATTTCAGTATTAACTCGACATCTCCTTTCATTTTGAGTATTTTAATACCCTAGCTTCTTGTAACCCTAAGAGAAGAGCCTCATACTTTGTAGTATTATTAGTATCCCTAAAATCAAGTTTAAAAGAAAAATGAAATTGATCACCTTGCGTCGAAATCATAACCACTCATTCTCCAGAACTAGAGGTCAAACAACTCCCATCAAATTATATGATGTAGGGATCCTCATTTACAACTGATGATTCAATTGATTCTTCTTCCTCTCTCTTAGGAAAGATGAGGTAATTTCCAAATTCACATTCTTCATGCAATATATGAGCTTTGGGATACTTTGAAGGAAACACCATGAATTTTCTCTTTATTTCTAGCTTGAGCTTGACCTTCTATTTACCAACTAGAATCACAACCTCAGACTAATCCATTTTTACCGCTCCACCTAAATCTTTAGCAAATTTTATACTCAGAAGATTTCCATAAATGGTTGGGATATCTGCCACAAGAATCATCAACTTCAACCTCTTATCTTGGTATGCTTCCAAAATAGCTTGTGTGTCCTTAACTTGCCTCGTCAAAGGGACCTATTTACCATCCATGGAGTAAGACCTCCAAATTTTTTTGGTGAGAGCTAAACCTAATTCTTTTTCCACAGAGCAAGGCATTGTGTTATTAGAAGCCCTTGACTATATTAAATAGTTACTTAACTTGTGACCATTTAAGAGAAAGGATACGTAGAATAGGTTTGGATTTTTCTCATATAGTTCAAAAGATTCACCTAGGGAATTCACAACTATCTTAGGCTCATCTTGGGATGATTTAGGGGAGAAGAATGGTAGTTCAAAGGTTAAAGGTTCATCATCGACAAACTATTGGCTACTAGATCATGTTTGACTCTATTCACCCCTAATATATTTTATCAGTTTTTCTAGTTCCTTAGGATTGAGCCTCAAATACTTAGTAGGGGAAATGTGAATCATGGAGGACTTATAAAACTCAAATATATCAAAGGAAGGTGAAGGAATATTCCTTCCTAAAATATTAACCTATGGATTTTTTGAATTGACAAGTGGAGTTTTGACAAAGGATCTTTACCTTTGATTGGAGTACTCAGAGATGCCACACTGCCTAAGAACTTGGGAATTTTTTTATTCCTAGTGAACACAACACAAGAGGGGTCTTATAGAGTGACCAAAATTTTCCACCTCTTTCTGAGTCAGATTCATACTCAAGAAAATGAATTCCAAAGTCGTCGAGCCGCTTTGAATCTCTCTCTCTTCTTTAGTCATTTCTCCCAGTATATCTTTTGTAGCTTCCATCTGAAGGTATCTCAACATGTCAGGGAAGGTTTCTCCATCATGGTCAGTAGTATGGTGAAAATAAGACATAGTTCCTTTTCCAAGAGAGTGTTCAATAGCTAACCTTTTCTATGAGGAAGGAAGTTGATGTATTCTTCCAAGATTCTATTGATTAAACTACCTTATACCAATATCTTGGTAGGGTTGTTGATTTGAGGTACTAGCCCTGTAAATCTTCCATTTTAGGGTGATCATATCATTCATTAGCATTTGAATCACTAGAACTAAGGAGGTGGATGGTCATGTATTAGGAGCTTTAACCTCTTTACACCATTTCCCAACAGTTATAAGGTCATCTTCTAGTTCAACTACCATTGTTTTTTCCACAACTAAATCGGCCACCCATGCTCTCCTTAGGTGAAAACTGATATCTAGAGGCATACAATTTAAGAAGAAACCTTTTCAGTTTTCTATTGTAGGCCTCTTAGCTACTGGGATTTTATGGATTATCTTGTTGAACTTCACTAGAACTCTCTCATTGGTTCATGAGTTTATTTTGTTAATTGAGTTAATTGAAATAATAATGTATGCTCTTCATTTTCACTCTTGAACCAGTTCTCAAAGGAAATTTTAATGTCATTCTAGTTTGTTATTGAACTATGAGGCATATGGTAAAACTAGTCTATTGTTGTATCAATAAGAGTTGGAACAAAAAACCTAACAAAAAAATCCTCATGTTGTACTGCTAATACCCCACAAGCCACATTAAATGCATTGAGGTGCTCATCCATTGAGACTCTCCCATCTCCATTAAACTTAGGTAAGATATCCTTCACTCCTTTAGGAAAATTATTTAGATTGGGTCCTAAATTTAAAGGTCCCACAACCATTCCCCATGGTTGGGCCATTGTAGGTGGAGGAGGTGTAAAATTGATGGCAATGAGTAATATAGTTTCGTGCAAAGGTAACGCCTTGCAAATAGGAGATGCATATGCCTTTGGAGGTGATGGAGGTCTACTTCTTTCCCTATGGAAAGGAATAGGGTTTTGCACAAAAATCAAATTTTGTAACTCCTCAAAAATAGGGACAATGAATCATTCTCTTCTTCTTGATCAAGTATAAGTCCTAGAATCCAGTTTGATAGGCCAAACTAAGGAATGTTTACTTGATTTCTAGGTTTCTCAAGGTTTAGGGCTTGGTTCCTAATCTAGTTTTCTACATGCCTTCTCCTTTGTCTATCCAACAAGAATCTAAGATTAGCAGCTAAATCTTTATCCCTTTCTAGTACCAGACTTGCTCGTCTATAATTCTCAACACTTCTCCTAGTACGCCAAGCTACAATATTTAATTGGCTGATAATTTCCTCTTGATCATCTCAGAAACCAAGGTTTGGTTGAAGAACAAAAAATATTCCTTCATACGATAAAACCATTGTTCTTCAATGACTGATTTTTAAAAATAGATGTGCTCGTTCCCCAACAGAGTTGCCAAAATATGTTGGCTAACAGATTTGTCTCTTACTAAATATTCAATCATTAACTCTAGCCCCTTTTAAGAAATAGATCTCTAGAAAACAATTGGGTAAACAATTGTTCTACTTCCCTCTGAATTTTAAATAAGGTACAACTCCCTAATTGGATATTCAATGAATTATCCATAAACTAACATATATGTATGCTTTTGACAAGAAAGAAAATAAGACGACATGCATTCATTCATCAACATGAAATGAACACATGAGATTTGAATCAAACAAACAACAATATCCAGAAAATCATAGTTTTCTACAAATAAATGTATTCAACATAATCTAACTGATTTCCACATCCAACATGCAAATTTAGATTCATCGACATAAACTTGAAAGTAAAATAAATCCATTGGGAAATATTAACTATTCACAAAGAAACACTCATCTCCATAAATTCAAACAAATATATTCAAATTTATTCAATAGATCAAATCTTTCTCCATTCACAAATAGAAAAATTCATTCAACCCTATATTTTCAAACATCCATTTACTATAATTTCTATTGAAGTTAAAAATTCAAAATTTGGAACCCCATTACATCACATTGTTTTTGTTTATATAAAACTACTTAACCATAATTAACTTAAATCCAAGAGGTTTTAAACTAAGCTCAAGGTAAAGTCTGAGTAAGTTTATATAACTATAAATAAGCTAACAGATAACTATCCCCAAAGTTTTAAAGAAATATTTTTAAACTAACAACAAAATTAAGTGGTAGTTGGTGATTCAAAGTTCATGGGATGACTGTGTTTAGTGGGGGTGCCATGTAGTATTTTACATTATTTGTACACATTAAAAAAACCCTAAATTGTTGGGACATTGTGAATCTTGATATGTAGAATCCTCTTCTTCCATGCCTCCTTTTCCCATTTGAGCTTGGCTACCCTATCTACATGCTTCATAAATTGATCAACACATAGACAAAGTAAGGACTCAACTTTCGCCACCTTTGTGAAATTAGTAGGAGTTGGACTTTTCTCTTTCTTTACTTGTCCTATCTATTAGATAACTGAGAGGTGGGATGAATTAGTTAGATCAGTTATCCTATAGTCCAAAACTCTAAGATGTACTTTTTCAAACTTCTTTCAACAAAATAATCAATTTGGTAAGATATTAAGATTAACTTTTTGTTCATTTACTGATTGCCAGTAATTTCCAAAATTGTGTTTTTTGTAGGGAAATTCTGTACCAAGTTCAAAGAAACAATTTAGTAGTACTGAACTAATGAAGAAAACTACTAATAATCATTAAACCCTACAAACAACAAAATAACAAACATCACATTCATACATTAAACACATATGCAAACTAAATGATGGTTGAGGCTTTTGTTGCTTCTCTTCTCCCTATTGAGAGGTGGCTCTTAGTTGTGATTTTGGTAGCACCTTGACTCAAAGATCCGAGAAATTGTGATAGTCTGATAGTAAACTGACATAAGTTCAATGCAAAATTCGAAGATATGAAAATGTGAGAGATGAGGGTTGTTTATATAGAAATTATGATTTGAATGGAAGATCAAGATTTATTTGAGAAAAATAGATTGAATGGATGAGATAATTAAGAACTGAAAATATTTGGGTAGCTTTACAGAATAAAAGATTTAATTCCAATTTAACTCAAAAAAGTGGAGAGTTATTTAGGAAATAAAGATAAGATTGAGATGAGAGGATTTAGTTTTTTTTTTTGAAAGATAAGAATTTTTTAATTTTGAGAAAATACTTAATTTTATATTTAAAATGATTTGATTTTCAGAAAGTTTTTTTTATCTCTATTTGAGCATTAGATGTTGTCATTAGTATCAAATTAGATCAGTCAGTTATCTAAGCTGATCAGTTGGTAATGGATGGAATAAGAAGCTATAGTATGCTTGTTGGTTGAACAAACAAAGCCTTCATACCGAACAATCACAAGGCATAATCGAGAGCTAAAAGGAAACAGGTTTAACCAAGCATTAGTGCATGTTTACCGAGCATCAGATTATACTGAGAACTGAGTCAATAAACACCAAACAGTCTACACACTGACAACCAGTGTATTCACCAAACAGAGAAGGTTGTGTTTACTGAGTTATTCAGGAAATGACATAGTAATAAGTAATTGCACATTTATCTATGCTAATGGTTTACACAGATCCATAAAACATTTTACCAAGATCAAATTTTATTTATTATGGATGTAATAATTAAATTTTATGATGATTCCTATGTAATAGTTAGATCTAGGTTAATTTTGTACACCATAGATCTTAGGTTTTCTAAGATGTTGTAAACCTAATTAGGTCATAGAAATTCACTATATAATTGTAATTGATGTCATTTTTTTTTTGACAACAGGAAAGTGAGAAGGATCAAACACATGACAAGGAGATCATGAAGTAGAAGCTACCTTCAAGACATCAGAGTTCAGACAAGTTTTACATAATAGAGAAGTTATCAGAAACATAGTACAATTTATTCAAAAATATTCAAGTCTACTGAGAAGAATAGATAGCAGTTTACTATACATCAAGGTGATATTTATTCAGTATATCATAGATCTGATTCAGACAAAGTAAAGTTGTTAGTTATAGATATTTTATGTTATCTTCTAATCATTATAGCAGAGTTATAAATCTCCTAATAGAGTAGACTTAACAGCCTAATTGTAAATCTCTTAACCAAGTACACACTTCATTAGTGTTGCTAAAATCCTTTCACAAGGTAGATCTAATTGATATGAAGTTACTCCTAATAGGGTAAGATCACCAAAAGTGATCACACTTGTAGCCTTAACTGACATACTTTATTTACTATGGTAGTGAAGAATTTGTGGGTGTCATCCCCACCATAGTTTTCACCTTCTAACAAGGTTTTCTGCATAACCAAAATACATGTGTCAAGTGTTGCATTTCATGAATGACTTATTATTTGTTTTCATGCACTTTACATTTACATAGTCATTCGAATGTATGTTTCAAACAATGAATTCAGTTGGATAGTTAGTCACTACTATTGTAGTTTAGTAATTCAGTAAAAAATTTTGAGGGTATTGATTCACCCCTTCCCTCTCAATACTTTATATTTCCTATCCCAATAATTGGTATCAGAGATAGATCTCTTATTTTGAAGTTTAACCACTGAAGAGGAAAGATCTCAGGATGGAAAGATACAAGTTGGACAAAACAATTGAGAATCAAAAGATTCAGATGCAAATCTTCATTGAGCAATACAAGCAAGAAAAGGATGAGTTGAAGAAGTTACTGGTTCAGAGAAAAGATATGGCTATTCGACAATGTGAGACTGATTATCATGAAGAAGAAATTGATGATCTATTTGAGAATATTGGATCCAGTTCAAACAGTATATCTAACATATCTGGAGGTGTAATTTCTGATTTATTTGAGAAAAATCTTCATTTGATTGAACAAGTTAAAGCCCTGCAGATCAGTCAAGAAGCACAAATGGTAAGAATGATTGATGTGATGAATAATGCTAGACAAGCTGAACAAGAGAGAAATTTGGCTATTGAAGATAGAAGACAAATGGCTAAGAAACTACAAGAGAAGGAATCTAAGATACTGAGACTTACCGAGCATCACTTTGAGATATCTAATCAGATGGTTGTTGTAAGCCAGTAAATCAACCAAGTCAATAATGAGTTAACAAGGAAACTTGTAGACATTGGTGAACTCAGAGAAGAAAATGAAAAACTGAGGAATGAAGTGAAAATGCAGTAACAACATAATGAGATGATGAAAAAGTCTGAAGATAGTTCTAAGAAAATTGATGATTTTCTGACTAGTCAAAGAGGACTTGGAAGCACTACTGGATTAGGATATACCAAGCAAGGAGAATAATCTAAGAAAGATGAACGGATGGACACCTACAAGAATCAAATACCTAAGAAGCTAACATGGTATCACTATGGTAAACCGGGCCACACATCAAATTTTTGCAGGAGTAAAGAAAAGGTAATCCTAAAACCACTATTAAGTTCAATGGTCATTGTTATAGTTGTAACAAGTATGGACATCAAGCACATGAATGTAGATCTAAGTTGAATAGGAATCTTATTAAACCCTAGATGGGGAAAAGATGTCGCACTTGCAACATGCATGGACACACTTCACAAGAATGCAGAACAAAGATGAAGCAAGTATGGACACCAAAAGAACAAAACAAGACCTATCAACCGAGAAGATAGGGTAATGCTTATACTTGGGATTGTAACACATGGGTTAACTACACAACATGTGGAATATATGGACATATTGTAGCTAACTGCATTAGAAAGAATTGGAGAGACACATCCCATAGCTGGACAACAACTGGTATGGCATGTTTACACTATCACAAAGTCAGTCACCTAAGTAAAGATTGCAAAGACCGAGCACCAGAGACACAAATCTTTGAAAATAGAAATACAATTGAAGATATCATGAGGATAAGAAAAACTATGTGGAGAAAAGCATTAGGTGACAATGCTAAGTCAAGCAATGCAGCCGATGAAACCTCATCCATTGGATTGGGAGACATCGCCACCTCCACCTAAGCTGAAAATGTATGTATGGAACTGATAATCCTAATTGATCATATTTATCATATAGTTCCTTATACTAAGTGATCTCATACCAAATATGCATGAATTAAGATGCACTATGGTTTTACAAGTTTTGAGCTTTAAGTGTTTACAGTCAGTATATGCTGGACTAAGTGGAAAGTCACTAGTCGATGATTATTAGAAAGGTTAACTGAGCATTAGTATTAACCGAGTGAAAATTTCATGTGTTAACCAAGCTTATGTTATTTTCTGGTATACACCAAGTTTGACAATTATCATCAAGCTGTGTTAGGTTGAGCATTTATTGAAAAAAATTTCAAGCAGAAATTTGAAAAATGCTATAAATACATGGTTAACTTAGCTTATTTTTCACACTATGATCACAAAGAGCTACAAGTCTACAAAGTGATTTTGAGAAAAATATTTTTAGAGCATTTGAGAAAAGATCTAAAGGATTCTGAGAAATTTCATCAGCATTATGAGTAAGTTCTATCATCACCAAGTTGTTCATTTGTTATTTACCGAAACCCTAAATGAGAAACAATGGCATCCACACCAAAAGTGAAAAAATCCAAGTATGCAAAGGAGGAAGTGAACTTAATTGTTTCTACTACTTGCAATGAGCCTAAATACAAAATTCATCCCGAAGTGGTGTCATAGATTGATAAAATGGGAGCTTTTTCAAGCATACCTCCTAGGGTTTTGCTGGTTGAAGACATTCGTTCATACATCTACTGCAAAATAGGAGAAATTTGAGATTTTGAGCTGATTTCTATATATTAGAAGTTGTGTGGTGTTGATGGAAAATTTAAAACTGATCACGAGCATTTAGAAGTAAGAGGTTTGACAAATGTCCTACATTTTCCAAAGGTTTTCCGAAATGAATAGATTATAATCATTCTAAGTCAGTATCATGATGGAAAACTATGGTTGGATGAGCCCATAAAGATTACAGAGAAAACCATACATGTAGTAACTAGATACCCAACTATTGATAAAGTCAAGGCACTAAGGAGTGCACCCCAAACTGAGATAGATAAAAATATTGGAGAAAAATAGGACAATAGAGAAATGAAAGTCAACACAATCAAAGATCCTGAGACAAGATTTGGAGCATATGTCATAGGGTACAAGATATTTCAATCAAGTAGACCAAACAGTGTACTGTGTGGTGCAGTTGACATTACATATAAGATAGTGAAAAAGGGATTTCAGTTGGACCTTTTCGAGTTGCTACTAAAGCAAGTAGAGGAGAACATGAAGACTATTCGGTTGGCTAAGTCCAACACTTGTAAGTTTGGATCCTTACTACTTTGCATATTCTTTTATGTGCAAAACTTTTTCCCTTCATTCAATAATGTAGACTGGTTGATTGACAAGATAGTCACACTTCAAATCACTCATTTGATTATCAATTTGGGAGATAATTTTGTTAGTATGGTAAACAGTTATTTTGAACAATTTAAGGAGAGAATGAATTCAAGAAGCAGGATACCCAGACAACTAGTAGAAGAATATGAACATGATATTTTCTTTTTAGTAGATACAGATCATACTTTGATAAAGGTTGTGGAACCAAGGACAAAATGGCTAGCCCCTATGGATTATGAATTAGATATTGATCATGCATCTAGATCAATCAAGGCTTTATTGGTTGAGCCTAAGGACCCAAAGGCTACTAGGTTTGGCACATATGAAGAAGCCAAAACAAGGATAAAGATAGACCTAGTCATTGGAAAAATAAAAAAGAAATCAAGAAAAATGATGATTAATTTGGTAAAAAAATTTCAAGATGATGCTGAAGTATCCGAGAGCATACCGGTTGAGGTAACAACCGAAGGTCAGTTACTTCTATCTGAAAAACTACATGATGATGAGGAAAATGAGTTTGATAAAGATGTAGATTCTACACTAGTTTTGCCATCTCCCACTCCAAAGAAGAAGCATTCTGAAGTGCAAACTAGGGCACACACAAGGTCAACAAGTGTAGCTTCACCTCCACTGAAGAAAGGAGATGTGAAAATATCTAGGCCAACTACAAAACCACCAATAAAGAGTTATAAGAGAAGAGGAACAAAAGTTACTACTGAGGCCCCTAAGAAAAGAAGAAAGTTAATCAGAGGAAAGGATGATATTGATGATGATGAAGATGATATTGAGAAATTCAAGGTTGTTATAAACAAGAACCATTCAATTGATGAGGTTGTTGAAGATATAATAGACAATGTAGGTCTAAGTGATCTAGACATCAGTCGGTTTGAACACCTGTCAACCGAGGATCAAAATAAAATTGAAGAAGCTATAATTCAAATGATGATTAGGTTTAAGAAGGTACCCATTGAATTCTCAAAATATGTACCTAAGGCATTATATGACAAAATTTCAGCAAGATGGACCTATGCATTGACCATAGAAAAGACAATGAGGGAACAGACCCTAGTATTGGTGATGCCAACATTAACAACCCTCGAGATTGATGAGATGATGAAGAAATATTCTAAAAGATTTCTAGTGAAGAGCTGAGCTCTATAGATACTTGAATAAAATAGTCAGTTTCTATGGACTACTATTCTCCAAGCACAAGCTAAAGCAGATAAGTTGTCTCTGGCCATTATACCTAAGAATAAATATTGAAGAAAAGGGAAAGGCATCCATTCTGATGATGTTGATTTGGAAAATGAACCCATTGAGCTATCAGATACTGAGGTACCTAATACTACTACTGATGCCACCAATTATCAAGATTTAATCCATAATGCACCCGAGCAGGTAACAATACAAGGAATCACTGATGATTCAAATGATGTACTCATTAAGGACATAAAAAATGGTGATCCTGACAACATCAAGGATGATGAGGATGTCACAATTGTTGGAGCTCAACAAGGAGAGAAAGCCACTATTGAGCCAGTAGTAAGTATCATACTGGGTGATCTTCCAATTTTGGTGCAAGCAGTTGAGATATTACACAAGAGGAACTGTTATACACTAAGTTTGCACCCTTGTTTCAAGCTCTCTTCCTCTTGATAACCTAGTATAACATGGGAATCATCTCCAGGTTGTGGGACCTATGCTAACTAAGATGAGACCTCTAGGTTCTAGGTTGGTTCCTCTTGGATAATCACCTTAATTTTCTTCCTTGACAAGAAAGTAAATTCTTTGAGGGGAAAAGGGATAGAAGGAGTGCATGAAAGGGAAAATAATAGAAAGAAAATTATCCTACTAGGTGATACACTAAAAATATGGTATGAATTGCAGTATGGAGGATGAAGTCAGTGCATGAACTTAGGTCTATGAGATCACAACTTACTGAATAGGCTTGCATTGATACTTCATAGAAGGGTCTGCAAACAAACATTCACTTCTGCAACTAGGTATAGGAATGAGATAGATTGTTAGGGGGTTGAAGTATACCCAAAAGATCATTCAAATCAAATCACCCACAAGAATACACATGAATTGTAGAAAGAAAGAGGATTAGGAACCCTAAGATATCACTGAAAACATACATATTAAACTCAATAAGAGAAAATTCAGACAAGAAGGTAAAGGGACAAAAAGAATGTCACAAAATACCTTTGCAATATCTAAAGTTCCAATGAAAGTTACAAATTGCAGAAAGTCAGAGGGTAGAAAGAATGCCACGGATAACTCCTCAGAGAGAAAATTATCTTTTACAATTGGGAACTCTGAGCTTCAAAAAGCTCCAAAAACAATATATACACCTCCTTAATTGCACGCAGGCAGGAGAAAAACCTAACTAGGGTTACATAAATTGTCATATAATAATCAAACCCTAACCCTGTTAATTCTGATCATAAATGTGTCTTTGAAAGTATCTTGACTTATCAGATCTCATATTTGTGTGTTCATCCCTGTACTATATCTGCCTATAGACAAGCCGCCTTGACCTATCTACCCTTCTGCACCTCGGCCTTGCCATGAATGCTCAAATCTAGTCCAGGTTCAATTTTTATTTTGAAGTACAAGAGGCCATAGGTGGTACCACCCTTTAATGCTTCTTCAACGCAAGAATATCAACATGATACCCTAAGAAATCACAGGAGACAACCACTAGATCTTTCTCAAAATTCCCCCAACTGCAACTATCCTAGAACTATCAATTCTGAGCTACCCGAAGCCACGCAATCGACCAACCACAATGAACTAGCAAGAAACCCTCGAGAAGATATTTTAAATTTGAAAAGCAATGACCAGTTGACCAAGATTAAAATGTAGCCATCGATATCACTCCTTCCCGGCAGATCAAACAGCTTAGATCAACCCTATAACAGTTAGGAGACCCTTTGAAAAGTCAAGTGCCAACTCATCGATTGGAAGCCAATAAAAAATGAACACCTCAGCAAAATAGAGCACATCAGACCCATGACCCATTGAGATCTTCATCGGACAGTTGTCATTATATAGTGATACTAAACTTTGTGCATCTTATCCAAGCAATATAACGACAACCGCGAGATCATACCACAACTTAACCATTAGGAAAGATAGGCCCCATTGACAAATCCCAGCTGTCATTCGGCCAACCAATAGAATTTGAACACATCAAAACCCAAGGACCCACCTGACAGAGCCCTGGCAAAAGGTAAAATCAAGGGCTGGTGTGTGATCGCATGTGCTTGGAATATTCCATGCGATCATACGACAATCATTAGATCTTAAAGGAAAGACAACCTATTGGGCCCGCTGACAGAATTCCACATCACAGCCTTCGACCAATTAGAAGCATACACCTCAGACATTGTGGCAGTGGACCCACTAGCACAGAAGCGCTACATTATGATGAAGATCAACGGCCATCGCAAAACCACAAGGGGGAAGATTAAGTCTTACGATCATGCGACAACCATCAGATCAAGAGATTAACCCTATTAATCAAGGTAGCTTAGGATCTTTAATAAACCAGGCCCAGACCTACCATGTGTCACATTTTCATTCACCGTTGACTACCCCCTCAAATCCATCTAGCACATGACCCACCTGACAGGAGTGCTAAGTTGAAGAAGAGGATCGACGGTCGTCATTACATCACGATGTTAACCTTTGAGCACATCTCCTCAGCGGTATAGAGACAACTGTAGATCTTTCTCAGATCTTAATTGCCAGGAAACTGAGACTGCCAAACAAACTGTAACCACCTACCAGGTCGGTGGGCATTAAGGACTTAACCATGGGGAATAGGAGATCTTGCGATCAGTTAGAAAATAAAGAGCACGTGAAAAAAGAAACCCTTAAGTGGCTGAAAAGGTAACGGTGAAATATAATAGGCTAAAGGGTTTTTGGCTCCAACGGTCACTTTTTTCAAATTTAAACCTACAGACCAAGGAGTTTGGATGGTTGCAGAGGCCAAAAGAAAAGGCAGAAGGCCATGAAATTTTTCAGAGGGTTCAACAGGATAAAAGGCAGATCCTGGATGGAATTCAGCCTAGCCAAATTTGTATGGGGCAGGAAAATTTGGGTAACAATTTGGCGATTTATGCTAGATGGCAGCCTACTAGACATGGAAACCAATGGCCTTAAGCAATCCATTGGGCATGGAGTCATCCTTTGAACACAAAACATTGACAGAGAGATAGATCCAGAACCAGAGCTTAAAATTGTGCACAGACACTTCTTGGAAAATAGGAAGACTGAACTGAAAGCAGGGAAAGAAAGAAAGAAAACTAACCTAAGCTAAACTAACCAGTGTAGAAAATTGGTCAAACAAAGCCATTCACTGATTTGTTGAAATAACTACCCCTCCTCTTTAAGATACAATATTTTACATGCATGAGGATAGCAAATAGGGAATGAAGTATGCATAGCTGTGTGAAGAGCCGATGCACTACCTCTTGAAAGACATAACCACATTGACTCACCTCCACCAATAGATTCTTATTTTCATTATCCAAGGGTAGATAAGTGAGTTGAGCTTGTCCCTGTTGAACTACAAGTTCACCTCTAGCTTCAGCTTCATTTGAACACTCATGTTTGGACACAAATATGATTGGCTTTTTATGGCCGACCTCCATTCTTGCTAAGTACCTTAAGGGGAAACCCCTAGAAAGAGTGAACTTGGGGTTCCCTTTGTTGTTTTCAGGATGCATCTCATTAATAACTTCAACAAGATGGTCAAAAAATTGTCCCTCCATGATAATCTGCCATACATCTTCCTCTTCTGTAGTTGGGACACAATTAACCCCCTGATCTCCAAACTCCTCTTCAAGAACATGCAAGCCATTATCCTTTCTAGGAAGATGAGGAACATCAACAAGAGTTGAGTAGAAAGCATCAATTGTCAAATCAAAATCATCTTGTAGCTCTAAGTCAGTAACAACTGTATCATCTTTATTTTCACAATCAGAGGGCTCAACTAGTGAATCTTGTGCTACCTCATCTTGCTCAATATAAGAAGGCATCTCTTCAAATAGATTAGTTGGGCTTTCACCCTCTTCACTTTCTTTCTTATCCTTATCTGACTACTCAAATCCATCTTGATGTAATAACCCTACTTGTTCCTCATGATCATCATGAAAAAGTACACCTAAAAGACAAAAATCATCTTCTTTCTGGTGGCCTAAAATGCTATGAGGTGTAGGGGGCTCTTTAGGAATTGGTTCATAGGGCCTTATTTGCTGCAGGATTGGCTCACTGTCACTTAGGAAGTGAAAAATTTTATGTGTCTCCTTTATAAGGGGAGGATGAGGTGGCTAGAAATCTAGGATAGGGTCATGAATGGGCTCAGGCAAGAAACTTGGGATCTGAACCTTGTGAGTTTCTTGTCTTGGTGCTTGTTGCATCCCATCCTTAGGAAGATGTGCTTAGGAGGCCACTATCTCTTGTTGTAACACTTCTGACCTTTCTCCATTAGGAAGCTCATAGTTCAAGAGGACAAGCAAAAAATCTATAGCCTCCTTCCCAAAAAATGGGTTTAGGTGACTGCTAGCTGCTTTGATGCTTTGTGTTGGGAATGTCCTCCTAATTGGATTATATGGATGGAAAGGCCTCTTTACCAAATTTTGCCTTTTTCTTTGGTGTTTTTCTTGATACTGTGGTCTACTTTGTTGGTAGGATTGCTCCTGAGCTCAGCACTGCTGGCTAGAACTTTGACCTTGTTGTTGATAAGGTGGCCTATCCTCTTGATTCTTCCCTTTTAAAATGATCAAATCCTTGGTTAGAGCCTGTAGCAAGCTCATCATCTCTTGGTTTGTTCCTTGTTGATCACTTCTCACCTCTCATTGACCACTTTTAAATTTGAGTAGCTCTTGAGAAGGGTCGCCTATGGACTCCCCATAGCTAGTGTTGGCCTGAGGTTCTATTAATGTAGGTATGGGAGTAAATGGAGGCATTTGCAAAGGTATAGTGGGCTGAAGATTAGGAGAGATAGGCATGGGTGGCCTTGGGGTTATCATACTAGCCTGAATTAAACAATTTTCTGCCTTTACAACTAGGTCAAAAGCCTGAGGTAATGAAGTACCTCCTAAAGATTGAATCATGACAGATATATCATTAGTTAGGCTTCTCAAAAAATAAAGGAAAGCACGGTCTACTGAAGGCCTTACATTAATTGGAATCCTATTCCATGTCTTGAGGAATCTACCATTAAAATCAGTCATATGTTCTTGAGGATCTCTCTTTATAATTTGGAGCTACTCTACTAGAGACAAAGAGTCTAAATCACCCTCAAAGTATTTGCTAAGGAGCTCTCCAAGTTTTTCCCATGAAGTAATGGAGCCAACTACCAGACTTCTGAAGCAATCCAAGGCCTTACCCTTAAAGGAGGTAGCCAACAACTTGGTGGCAGCATCCTCCTTTGTGATGTTGTGTATACTACAGATGGTAGCCACATCTCTTATGTGCTCAAAAGCAGTAGTTTGGCCTTCACCTGTGAAATCAGGTAGACTCTCTAATGCCACCAAGGGCACATCATGGTGTTGGGAAAAATTTAATGGACTACCCTAATTAAAGGGTGCAAGTGCAAATTGTCTTGCCATAAGAAGGGTCTATTTTTCCCATAAGCTCTATCAGAAATTGGGTCACTATCTCTTAACACCAATGGAGTCACTAGATATACTTGAATACTAACCTCTCTAAGGTCTGTGTTATGCAATCACTATATCAAAGATAGCATAATCTTTCAAAGATAAACTTCTTTTGCTGTCCCATCAGGCGTGCCAAAAATGTTACACCCAAGGTGGGGTATCTTTTGAATTTGGATATGATTTTAGTAACACCTTTGAAGATAAATCTGAACTTTGTCCCACCAGGCATGCCAGAAATGTTATACACTAAGTTTTCACCCTTGTTTCAAGCTCTCTTGGTCTTGATAACCTAGTATAACATGGGAATCATCTCCAGGTTGTGGGACCTATGCTAACTGAGATGAGACCTCCAGGTTCTAGGCTAGTTCCTCTTGGATAATCACCTTAATTTGCTTCTTTGACAGGAAAGTAAATTCTTTGAGGGGAAAAGGGATAGAAGGAGTGCATGAAAGGGAAAATAATTGAAAGAAAATTATCCTACTAGGTGATACACTAAAAATATGGTATGAATTGTAGTATGGAGGATGAAGTCAGTGCATGAACTTAGGTCTACGAGATCAAACCTTACTGAATAGGCTTGCATTGATACTTCATAGAAGGGTCTGCAAACAAACATTCACTTCTGCAACTAGGTATAGGAATGAGATAGATTGTCAGGGGGTTGAAGTATACCCACAAGATCATTCAAATCAAATCACCCACAAGAATACACATGAATTGTAGAAAGAAAGAGGGATCAGGAACCCTAAGATATCATTGAAAACATACATATACTGAACTCAATAAGAGAAAATTCAGACAAGAATGTATAGGGATAGAAAGAATGTCACAAAATACCTTTGTAATATCTAAAGTTCCAATGAAAGTTACAAATTGCAGAAAGTCAGAGGGCAGAAAGAATGCCATGGATAACTCCTCAGAGAGAAAATTCTCTTTTACAATTGCCAACTCTGAGCTTCAAAAAGCTCCAAAAAACAATATATACACCTCCTTAATTGCACACAGGCAAGAGAAAAACCTAACTAGGGTTACATAAATTGTCATATAATAATCAAACCCTAACCCTGTTAATTCTGATCATAAATATGTCTTTGAAAGTATCCTGACTGATCAGATCTCATATTTGTGTGTTCGTCCCTGTACTATATTTGCCTACAGACAAGCCACCTTGACCTATCTACCCTTCTGCAACTCGGCCTTGCCATGAATGCTCAAATCTGGTCCAAGTTTGATTTGTATTTCGAAGTACAGGAGGCCATAGGTGGCACCACCCTTCAATGCTTCTTCGGTGCAAGAATATCAACATGGTACCCTAAGAAATCACAAGAGATGACCACCATATCTTTCTCAACATTCCCCCAACTACAACCGTCTTGGAACTATCAATTCTGAGCTACCTAAAGCCACATAATCGACCAACCGCAACGAACCAGCAAGAAACCCTTGAGAAGATATTTTAAATTTGAAAAGCAATGGCCAGTTGACCAAGATTAAAATGTAGCCATCGATATCACTCCTTCCCGGTAGATCAAACGGCTTAGATCAACCCTGTAATAGTCAGGAGATCCTTTGAAAAGTCAAGCACCAACTCATCGGTCGAAAGCCAATAAAAAATGAACACCTCAGCAAAATGGAGCACATCAGACCCATGACCCACTGAGATCTTCATTGGACGGTTGTCATTATACCGTGATACTAAACTTCATGCATCTTATCCAAGTGGTATAACAACAACTACAAGATCATACCACAACTTAACCATTAGGAAAGATAGGCCCCACTGACAAATCCCAGCTGTCGTCCGGCCAACCAATAGAATTCAAACATATCAAAACCTGAGGAGCCACCTGACAGAGCCCTGGAAAAGGGAAAAATCAAGGGCTGGCATGTGATCGCATGGGCTTGGAATATTCCATGCAATCATATGATAGTCATTAGATCTTAAAGGAAAGACAACCTACTGGGCCTACTGACAGAATTCCACATCACAGCCTTCGACCAATTAGAAGCGTACACCTCAGACTATGTGGCACTGGACCCACTGGCACAAAAGCATTGCGTTATGATGAAGATCAACAACCATCGCAAAACCACAAGGGGGAAGATTAAGTATTACAATCATGGAAAAACTGTCAGATCAAGAGATTAACCCTGTTAATCAAGGCCGCTTAGGATCTTTAATAAACCGGGCCCAGACTTTCCATCTGTCACATTTTCATTCACCGTTGACTGCCCCCTTGGATCCATTTGGCACAGGACCCACCTGACAGGAGCACTAAGCTAAAGAAGAGGATCGATGGTCATCGTTACATCACAATGTTAACCTTTGAGAACATCTCCTCAGTGGTATAGTGACAACCGTAGATCTTGCTCAGATCTTAACCACCAGGAAACTGAGACCGCCAAACAAACTGTAACCACCCGCTAGGTCACTAGGTGTTAAGGACTTAAGCACGGGGAATAGATCTCGCGACCAGTTAGAAAATAAAGAGCATGTGGAAAAAGAAACCCTTAAGTGGCTGAAAAGGTAACGGTGAAATATAACAGGCTAAAGGGTTTTTTAGGGTTTTTGGCTCCAATAGTCACTTTTTTGAAATTTAAACCTGCAAACCAGGGAGTTTGCATGGTTGCAGAGGCCAGAAGAAAAGGCAGAAGGCCATGAAATTTTTCAAAGGGTTCAATAGGATAAAAATTAGATCCTGGATGGAATTCAGCCTAGTCAAATTTGTATGGGGTAGGAAAATTTGGGTAACAGGAACCTAAAGGCTCAATCCACAAGCAACCAAAAGATACAATAGGGGAACAAGGTACAAGTACTACAAATATTGCATAGAGATAGATGTGCCAAAGGAAAAAGAGGTAGATACATAGGCACAAGATGACCCCAAGCCTACCAAGACTACACAAATCGACAGTAGGAGGCTCTATCTCAATCGACCGAGACACAGGTCACCGAGGAGTAGAAGAAGGAATAAACAGTGTCTACCGAGCTAGACTAGTCAAGTGTTGAGGTAAAGGCAATAGTTCCATTTGTAAAGTCATCGCCTCAAGAGTCCAAGAAGAAAAAGAAGAAGCATGGAAAAGGGTCAGTCACTCTTGACGAAGTCATTGAAATTCCTGACTGTGATCTGAGGACTTTGGACCCTGAGGAATTGAGGAAGTATGGGGAATTATGCACAAGAAAAGAAACATAAGAGAAGCCAAGGAAAGAAAGAAAGAGTAAGAAAATTCTAGAGGATGTGAGAGACATCATGCAACAAGTTGTACCAGATGTCCAAATCAATGAGGAAACACTCATTTTGGAACAACTTTCAACACTTGCCAATCAAATAAATGCCCTGGACATAGATGCTGAGAAGAGGATTGAATAAAGGGAAGAAACCAAAATATAGAACAGATTAGTAGAGAAAATTAGCCAAGAAGTGGCAATTAACAAAGTCAAGCTTTCTGAGGTAATCATCGAGTTACAATCTATTACTCAGAAAATAATTCAAATTTTGTTTCAATTATGCACTTTGGAGACTTTCACTACTGAGGTCAATGAGAAGATAAAAAAGGTGGATTCAGACATCCTAGCCAGTGCTAATGCATCTCTAAATGAGCCAAATGATTTTCAAAAGTATATCCTAAAAGTACTAGAATTAAGGCGGTTGAGAGAAGATCTGAGGAAGTAGGAAGACAATATAAGTGATCAAGTCACTGAGCTGCTTCCACACCTCAAGATAATAGAAAGACACATTGTGAAGGCACAAGCCTTAGCTACTACACCAAAGATATCTGTGTTGGAGAAAATCTTTTACATGCATGCAAAAGTCGGTCTTGAGCACATTGCTCTTACCAACTTGAAAGAGGAATGGGAAAACCTCTTAGATTCCTTGAAGAAAACCCATAAGAACATTTTTCATAAGCTGTAAGTACAAATTTTTCTTTTGGCATTAATCTCAAAATGGGAGAAATATAATGTATATGCCTAATGTACTTTTATATGCCAAATGTACTACACACTTACCGGGAGCATGCACCGAGGGGGAATTTTGTAGAAGAATTAGTTTTTGTATATGTATATATGGAGTTAGAATTTTTTTGAGAAATATCGGCTTATATACATTACAATTTTGATACTAATGCTAAAGGGGGAGATTATTATCTCTATTTGAGCATTAGATGTTGTCATTAGTATCAAATTAGATTAGTCGATTATCTAAGTTGATCAGTCAATAAAGGATGGAATAAGAAGCTATAGTATGCTAGTAGGTTGAACAAACAAAGCCTTTATACTAGATAATCACAAGGCAGAACCGAGAACTAAAAGGAAACATGTTTAACCAAGCATCAGTGCATGTTTATCGAGCATTAGAGTATACCAAGAACCAATGTATTCACCGAACAAATAAGGTTGTGTTTACCAAGTTATTCAAGAAATGGCATAGTAATCAGTAATGGCACATTTATCTATGCTAACGGTTTACATGGATCCATAAATTGTTTTACCAAGATCGAAGCTTATTTATTATGGATGTAATCATTAAATGTTGTGATGATTCCTATGTAATAGTTAGATCTAGGTTAATTTTGTGTACCGTAGATCTTAGGTTTTCTAAGATGTTGTAAACCTAATTAGGTCATAGAAATTCTCTATATAATTGTAATTGATGTCAATTTTTTTTACAAGAAGCAAGTGATAAGGATTGAATACATGACAAGGAGATCATGAAGCAGTAGCCGCCTTCAAGACATCAGAGTTCAGACAAGGTTTACATAATAGAGTAGTTATCAGAAATAGAGTATAATTTATTTAGAAACATTCAAGGCTACTAAGAAGAACAAAGAGTAGTTTACTACACATCAAGGTGATATTTATTCAGTATATCATAGATCTGATTCAAACAAAGTAAAGTTGTCAGTTATAGATATTTTTTGTTATCTTGTAATCATCATAGCAAAGTTATAAATCTCCAAACAGAGTAGACTTAACAGACTGATTGTAAATCTCTTCACCCAGTGCACACTTCATCAATGTTGCTAAAATCCTTTCACAAGGTAGATCTAATAGATCTGAAGTTACTCCTAACATGGTAAGATCACTAGAAGTGATCACACTTGTAGCCTTAACCGACATACTTTATTTACTGCAGTAGTGAAGAATTTGTGGGTGTCATCCCCACCGTAGTTTTTACCTTCTAACAAGGGTTTCTGAATAACCAAAATACTTGTGTCAAGTGTTACATTTCATGAATGATTTATTATTTGTTTTCATGCACTTTACATTTATATAGTCATTTGAATGTATGTTGCAGATAATGAATTCCGTTGGATAGTTAGTCACTACTATTGCAGTTTAGTAATCCATTAAAAGTTTTTGAGGGTACTGATTCACCCCTCCCTCTCAGTACTTTATCTTTCCTATCCCAAAATAAGGTGCTTATGTTAAATTGAACATTATTAGTTGACAGATTTGGGATATGAGTAATCAATCATACTAATCAAATGTGGTGCAGAGGTAATTTTTACTATCACTCTCAGCTTTTTCAAAATTGACATCATGATTATGATATTGGTTGGCAAGATGTTTAGAGTTTAGATTTCTACATTTGATTCTTATTATTGAGTCTTTTGAGAAGATCTTGATGCCTTACATCTGATTCTTATTATTAGTTCTATTATTACATCTTCTTTACATTGCATAACTTGAGCTTTAATTAACCACTGGTAGTCATTATAATCAAAGTATTGACCTGGTTAGGCTATATCATGGTAGGTTGTGATATACTTGTATTTCACTCTTCGCTACTAGGTAGAGTTGGTTTATGAGCAGGTGAATATGACTAATAGGGTATGGGGCATGAATGTATTTGCAAGGTCACTCTTAGCTTTCTCTCAATTTGGTATTGTACTAATAATGTAGGTATACGAGTTGTATGGTGCTTTGTGTTGTTCAATAGTTGTAATAGGCTCAATAAGAGTGGCAAAAAAGACTCATAAGGAGTCGGGAGGAAAGAGTTGAATACCACAGGGAATAAGAAGGGAATGTATCAAAAAAAAATTCTAAAGCAATAAATCCTTTTCAATATATGAGGATTCATGTGAATTATGTATTTTATGAGAGGTGGAATGTAAACTATAATCTCCTATACATAGTCCTTTCCAACTAAGGATCAATAATTTTGTAAAGCCATAAAATTGTTAAGAATGGTTGTGATTGTAATGTACAAATCAAGTGATTATTATCACTAGACCACATTGGTTTGAAGCGGGATTATAAATTATTAATAATATGAACATTTATAAGTTCTAGGCTATACTGGAGGTTTTCTTTACTTAGTTCTATCATCTTGGTGCCTACACTGAAGGGAGTTGTAAGATTTTAAAATATTAAATAAAAAAATTATTGGCTATGACCTTTTACCCAACAATTAAAAAAAAAACATTATGAGGCTTTGTCAATCCTTATATTTTGTTAGCAAATTGTTTGGCCAAATGGGCTTCTACACAGATGTAGATGTAGAATGTCAAGGATTGGGCTCACTTGCCTACAAAGTATTCTATAATTTTAGAAGAGCTTGTTGTGGATGACATGTGAGGTTATTTGTGATTAGTTATTTGTTTTCTTTTGGTGATTATGTTGTTTGGCCAGTTGTTTTAACTTGTTAGTTTGGGTTTCTTTGTAACACTCTTTGTTGATTAATAAAATTTTACCCCTTTTCTCTTATAAAATTATAACTTAAAATTTAATATCTATAATAATAATTATATTTTTAATAATTTATATTTGAACATTAACATTTATAACATTAAAAAATTAGAATCATAGTTATATATTTTTATATAATAAAAATACTTTCCAATATTGTAAGTAAAAATTCTATTATATTCAAAATATAAATTATCATGACACAAATTAACACAAGTTTGTACTATTGAAGCATGTTTAAATGAATGACACAATTTAAGGGTCTAATTGCTTTGGCCAATAGCTACAAATTATTTGTTACTATATAAAAACTTAAAGAATATGCATTTAGATTATACAAAAAATCAATTTTATCATAAAATAGAAAAAATACCATGTTCTAATTAGTCTAATCAATTTTTTAAATCACTAGTTAAAAGATAAATAATTACAATGGTACTATTAGAAACTGCAAGTACTAATAAATCATTATATATTTTTCACTATATTCTATTCTATTATTATTTATTTTAATATTTAAATTAGAATATTTTTTACATCTCAATTCTCTTAATCAAATAGATGTAACTTAGATTTATGTAAAAAATTAATCTCCTTTTACAAACTAGCTAAAAGATTCTAATAAAATTTTTGATTATTGTTAAATATCAATGAATTTTTTTATATAATTTTAAACATTATAAAATACACTCTTAACATGCTCACATGGAGTGCATTTCAACTATTAAAGCACTTTCAAATATTATTAAATTTAATTTAATTCTATAAAGTGCATATTGATAGTAGATTCCCCAAATCCATGTAAAAGAGTCTAATTATATAGCTAATCAAATAGTAAAAAATTAATTTTTACAATTTAATAACTTAAGAAATATATATATATCTATATTATAAAAAGAAATCAATTTTATAATTAAATAAAAAATACTATATTAGTGCAAACAATTTTTTTAATCACTAGGTAAAACCTAGAGATGATTTTACAGTCACCAACCATTGTAAAACAGAAACTGTAAATAGAAAGAAAATGAAAGATCTTTTTATAATTCATGACACAAACCATATATTTTTATTAGTTTTTAATGATTATATTTTAATCACATGCTTCTCTTAATCTCTAATTTTTCTATTTTAACTTTAAAACGTAATCTCTAAAAACATTATGATTTTTTTTTAAGGAGATCATAATCATATATTTTCGTACCTTTTCACTATTAAATTTAAGAATGTGTTGAATATATAAAACAGTAGGTAAGCCGTATATTGTTGACAAATAAAGAAAAAACAAAAAGATTCAGTATTCTGCATGCTCTGATCTCTTTTAAGAGCTCAATACAACTAATATTAAAGAGAAAAATACAAAGTTTTTTTTTACCAGAAAAGGGAAAAAAAATGGAAGGTGGATGTTGAGCCGCTGAAATGTATAGCTGTGGATGTACGTCCAAAAAAACTGTATATTGTAGAGATGATAACAAAAGAGAAATTTCCAGAGAGAAAAGATTATTTATGGAATTATTTTGGGATTCATTTGGCAGATTTAATTGCAGATTTGACATTGTCTTTTTAGATGTGTTCTGTTTTGTTTCAATCTTTTGAAAATAAGAAATGTTAGGATCTATTGATAACAAGGCTGCGGAGCAGTTAAGTTCCTGCCAAAAAAAAAAGTTTAATGTATTGTCTTTAATAATAACAACCAAGTAGTTTCATTATAAATGTAGTTGTAATTAAATCTATGTTGGACAATAATTGAATTTAGATAGGTAATATATTTTTTAATAATAATTCTATTTTAAAAAATAATAATTTTAAGTACATAATAAATATTTTTTATTTATGTAGATTTATGTCTTAAAAGTAAAATAGTCATTTGCATGTATCTTATTGAGTATAATCAAACCTATCAAAAATATTAATTTGTAATTTATTAACAATCTACAATTATTTATTTATATATTTGTTAATAAATAAATAATAATAATTTTATTTTTTCTTATAACACATTATAAAATAATATTCTAATATTAATATATCATAACAATAATTTTTATTAAATATTATACATATAATTAATTATTTCTATATATTTATTTAATAATTTTAAGAACAATAAATATTATTTAAAATTTTGTATTAATGATTATTTTAAATTATATTTATAAACAAAATAAATATAAAATATCAAAATTAAATAATAATAAAATATTTAAATTGTGAAATGAAAAACTTTTTAGTTTTTAATGTGTATGGGAAGGGGCAAATATTACCTAAAAAAGGGGCTCATAATAATATTATTGTGACCTAATGATATGATCAAAACATTGCAATGGAAAAAATATTTCCGAAAAACTCGCCCTTACTCAATTTGTTTAAACCAATCAAATGAAAGATAAATAATTTTATATATTAGAAAAACTAAATATTGTGCATTTTACTTTATCAAATATTAGAATTTGATATGACAAAAATAATGAAATTTGATTCGCTGAAGTTAATTAAAAACAGGTTGATGCCTATAGTTCTACAGCCTATGGCAGGAACTAAAAAATTATACATAATCAAAATTAAAAAACAATCTTTTAGGCAGAATTTTAAAAATTATTAGTTCTTGGTAAGATAATGTTTTTAAAATTTAAAGATGTAATGTATATAAAATAGTATAGTATGATGTGTAAAATATTGTGAGTTATTAAATGAACAGTTATAAACAAGTGCCACGTAGTGGCCAAGTACTTGCGTTTAGTTTTATAAATAAATTTTATTTTTATTTTGATTTATATGTAAAGTGAATTTTTAATTATAATAATTTATAACTAAGTTTAATTTTAATTTTAATTTATATGTAAAGTAATTATTTAATTATAAAAAATTATAAAATTACTATAATTATCGTTCTAATAATATTTTTTAATTTTATAAATAATTATAAAATATCATTTATAATTAATTTAAATTGTAAAATAGTTCTACTTATAATTAATTTTAATATTAATTATTTAGTCCAAATAACTCTTTTTCAACAATATTATAATGTTATTCTATTAAATCTAAATTTATATAATATATATTAAAATAAATCCAAAAAATTCAATATTTTATAATACAACAAAAATAGAAATATTATTTTAATATAAGGAAAAACTTATCAATTTCTTAATAGGTATCTAAAAAGCTGTAAACCATAAACCAAATAAAATCAGATGATATATAAATTAGATTGTATTATTTGAATGCACGATTTTCATGTACAATAAATAACAAACGTGGTACATTTTAATTGGTTCACTCCAGTAATAAGAGCTCAAATGTATTAGCCAATCATATCATCAAAAATAATTTTTACAAATTATAAACTTAAAAAATTAACATTTAAACTATATAATATGTGTTATTTTTAACAAAATAAGAAAATACTAAATTATAATTGGTGCAAAAAATTGGTTTTAATTGCTACTTAATGGAAGAAATGCAAAAAGCAATAGTACTTGCTAGCCTATCGGCAAGTACTAATAAATTAAGCTCTATCTAAAAGTTGAAATAAACTTATTAGTTCTTCTGTATAGAATATAGGCATCGACCTATATTTAAGTAGTGATTCAACTAGTTAATTTCAGCCAATCAAATTTCATAGCTTTTTTTAGTCATATCAAATTTTCATATTTGATAATGTAAAATGCACAATATTTAACTTTTCTAGTTTATAAAATTATTTATTTTTCTATTCTATGGTTAGGAATGAGCTAGACTCAATTTTTAATTGTATTGCCTATCTTTATTAAATATTAAATAATTTAAGATAAGATAGAATAGTTTTAAATTTTTATTATTTTATTTAATAATAAAATTTTCTATTATTTTTAAAATTAATTTTTGATAAGAAAACTATTATCATAATTTTTTTCCATGTTTTCATCAATTAAGTTTTAGTTAAATTTTTTAAAAATATTTAATCATGTTTACTATATTAAAGAAATTGACTAAAAATTTAAAATATTTAATAAAATTTAATATATCTTCATTAAATTATATAAGAGTATTTTTAATCAATGTTTAAACAATTTCTTATTTGTATTTTGTTTTTTTTATACATTTATTTTCATGAGCAGACGTGCCAATTTTTGGCACTGCAACCTTGTTTTGAAAGTCTTGTAATGTCAAATAATATGTTTTCTTAAGTATTTGGTTAACCATATTGAATTCTAATAAAATCGTATGGAACACACACATCCTAAACCAAATGGAACCTTCATTTTTTTTGGTGGGTAGTGGACTCAAGCCTAAATCAACATGTACTCGAACCCAAGACCTCCTAAATAAAAGGCTTTTGTTCCCTAAATATTAAATTTATTAAAATTATAAAATCAATTTTTTAATTTAATAATTAAAATTATATTTATGCAATATAAAAAATTAAAACCTGGATAACTCTCCACTTTCTTTATATAAATTCTAATATATATATAGATAAAAGATTGTTGTAAATAAATAAAACTCTATCTAAAAAAATTGAAATAATTTTTTATTTTTTTAAATCTTAGACATTATTTCATAGATATAAAACTGAATCCAGAGAATTACTGGACGCCATTGATATGACACTTAGTTCCATGGAATTATAGAGACCCTGCTAATAGACATATCTTATTGCTATATGTTATCTCTGCCTTCTCACACTAATCTGATCATCTTTCCCAATATGGGAGGCAGTAAAATATTAAGTCTGAAGCTGAATTTTTTACTATGATCCTGATTTGAGGGCAATAATAGAACCTTTTAAAGTCTAGTCCTAAAATAATGATTTGAAACACAATCATGTGGTTTCACAAAATTCAGGTACAGAGAATAATTCTGATGCTATCATATAATATGTAATGATCTCTGTCATATAGCTTTGTGAGTCACTGTACTTTTTGTTTCATGTATATGTTGTATTAGCCGACTTACTTCATGGATTCTTAGCCATTCACTATATTTTATATTTTAATCCAGGCCTTATCTTACAACGAATCTTTCGTACCTGGTTTTTAGGGATGTCTCTGGAATACTTTACTTGAGAAACAAATCTTATATATTGTGCCCAAAATGACATCAATTGTGCTTCACTGAGATAGGTCCAGCCAATATTTAATTGGGTTCTAAAGTATTTTGTATTTGACACTTGTTGTCAGTATTATTAAATGAGTTTGGTTTTGTATTTGACATTTGAGGTGATATTGCTACATTAATGTTTTTGGATGGTTGGGATTGAAACACTCATAATGGAATTCTCCTTAATGAATTTTAGTTTTACACAAAATTTGTAGCTTTTATCTCTTCTAACTGATTTGTTTGGTAGAGCCTCTCTAACGTTGTTGTTGTTTTTTCTTGTATATTCTTTTTCTTTTAATTAATATATAGATTTTTATAATTAATATAAAAATTAAAATGTAGTATGAAGTCAAAAATATAAAGAGAAAATAGAATAGATGATGGAAAGAGATGAAGTGACCATTTTTTAAATATTTAATATAAATATATGTTTCTTGTGAGAGTTTTGTTCATTTTAGTGCAACAATCTAAATCAGATTGTATTTTACTTGTATTTCCTTTATTTGTATGTTTTGTTTTGAGATAATGAATTTGTATGTGGTTTTGTCTTATCTAGTGTCATGGTGTTGTTTACATGGTTTCTCTTTCATCTCTTTGTGATAGTGAGTAGGGTTGTGTTTTAGCCACTTTTAGAGGTTTGTCCAAACGAGGATGAACAATATAATTTCTTTAATGATGACTAAATCTCACAAAGATTTGGATACCTTGAGAAATATGTAGAGAATGAATACTAGGTGAAAATATTGTCTAGCTAAGAAAATGATGTTACACTATGTTGGTATTGCCTTCTTCTATCATTAGTATGGTCATGTACAGATTTGGTAACTAGTTTTCTAATATAGAAAGCTGCCCACTTTGATGATGTTTTAATATATATATATATATATATATATATTGAATAGTTATCATCTTAACTATTATCGAGTCTTAATTTTAAATTTAATCATAATTATAATATTTTTTATAAGAATTATACTAATTAATAATAACTAAAATTATAATTTAATTTTTATAAAAAAGATAAGATTATAATCAACATAATTTTTTATAAATTTAATTAATAATTATTTAATTTAAAATATTCAAATAATTATAAATTTTAAAAATAATTAATTAAAACTAGAGTTATAGTATATTTTGTTAAAATCCTTATAATAATAAATTATAATAATTTTAATTAAAAATTATATATAAAATATAATATTGATTTATTAATTATTATTTTAAAAATTAAAATTATTATATTTATAATTATGTAATTCTATTTAATATGATTGTATTCACCTCATGCTCCCTTAGTAATGAATATGCCATGTCATTTATTTTCTCGAAGTTGTACTTTAATTTATTTATATTTTGAATCTTAAAATTTTCTTAAACATTTGAAATTTAACCATGATGATAGTTATATTATAATTATTTAAAAAATTTCAAATAATTATTCAGTTAGAAATTTATATTTTATATATTTATAATCTTAAAGTAAATAATTATATAATTAAAATAATCGATATATTTTCATTCTAATTCTAATTTGAACCTTGATGGTAAGAACAACAACACAACAACTTAACCATTCCAACATGCCAATATAGACAAAATATTCAAATTAATTGAAATTATAATCTTAATTTAATTAAAAATATATATTATTCTAATTATAACTTGAAATTTAGTATCTAAAATAAAATATTATTTTTTTATAATTTAAATTTTAACATTAACATTTATAATTTTAAAAATCAAAATAATAGAAATTCTTTTATGATATTCTAAATATTGCTTCTTCTTCAAGATTTGATAGTGTGGACTGAGTTTGATTTCACTTTGTGGACAAAGTATCTTTTTCATCAAGTACGTACTTGCATTACTGACTTGTCAAGTCTAGGGGATGATGGGTGGTTTTGTTTTTCTCTTTTGGGTTTTCTCAGCTTTGGATGGGACTTATATATTGTACTCTTGAACATCCTACCTTTTGGATGTTTCTGTATTTATTTTTAATATTAAAAAGCAACAAAAACTAGGTTGTTGTCCCTATTACAACTAGCCAAGAAGGCTAACCATGAGAGATAAATAGGAGCATGTTAACAACACATTAACAACACACCAATAATAGCAAAAACCAGTCAAACTATTGCAATCAAAACTAAACATATTATCCATACTAGCATATCTACTAACAGTCTTATTGTAATAACTAGCACAACTAAACATAGTCCTACTATCCCAAACTAGGGCTAGCCTAACTAGTAGCATGAAATTGCTATCAGTCTTATGTAGAGTAAAATTAAAATTTTAAAAACATATCATCAGGCCACTAAGACCAACAACAACATCAAGTCAAAAAATATAGAGGACTCCAAAAACAACCAAATCATTTAATTTTGCACCTAGCTTGGTGCAACACATTGGCCCAGCCTTTAGTAAGGAACAAGAAAATTTCCTTGTAGTACCCTTCCTTATTTGAATCTAGACCGAATAACTTATTTTGCAGCAAGTAGAGATTTGTGGTCAATCTATGCATCACCGTAAGATGAATCTTGAGCTTCTACCAATTTTTTTGTCTAAACTCTCAACTTTGGCCTTAAGTTTATCCAAATCCTCAATCAACATATTGCAATAGGTATAGGTCCTAGGATGAGAAATTTTATAGGTCCCAATGACATCTTCTTCTTCCTCTAACATCATATATTTTTTCAAGTCGATGGGTCTCAACCTTGTGCTATCTAAGATGTGGGTGGAGGAGTTGGAATTCTCAAAACCCTCAATCTCCATTTCACCACCCTTCTTTGATTCCTCGCTCTGGCTATTCTCTTCATTATCCTCACTTTCCCAACCCTCATTATCTTTAAAGTCATAATCCACAATATTTTTATGTTTACCCTTATTTAAAAAGTGAGTGGTAATTATATTTGAATGCATCAAGGTACTCATCCCCTCCATGGCTTCCTCTTCAAAACAAATAGGCCATCTTAGCCATACTTTTGGATATCTGCCAAAATGGCCTTAGACAAATAGTATTTTTTGTAGTTTAGGTCACCATTATCTTTCCCTTTCAAGCAAGAGCTTCACACTGGGAGGAAGAATCTCTTAATTTCTCCAACATCTTAAACTAGTAATTCTTAGGTTGAGAGTCACCAAAGCATCATCTTATTTGTAGGTATAACAAATAGAAAAGTCATCTAGGCCTAACATGAGCCTTTTGATATCATCCATCACCCCAATAGAGGACCAATTAATTTTAGCATGACTTTGGACAACATCTATAACCAATTTTGAGTCCCCTCAATAATAAGAGCCTTAACACCAATGGACAGTGAAAATTTAAGGCCCCAAAATAGGGCCATACATTTAGTCTGGTTATTAGTTGTGTTGGAAACTGAATTGAAACAATTGTTGTATTGCCATTGATGTCAATCTTTAATTGGTAAGATTGTTGCTACTTAGGAAAGTACTATATCTATTTGAGTGTTGCTAAGAGGGCTAAGCAAGGTTGGTAACAATAGCACGTAGGGAAAGGTTGAGTTATCTTGATACTACAAAGTGTACTTAACTATGTTGCACTTGTTGGAAAAATGGTCAACGCTCCCCTCGGGATTTGTGACATGGTTTGACCACCTCCTATGTCTTCTATAAGTCTAGTGGTTGTATCGAGCATTGACAGGTTGATCTTTTGGTGCAACGACAACCCTAGCTTGTAACAAGTGGTATCAGAGCTTGGTCACAGGTTTGAATCCCCTCGGGTAATGCTGAGGGGGAGATTGTTGGAAAAATGGTCAATGCTCCCCTCGGGATTTGTGACATGGTTTAACCACCTCATGTGTCTTTTATAAGTCTAGTGGTTGTATCGAGCATTAATAGGTCGATCTTTTGGTTCAACGGCAACCCTAGCTCGTAACAGCACTATGATGAGATAATGTATTGTTTATCTTAGTAAGACTAAAGACTAAACTGGTAGGCTTAACCAAGCAAAGAATGGAAAAATCATGTTTAAGCCGAGTGATGTTAGTGTTGTAATACCCCAAAAATGGGCTATAAGTTCATTAACCTCCTACATCGACAAATCGAACAAAATCGACATCAAAGTCCTAACCTAAGGCACATCTAACATCATCGAATCATAATTGATTATCTTAAATTCTACATCGGAGAATATTCCTAGTAATATTCCTAATTATCTTAATTATCTTTAATTTAATGATTATTTGGCGATAAATCACATTTATCCTAAGTTTGATTAATTGAATATTTTCATATTTAATTAATTAGATTTAATATTTGCCACTTAATTGTTTAATTAAATTTAATTCTATCTATTATTAATTGTATTATTTAATTTTGACAATAAATCAAAATTCCTATCTTTAATTGATTAAATTCTTATTTAATTAATTAAAGCATGTTGTCATTATTTAATAATATAATTTTTAATAAAAGTTTGGTAAAATAGTTAATTAACCCATAAATTAATTATTTTATTTCAAAAATCAGTTGAGTTGAGGATAAATCACTTTATTTATTTATTTAATTCTTAATTATTATGCATATTCAAAAGAAACAGTTAAACTCCAAATCAGAAAATCAATGCAAGTTATTGACTTTTTGGAACTCAACATCCTTTTGGAGTTCAAAAAGCTGATCTAAACTCTAATTTGAGTTAAACAGCTATTTTTGCATGTTTTTGCATGATTTTGAGAATTAACTATCTTTCATGATCAGATAACTCAAAAATCAAGATGAGTTAATTTGAGTGATTTATGGCTTTTATCCATGCACCTCCAAAGCCCTAGATTTCTATAAATTAAAGGCTCAGCTCTTCACAATCTCATCTCATATTTTTGCACAATCACGCTGGAGAATTGGAATTGAAGAATCAAAGCTCTTGCGAATCGACATCTTTGTGAGATCAATCTTATTTTTGCATTCATATTACATATCATTGTTAGATTCATAGCATATCAATTTCATCTAGCATAGATTCATATCGGTTTTTATCATTCTTATTGCATAGAAAATATTAAAAAAATAGATTAATTGCATTCATATTTCATATCTAGATCAATTGCATTCAAATCCTTCATTTAGGTGTCGTCTAGGTCACTGATCTCGATTACAATCTGAGAACATTAATCTCGCACCTACTAGAAGGCAGTAAATCGCTTGGTTAGATAGCTTTCAATTTTGCACGATTTTGATTATCTCTAACCTCTAATGTTTTACTGAGTGTTCTGTCTACAGATCAGGTACAATTTTCACACACATTTCTGGCGCCCACCGTGGGGCCCTGAAACGGGTTTTCAATTCAATTCTATCAATTTCTATCTTTTTTATCCTCGGGATCTATGCAAAACTATGATTTTTAATTTTTGTCCGTACATCTATCGTACGAGTTTCTGACAAATGTCATATGGGAGCATACCCACTGTCGTATGATACTGGACCCACTGTCGTACGACAGTCTATCGGATCGCGACTCGTTTCATTACATACCCACTGTCATTTGAGAGCTAATCTGTCGTATGGTAGCATACCCAGTGTCGTACGAGTTTCTGGACTGTCGTTTGAGAGCATACCCACTATCGTACGAGTTTTCGTACCAATTTTTGACTGTCGTTTCATTTTTTAGAGCAGAGTATCAGATTTGATTTTTATATTTCGGCTAACTGCTAATTTTGACAATTGAAATTCTCTATTTTTGATTGCTCTCTGTTGGTTTTGATTGGGAAAAGTGCAAGAATTGCTAAAAATTAGGTAAAATCTACTAAGCGCGTTGCGAGGATCACCAGGTATTCTCCTTCATCTAATAACATTTTGATTTGGGCTTAAAATAAATCTCTTATGTGTCTAGCTTGTGTGCGTCTTCTCATGCTTTTATTCTACACACTTGCATAATTTGATACTAGGTTGTGATCCCTTAAGGATTCATTAAGTAGTCTTAGAATACTTGTGATTGATCTTGATTGCTATCTTGGGTTATTGGACTCGCTAATCTACTGGCCCTTCATTTCTGCCCCGTGGTTGCAATCTCAGTGCCATAAAGGGGAGGGGTCAACAGGACAGAAGCGTTAAATGTTCCACTTGGCAACCCTTTTGTGCTTTTAGGAACTCACTTGTTTTCTAAGTTGGGGACTCATTTTCAGCTTGTGTGAGGTGTTAAGTGTTCCACCTTGTGGACTCATCTCATATTCACTTTAAGCGTTAAGTGTTCCTCTTTCTACTTTTTGGGTACTTTTGGTGGATTTACTTTCGGGAATATATCTATGCTCACATAGTAATTAGGCCCTATGAACACTATTTGTGATTCTTGAAAGATTGGATTCCCAGCGAAATCCTTCTTGATGACAGAATCCTTGTAGGTAGGGAGGATACTTAGTGCATTTCACATTCAACTTGGTTAGTGCATCTTCTCTTATTGATCGACACATTCTCTCTCCGGAGAGGTTGATAGATCACGTAGGGTTGATATCACGAGCTTTGGTGAATCAAAATTGGTTAGTGTGTCTTCTCTTATTGATTGATACATTCTCTCCCCGAAGAGGTTGATAGATCACATGGAGTTGATATCACAGACCTTGGTGGAACAAAACTTTGTCTTAGCATGTCGGATTAATCTGCTTGTTTTGTTTGGGTTAAAAGTGAAGAGGTGTCAAAACCTTGAATCTGGAGCCAAGTCCCCTTGTGGTATAAATTTGTGAGTCATCTTTAGAGAGGGTTAACCGTAGCGGACAATCCCTTCACAAGGCAAACTGCGTTGACGAAACCTCAAGCGGTCATAGCCATTTTCACCGTGGTAGTGACAACCGCTATATAAATGTCCTTGTGGAAGAAATCTCCACGGGTATGGTTCATTGTTGGGTTGTCAGATCTCCCTAGCAGCTCTTGAAGATTAAGTTCTCAGACTGTGTCAAAACCCTGGTGCGCTGGGATTGGAGTTCACCCCTTTGAATCATAAAAGTTGCAGAGTCAAACCATTACTAAAAACCCTAGAGAGGCCAATTTTTCACTTTCAGGTATATGTGCGTTATTGCAAAACTTTTCAGAACATACACAATTAGTACTCTTAGGGATTAGCACAATTTGGTCACTTGATTGTTCATGCGCAAGGTTGCTTTTGCCCTTGTTCATTATTTTCAGATGTGCTTGGAATCACTTGCTTGCTGTTCTGCGTGCTTGTTTATCTACTTGGCTATTAAAAATGATCAAATCTGGTATAACCTTCAAAATTTGGACAGTACAATTTGCAAACAATCGAGAACTGAAAACCTTAAATTTTGCAAAAATTGACGTAAAGTTCTTTTTGGAGTCAAAAGTCGTATGACTTTTTGTCAAATGTCATTTCAGTAAAGCCCATATGTCGTATGATTGAGAACCCAGTGTCGTACGAGTTTTCAAACCAGCAAAATTCAAGAAGCCAAAAATTGTTAGCAACTATCGTACGAGTTTTGTCAACTATCGTTTCATCTCTACCCAATTGTCGTACGAGTTTCACAACTGTCATTTCATTTATACCCAACTGTCGTACGAGTCTGCAGAGTGTCGTTTGGAAAAATTTAAGAAAGTTGTCAGAAATTGTCAAATTGCAAGATATCCAATATTTTCAGCCTAGTTCCAGAATCTATCAAAAATATCATTGTGTCAGGAACAGAGCAGTAGCTATTGAGCATTCTACCATTTTTTGAGTTTGATCTTTTGAATCCGATCTAGTCTTCTGTTTGATCAATTTGAGTCCTTTTTATCTCGTGTCAAAACCTTGTCATAACTATCAATCTTCAATCAATCTTCAAAAACAGACTAAGTGTTGAGAACTCGTGTCCGCTATCTTTTGGGCGATCTATCCCATACATCCAGGACATAGTTTCCTTCACCCACATCTCATCAGATTTTCAAAACTATCATAATCTTGACAAGGTTGCGTCATCCGATTTTTTTTGAATCAAATTGTTCTTCAGTTGTCTTCGTCCTTTTCTTCTGTTTCATTTAAAGTTAATGGTGGAGACTAGAGCTTCTTCACACAAGAAATCAGAAGAAACATCTCAGAACTTACTTTTGACCAATACCCCGGGTCCAACTCTTGAACAACTCATCAAGTCAGGTATCTACGAAGATGACGGTCTCGGTAATTTTTGATTAAAAACTGGTTACATACCTCCTCTATCAACTCACAGAGGTAATCAACAAACTCCTCCTCAATCTATTCCAGGGAGCCCAAAAACTCCTACCATGTCTCAAGCAGGGACAAACCACGGTTCTCTAGGAGGAGGATCCCAGGGACACCATTCTCAACATAATGCTGACCAAGAACCTACCCCCTTTGAAATCCATCGATGTCAGAATGACGATGAATTCAAGAGAATGATGAGCCATTTCTTGAAAGTGGATAGAGAGGCATACTTTTTACAATTAGCCCAGGAAGGGGCTAAGCTTCCTCCCAACTTTAACGTTGATGATATAATCACACATGAGGAAGAAACTCCACTCACAGCTATGACAAAATAGATGCATGCTATACAAGTTGAATTTAACAATCTTAAGAAGGAGAAGGAACCCAAGGAGTTCTCCATGGAGGCCCTATGTCCTTTCCCGTTCGACAAAAACTTGTATATGCCACCATTCCCAAAAAGAGTGGAGATACCAAAGTATGACAAATATGATGGACACTCTGATCCTCAAGATCATGTCAGAGAGTTCTGTACGCAATCCATGGAATTCATGCATGAACCGACTTATCTAATGCATCTTTTTCCTAGATCCTTGGGAGGAGCATCCATTCAGTGGTTTTCAAGATTACCTTCTACGATCAATATCTGTAACCTCAAGCAATATCCAGGGGAATCACTCCTAACTTTCCTCAAGAGGTGGTGAAAGAAGTTTTCTCTATATGCTAGACCAATTCCCAAAATGGAGAAACTTGAAATCTTTATCAATAACCTTGTTCCAGAACTCAACTATCCATTACAAATGCAAGATAATGTATCTTTTGATAAAATGGTGGATAATGCAATCAAGATTGAGAAAGTACTTGTCAAGAAAGGAGAAATCACACTTCAAAAGGACAAGTCTGAATCTGGATCTAGCTCAAAAGATAAAAACAAGAGCTGGAATAGAAGCAAAGGTATCATCTCTGACGGTGTTGTTGACACTATCCACACCCCATCAAAGGCACCGGCCTACAATCTCACCCTTGCCACCAAAGCCATTGAAGCTTCAGAGCAAAAATTTGCTAAACCATCTCCAAAGAAGTCATTCAAACGATGGGATAATAAATGAAAGTTTACTCCCCTGGGAGAATCTTTGGAATCTACTCTGAGGACCCTGATAGCTGATAACATGATCTCTTTACCACCAATCCGAAAACCTGATCTGGATCCAAAACCATATTGGTGGAAAGATAATGAATTATGTGCTTTCCATCGGACTAAAGGTCACAAAACTAATGGATGCTTTCACTTGAGGCATACCATTCAAGACTTGATAGATCAATGGGATATCATGATCGATAATCCTACCAGCAATAATGATCACACAACATTTACAGAACCGTTTCCACAACATGGCAAAGGAGTTTCCACTTCCCAGCCTAACATGGGGGCAAAAGTCAACTATGCCTACCCTGGAAATGATGCTGTCATCAATATGGTTGAACCATGTCTCTCTAAAAGCTGCAATGTCATCACAATTGTATGAAGAGATAGAAATCATTCCTCAGTTAATGTAGTTACCAGATCACAAGCTCAAACTCATCTGAAAGGACAAACACCAAGTTCATCTAATGTCCCTAAGATACCTTTCAATCTCACATCTGCTTCTAAACAGAAGGTTGCCTCGAAATCTTCCAATCCAAAGGATACCAGACCTACATCTTACAGCATCGTCCAACAACTCTAGCACACCAATGCCAAAATCTCCATGCTTGAGTTACTTCGAATATCTCCAGCTCACAGAGATATCCTAGACAAAGCTTTGTGCGGCTCTAATGTTCCTGATGATCTAGATCTAGACAGGTTCCAGACTATGGTTGGTCATCTAACATCTCCGCAATATATCTCCTTTTCAGAGGAAGATGACAACTCTTTGAGTCACCCACACAATCAGCCCTTACACATAGAAGTCTTGATCCAGAACCATCGCGTCAAACGTGTGTTGATAGATGGGGGTGCAGGCCTCAACATTTGTTCTTACAACTTAATCACACAGTTGGGATTCTCAGAGGTGGCTATTGATCCTCGAAAGAAGATCACTATAAAGGCCTATGATGAACAGGAAAGATCTTCTAAGGGCACCATTGTCTTACCCATCTGAGTGGGTCCAGTCATCAAAGATACCACATGTCAGGTGCTCGATCTACCATTGGCTTATAATATCCTTCTAGGGAGACCCTGGATCCATGAAATGCAAGCCATTCCTTCTACGTATCATCAATGCTTGAAATTTCCCTATGAAGGAGTGGAAGTTACTATCCCAGTAGATCTGAATACAACTTGCAATACATTGAAGGAAAGTGCCGATAAGCTTGTTCCCAACAACAAAGAATCTTTCATCAAGCAACAAAATGTCACTTCCACATCTAATATGGACGACATTGCTAAAGATATCAATATCAAAGAAAATGGGATGGGAGAATACACTATAGAGCCAGTCTTGTCTCTGACATCTCTCCCAATCTCACCTAAGTTGTATGGCCAATCCTTGAAGCAGTCTAAATCAGAACCTAAGGAACCTATGGAAGCATACAAAAGACATTTTGTTGTGGAGCAAGTATCCAAACAAGAATTTGAAGAGGATGAAGCTGTGCTGGCATGGCTATATAAAGAGGATTCTGAATCTAAAATTGTTCAACCTAGTGAATCTATAGCACCTACAATCCCTTCTAATTCATATGGTCCAGGAAACAAATTGATAGCCAAGATGGGATATTCCGGTCAAGGACCTCTAGGAATTAGGGGAGAGGGTCTTGTGACCCCCATTTCACATATTGGTCGAGCCAAAAAAGATACTGGTGGCATAGGATTTAAGAAGAAACCCTATCATCTCAAAGGTGGTTGTTCTCATGTCATAGAACAAATTGCACCCGAAGAACCCCTTCTTAATAAAGAAGATATAGAACCCTCTGATGATGATTCAGATAGCTCTGAACTTATCCCCTATGAAAAATTTCCTAAAGAGATCAAAGATCTTCTTGATGATACAGATGATCCTATCAGAAGAATTAATGTAGTAGAAACACAAGAACCTACTGTAGTGCAAGAGATGGTTGCACCACAAGAACCAGCCAATCTCGAAGGCAATCAAACTGATCAAGAAGCAGGGGGTAGTTATTCTGACACTGATTCCCATGAATATGAATTCAAGTCAGAGACTGAGGGTAATCCTTCTTGGGGTATTCATCCTGATTTCACACATTTTCTAAGATTTCCTAGAGATTCTGAATTAGAAGATGAGTCAAATGATTATGAATGGGGTGCCATTCCAGAAGAAGATGAGCTTATAATAGAGAAATCTATTGATTTTATTCAACAATATGTCTCTCAACCCAACGTAAGTCTAGAGCGAAACAATGAACTTAACGTGTCTGATCCACCTATGGCTGAAGAGGACTCCCATGATGACGTTGAGCCTATTCATGAATTGAACATTTTGAGCTGTAATATCACCTTTGAACTTGAGCGTCGGGTTAGGACCAATGATGACATATCCACATCCATGAACACCATATCCCAAGCCTTTCCTGCTTTGACTATCCAACACCCTGATCTTATCGACCAAACTTCCACAAACGCAACCCATGGTATGTATACCTTCCCAAATGACTATGCCCTTGCCTGCTACCTCAATGCAGTTGAGCCTATGAGTACTTCCATCAGTGAACCGAGCGTCAGCATGACCGAGTCGGACATCAAATATCTTAGTCAGAAAAACAAGAGTAAAAAGAAAAAGAAAAAGAGTTCTGAGGGTGAAAACCACTTTGTGGCAGTCTCAGAACTGACAAAAGTAAAAAGAAAAGATGTATCTGAAGGTGAAAACCTCTCTGAGGCACCTAAGGATGAGATATTTGATGTCCCTCCAAGTCATTTACAGGATAGATCTCCAGTTCTGATTGAGCCAACTCAATCCATCAATTTGGGTACAACAGAGGAACCACAATTGGTACATGTAGCACAATCTTTATCAGACGAAGAGAAACAAAACTTCACTACCTTCTTATCAGAGAAAAAGATCAACTTTGCATGGAAATATTCAGATATGCCAGGATTGGATCCCAATCTCATTTTGCACCATCTATCCATTGCTCCCGGAGTAAAACCAATCAAACAAAAATTGAGAAAGATTCATCCTCATGTTGCACTCTTAGTCAAAGCAGAACTAGAAAAACTCCTAAAAGCTGGATTCATCCATGTCATAGACTATGCTAAGTGGATTTCCAACATTGTACCTATTTCCAAACCAGATGGTTCCATCAGAGTGTGCACGGACTTTAGGGATGTGAACAGAGCATGCCCTAAGGATGATTTTCCACTGCCTAACATTGATATGATAGTGGACATGACTGCGGGCTATGAAATGTATTCCTTAATGGATGGCTTTTCTGGGTACAACCAAATCAAAATTGCTCCAGAAGATCAAGAGAAAACAGCTTTCACATGTGCGTGGGGAACTTTCTGTTGGAATGTTATGCCATTCAGACTCAAAAATGTTGGAGCTACATATCAAAGAGCAATGACATCTATTTTTCATGATATGATGCATAGAACAATGGAGGATTACGTAGATGATACCTTGGAAAAATCCATGATTAGAACTAAACATCTAATAGACTTGAGCATGATCCTCGACAGAATGGAAAAATTTAGTCTTCGACTAAATCCTAAAAAGTGTGCTTTTGGAGTCACTTCTGGAAAGCTCCTAGGATACATCGTCTCTAAGAAAGGCATTGAAGTTGATCCAGCTAAGGTCAAGGCTATAATAGAGATGCAACCTCCCACAAATATCAGTCAAATGAGGACGTTGCAAGGCAGAGTTCAATCTATTAGAAGATTCATATCACAGCTAGCGGACATCTCATAGCCTTTTACAAAAACATTACATAAAGGTGTGACCTTTTCATGGAATGAAGAATGCGAGAACAAATTTAAACATATCAAGAAGTATCTATCAAATCCACCTATATTGATGCCTCCTATTCATGGGAAGCCATTAATATTATATGTCTCCACAACAGATACATCATTGGGGGCATTGCTAGCACAACATGATGAGAACAAGAAAGAAAGAGCCATCTACTATATCAGCCGAACTTTAGTGGCCTATGAGAAGAACTACTCAATGATAGAGAAGGCATGTCTCGCTGTGATCTTTGCATCATAGAAATTGAGACACTACATGTTAGCTCATACCACTCATTTGGTAGCTAAAATTGATCCACTGAAATATCTCCTAAGCAAGGCTTCCCTCACAGGTAGACTAGCTAAATGGGTCATGCTCTTGAGCGAATTTGACATTGCATATGTTGAAAGAAAAGCTATCAAAGGACAGGTCATTGCTGATCAATTAGCTGAAGCACCACTGTTTGATGATACACCCATGCAAATGGAATTTCCTGATTCTTCTATCATGCACCTCTCTTCTAGAGCATGGCGATTATTCTTTGATGGCTCCTACACACAGAATGGATCTAGAGCAGGCATATTGTTCATCACTCCTCAAGGATACTCGATACCCAAAGCGTTCAGATTAAAGTTTCCTTGCATAAACAATATTTTTGAATATGAGGCACTTCTCAATGGTATGAAAATGGCAATATAGTGGAGAGTTACAGAGATACACATCCATGGGGACTCACAACTGGTTATCCACCAAGTCAATGATGTATACCAAACCAAAGATGAAAAGCTCATTCCTTACAAGAGAATGGTAGATGATTTAAAGAAATACTTCATCTCTATCACATTTGAGAAAATACCCAAAACAGAGAATAAGGCTGCTGATGCAATGGTGACATTATCTACTCTTTTACAGCAGCCTGAACATGAACTACGCTACGAGTTCCTGGTGGAAGCCCTATCCTATCCTGCATATGACTCCCCTAAAACCCGCATGATCTGCACTGTTGTAGGTTATGACTCATCTCGCTACAAAAATCTATTCTCCTATCTCCATGACCAAATCATCCCTGAGTCCTTTAACCATTTTGAGAAATGAAACCTTATCTGGTCCGCATCCCGATATGTCATCATTGGTAATGATCTATACAAATGAGGTCTAGATGGTACACTGCTTAGATGTTTAGAACGAGAAGAGTCTCAACGTGCATTAGAGGAAGTCCATGAGGGTATATGTGGGTCACACTCAAACGGTTTAACGTTAGCTCAAAAAATTATTAGGGCTGGGTATTATTGGCCTGAAATGGAAAAAGAAGCTATTAAATTTGCTAAAAATTGTCAACAGTGTCAAGTACATGGAAACTTGATTCATGCTCCAGGGAGAGATCTGATTCCCTTTACTACACAATGGCCTTTTCAACAATGGGCATTTGATCTCATAGGTGCTATCCATCCGCACTCTTCTAATGGACATACCCATATAATCATAGCTATAGATTATTTTACAAAATGGGTAGAAGCAGTTCCTCTAACACAAGCAACGAGGAAACAGATCTCTATGTTCATCCTGAACTACATCATTTGCAGATATGGGATCCCTCACTCTATAATCACAGATAACGGGGGACAATTCAAAAACAAGGATCTAGATGACTTATGTGCCAGGTTCAAAATTACTCAACATTGGTCATCTATCTACTATCCTCAAGGGAACGGACAAGCTGAGGCTTCGAACAAAAATCTCCTGAAGATCTTGCACAGAACAGTGAATAAAATAGGAAGAGACTGGCATCTGATGATCAATCCAGCTCTCTGGGCCTATAGAACTAGTATCAGAATGCCTACAGGGGCTACACCTTTCGCTTTAGTTTATGGGTCTAAAGCGGTACTGCCTATTGAGGTTGAAATCCCATCACTCAGGATCAGAATGCATGAACTTGTCACTGATGAATACTACAGAGTGTCGAGGTTACAAGAACTTGAACTACTAGATGAGCGCAGACAAGTAGCGTATGATCATCTCAGAGTTATCAAAAGAGAATGTCTAGAGGCTACAACAAGAAAGTCAGACACAGAGAATTTCAGATTGGTGATCTAGTGTTGAGAGAAAATCCTAAAAATCAATCACATTGAGAACGCAAAGGGGAAGTTCAAACCCAACTGGCTGGGTCCCTTTGTAATCACTGCTACTTTTGGCTCTGGTGCCTATCAACTCTCAACAACTGAAGGAGAATAGCTCCGAGAACCAATCAACGTTCTCCATCTAAAGAAATTCTACGCTTAAAGCATTCAGTGCTTGGTAAATGTCCTAAAAAAAAATCTAAAAAATCAGAAAAAGTCCTGAAAAAATGAACATCTTGGTGAAAACCTAGCAATAGGTGCCTTGATGATTCGCAAAAAAATCAAAAAAATATCAAAAAGTACAAAAAAATTGAAAAAATGAAAAATACAAAAAAAAATGAAAAAGAAAAAAAAGACAAAGTGCCTTGGTGAAAACCTGAAAACAGGTGCCTTGGTAGCAAAAATAGAATCTCTGCCAAGATGGTGAAAACTCGGCAAACGGGCGCCACTTGTTCCAAATGCTCCATCTATCAGCACAATCTTGGTCTTTCCCAGCTTTCAGTCTTGCTTTAGTTTGTACATATCTCCCGGTTTGTTTCTGCATATCCTGGTTTCAATAAGTCGGTCTGTACACCAATCAGCTCAAGCGTTTGTATCCTATCAATGTTCAAATTTGGGGGCAATCAATGTCATATCCTATGGTCTCCCATGTATCTTAGACATTTCCTATCCAGTCAGAGTCCTTTGAAGCTTCCTGTTGAGTCAGTCAGTCAGTCTCATCTCCAGAAAGGATTTTACATCTACAACGCAATCAAACATCAAAACTCAACTGAAAACAATTTGTGCTTTTCATGCTTTTATCTCCTTGTATGCTTACTGATTCGCATTGAGATTTTTGCATATTGTGTCCCTTCGAGCTCTTCGATGATGTCCTTTATAGGATTTAGAGAGTGATGACTGGGGGCATAATCTTTTCTTTGTTTTCTGCTCGTATGTGAAATCTAATAACTTTGGAAATTCTGGATTGAAATGGTGTCTGACTGTAAGAGCCTCTATCTCGAATTGGATGGCCATGCGTACCTCGACCATTGATACCCAAACAATTCAAGGAAGTTTGATCTAACTATTATCTTTTTGAGTAAGTTCTTTCTCCTACTGTGGAACGCAATCTTGCCTAAGGATGTGAATGATAAAGGGTCACTACGGGTAATTCACATTGGATTTAGAATGATCTCTTGACTGTTTGATGTGTTTGTAATGCAAGGCATACTCAGGTCATCACAACGTTTATGTTTTGATGCTTGTACAAATTGCTATATCAAAATGGACATGATATTCAGGTCATCCTGGCGCTTGTGCCTTGGTGCTTATATCTAATCCGACATTTCAAAAACAAAATCAATATTCATATATCCATAGTTGTTGACCAGTGGGTGTTGTATTGATTCTTGCGCATACAAATCGATATTCATATGTCTATGGTTTCATGGCTAGTGGGCATTGTATTGATTTATTCGGTTACCTAAAAGTTCAATGATGATAACAAATCGACATATGATTAGTGACTAGGTCCTAGGTCTTAGGTTGCATTTCATTTTGCATGTCTCATTGCATTTTGCATGTTTGCATGATCTCGCAATGATTAAACGAACTTCAATGCTTAAATGATTCTTCAAATCGCATCTTCAAATCTAACAAGAGCTAAACCTAACACGAAGGTTCCTCCAATGAAATAGCAAGTAGAATCCTTTTTTGGGATCAAAATTCAAATCTGAGATCATTCATATTATTAATTGCTTACATAATCAACCTTCAATCATCACAGAAATCTAGTATTCAACTTAACTGATTATCTTACATCACACTATCCAAATTTCAACTTGGTCAACCATGGTCAACTCATGGTCAAACCTAGTCAAACTTGGTCTTTTGGGACCTTCCAACGATGCAGAATGTGTTCTTGAATGTGTTTCACCACACTTCTCAAATCAATTAACATGCTTCTAAACTATAACGCTAACTTTTCTTGTCAGATTTCAATTTTAATCCTGAAGGGGGCATGGTATTGCACATCATTCAAAGTCTGTAAATCAAATTCTATCGATCAAATCTATTAATATCTTTCATCAGTGATCAAGACAACAATCACGTCTAGTTGCTGATTCATCAAAAGTCCTCATCGCTCGGGGCAAATCTATCATCACTTGGGGCATATCAGATTCATCGATCCATATCAATCTGGTATTCTCCTAATCTTGTAAACTGTATTAGTTTTTGCAACCATCAGATCATAGTGTTCTTTCCTTGGTTCTTCGGCAACTGAAGGATTCAAATGTGATACCTGCTAGTTCTGCTAAGACAATCGAGTCTAGAATGGGTCACTCACTTCTTATCAATCCTAAGGTTCAGAATCAGGTGTTTTGACACTTTTTCGCAATCATAGGTTTATTTTCTGCTACAGTGAACATTATCTCTGGTCATTCAGGACCTCCTATCTCAATATCTCTCAATTGGTTTCTATCTTGAGATCGGTTTATCTTTTGAATCAGTTTCATATCTCTATCAAACACAGACTATCTTTGAACCACTGCGCTTCGCACAATAATTCAAAGAGGGGCAAAATGTAATACCCCAAAAATGGGCTATAAGTTCATTAACCTCCTACATCGACAAATCAAACAAAATCGACATCAAAGTCCTAACCTAAGGCACATCTAACATCATCGAATCATAATTGATTATCTTAAATTCTGCATCAGGGAATATTCCTAGTAATATTCCTAATTATCTTAATTATCTTTAATTTAATGATTATTTGGCGATAAATCACATTTATCCTAAGTTTGATTAATTGAATATTTTCATATTTAATTAGTTAGATTTAATATTTGCCACTTAATTGTTTAATTAAATTTAATTCTATCTATTATTAATTGTATTATTTAATTTTGACAATAAATCAAAATTCCTATCTTTAATTGATTAAATTCTTATTTAATTAATTAAAGCATGTTGTCATTATTTAATAATATAATTTTTAATAAAAGTTTGGTAAAATAGTTAATTAACCCATAAATTAATTATTTTATTTCAAAAATCAGTTGAGTTGAGGATAAATCACTTTATTTATTTATTTAATTCTTAATTATTATGCATATTCAAAAGAAACAGTTAAACTCCAAATCAGAAAATCAATGCAAGTTATTGACTTTTTGGAACTCAACATCCTTTTGGAGTTCAAAAAGCTGATCTAAACTCTAATTTGAGTTAAAAAGCTATTTTTGCATGTTTTTGCATGATTTTGAGAATTAACTTTCTTTCATGATCAGATAACTCAAAAATCAAGATGAGTTAATTTGAGTGATTTATGGCTTTTATCCATGCACCTCCAAAGCCCTAGATTTCTATAAATTAAAGGCTCAGCTCTTCACAATCTCATCTCATATTTTTGCACAATCACGCTGGAGAATTGGAATTGAAGAATCAAAGCTCTTGCGAATCGACATCTTTGTGAGATCAATCTTATTTTTGCATTCATATTACATATCATTGTTAGATTCATAGCATATCAATTTCATCTAGCATAGATTCATATCGGTTTTTATCATTCTTATTGCATAGAAAATATTAAAAAAATAGATTAATTGCATTCATATTTCATATCTAGATCAATTGCATTCAAATCCTTCATTTAGGTGTCGTCTAGGTCATTGATCTCGATTACAATCTGAGAACATTAATCTCGCACCTACTAGAAGGCAGTAAATCGCTTGGTTAGATAGCTTTCAATTTTGCACGATTTTGATTATCACTAACCTCTAATGTTTTACTAAGTGTCGTGTCTACAGATCAGGGACAATTTTCACACACACAAGTGTCGACCAAGTTAGTAGATGTCGAGCAAAATTATAGTGTTGACCGAGCACCAGTAAATTATGTAAAACATGTTGACTTTATTTATTGATTGTTTGGAAGCATTAAATGCATTGTAAAATGTTTTATTGTAAATCTTTAAGAGATTTGAGATGATTCTAGAAAAGGAGCCGAAGAACATGAAGCGGGTAGATTCAATGAATCTGACCTAACCCTAAGATCTACGAATGAGATTGAGCGGCAAAAGATGAGTTAACCTAATTGAGGAAAATATAAGGGAACCTAAACATTGTGATATGTATGCACATGGTGAACAGAGAATACTGGAAGAGGAAAGTTTTATTGACTGAATAAGCAAAAAAGGCTGAAGGAGAAGTGTGGTGATTTCTTGAAGAAAAGTTTCGAGCATATTAGAGATGGAAATGGAAAAGTTTCAAAGTCAGTAAACCAGCATTAGTGTATGGAATCGAATCTGATATTTGCAAAGTGAGTTGTATATTTTTCAGATAATACTGTTGCTACTTTCTAACCATTGTAACAGTCAAAATCCTTTTAACAGAGGTTGACCTAACAGTCATATGTTAAATCTTTTGAACAAGGTTGCATTCTAATGGAGTGTATGTAAGTCCTATGACTAGGCTCACTTTTAACAGGATGATTGAAATCTTTTAACTGGGTCACACACAATAGTGTGTATTATAACCTTTGACAGGGTTGGCTTTTTACGGAGCTCACTTCTAAAGAGTGAAAATAATAGTAGCATGTTACAAAGTGGTTTTTCCCAAATTGGGTCTCCACTATAAATCTTGGTGTTTATACTTGTGTGAATGTTTAGATCTGAACATTACTATGTTTTGCAAGTTAAGTTACAACTAGGTAGTGGACTGCATTGTTAGATGTTTCTATTATTGAATCAGTGATGACCAAGTTTGTTTTGGTTTTGGATCTGATTTAAGGATAAGTTTTTGAGATTGTTTTATACATCAGGACCTAAGAACAACTGATCCCCCCCCCCCCTCTTTGTTGTTCTAAATCATATTAACAAGTTGATCCATCTAAGTGTATAGAATAGGATACCCATAGGTCCCTTAAGGATGTGTGAATCACACCCCCTCCTACAACTAATCTATTTCGAGAAGCACTGCCAAAGTTTAACTTACACCACCCCTCATCCAAAGGTTTCCACTTGGTGTTCCTTCTAATGATCTTTTTGGAATTATCAACTTTTGCATACCCACTAGATAAATCCCAAATTTGAGCCATTCTATGATCATAGGGAGTAGGTTAGGAATCAAGTTTGGGGCACTTAATAGTTGACAGATTATTAGATAACATCTTGTAGAAAGATCTGAAAACCAATTCCACAAGATTCTCAGTTTCCTTGAAAAATCCTATTGTTTCTTTCTTTCCAAAGATTCCAACAAACATGTGAGGGGATGAGTCTTCATAACTCTCTAACAAAAATATTAGTTTTAGGTCCCTTCCATTTTTCAAGAAACTGGTCCAAACCACAGTTGAAAACCCAATCAAGGCCCAACTTATTCAAGACTAGTTTCCATAACTTTCTAGTAAAGTGACAGTGCATTAAAAGATGGGGAATTGACTCTTCTCCCTATTTATAGATATAACATCTATTGGGGAGTTGGAACCCCCTTTTGATGGGGTTATCGTAGGTTGAAATCTTGTTATGTAGAACTGTCAACCAAAAAAAGTTTACTTTGGGAATTAGCTAGGAATTACAAACCTTCCCCCAACTATTTGAAGAGAGGTCCACCTTTGACATTAGTTAATATGCCAATTTTAGTGTGAAATCTCCATTTTAGTCTATCTTCCAAATGAATGTATCTTCCCTAGGGAAGAGAGGAATTCTAACCCTATTGATAATCCCCATAAACTCTCTAGATTTGTGTAGCAAATGTAGGTGTTCCTTGCAATATTGGGCAATGCCAATCCATTTTTTGTCCAAGGAGATGTAATCAATGACTTGAGTGCTAATGAGTCTTTTAGTCCAATCCATCAACCCCCTTAGGTTTAAATTGGATTTCAAAATTTTTAGTGGCTTTTGTTAAAAAAAATATAATAGTCAAAATCTAAATTATGATGTTACAAATTAATACAAGTTTGAACTATTGAAATATTGATAAGTAGGAGATATTTTCCAAAGCAAGTCAAATTGTGATTTTGCTATTAGGATTCAATTGTGTAGTTTTTTAGTCAAACTTGTTGACCCATATTTCATAAGAAGTGGCTCACAATAACCAATCTCTTATGAGAACGAATCAAACACTTAACACTATTGAAATATGTTTAAATTAATGACACAATTTAAGGGTCTCATTGTTTTGGCCAATAAGTAGGCACAATTGCTTTTTTACAATTTAAAAACTATGTTCAATATCACAATTTGAAAACTTAAATAATATGCATATAGATAATACAAAAGATTAATTTTATAATAAAATAGAAAAAAGACTAAGTTCTAATCACTAACTAAAAGTCAAATGATATAAACTTTTAACAAGTGTCAGTAGTGTGCATTTCAAATATTAAAGCAGTCTCAAATATTATTGAATTTGTTTCTATTAAGTACATATTGGTGTATGGTGAAAATGTGACCACACTTCTATGAATCCTTACATGAAAGGAAACTTAAGAATGAGCCCTCACAAATCGATCCATAGCTCTCTATGCATGGAGTTGCAAGATTTGTAAAATTGCTCTAAGCTAGAGCTATAAACTTGTGACCTTGCTAGTCAACCACACAATGAGAGATTCCAAATCAAAGACAAAGGCAACAATGCCAATATCCCCAATGAAATCAAGATGTATGCAATGAAATGCAACCTATATGAGTATGCAAGTTACTCTATGAAAATGAAAGTACAAATTATGCTATGAAAGGAAAGTACAAAGATTACAACCTTCCTAATTAGGCTATGTTAGATTAATCTATTGCATAAAAGGAAATCTATACTAGAAATGTCATTATCATGCAACTATGAAAGCAAATATGAAACTAGATGAAATGCAACAAAAGGCTTCAAAGCTTGGATGCAAAGGTATCTTCAAAGCAAGCTCCAAATAGACCTAGAAAACCTGTAGCATAACAATAGCATAAAAACATGATGCTAAAATGAGGAGGAGAGCTCTCCTTTTATAAGAAATGAGGTGAAATGGACCATTGAGATTAAGAGGCAAAAGACTTAATCAACGGTGGAGAAAAATGGAAGCTTGATCCTTGTGCACAAATATCCTCCAATGAGAAAATAGGAGTTGACTTTTGTGTTCATATGAGACAAAAAGTGCTTTTTCCCTTTTTATAAAATATGAATAATGCTTTATTTGTGCAACATAGGATAAGAAGAAAAGTGAGGATTTTTTATTTAATAAAAGGGGAGGAAATATTTCTTTTAATTAAATAAAGACTTTAGGATAAAATGGTTAGCTCATGGAAAATAATCGAAAATGATGAAATTAGGATTTGATCAAGAAATTGATAGTGTTGAAAAATATTGATTATTGATAAAATTGATTCAAAGATAAATAAATCAAATAAATGGGGTCCAAAGTCTAGGCGACCATTTTTGGGTGCATACATTTGCCCCTCTTTGACTAATGTGTGATCCATCTGGGAACACATGTAGTCAAAGAAGAATTGAAATGTGAGATCGATCTGGGATCACAAAACAACTCAGATGTGAGGTCGATTCGGGATCATACCTGGACAAACATAGACAAAGGATTATGGACTTGAGGTCGATTCAGGATCATATCCAAAATAAGAGATAAGAATCTCAAGTTTGAGTGAAAACTCATCAAAGATGTTTGAATCAAGAAAATCAAGTAATCAAGGATTAAAATCCAATAGGTACTACCCCCTCGGAATCGAAATCGAAATCAAGTAGAGGAGAACAGCAAATTCATAAAGATTTGATCAAATCATAATCAATCACAATCAAAGATAAGGTTGATAAGATAACCATTAAGAAATGAAACATGCCCCAGTGATGAATTAGAAGAAAAGAAGTAGGGTGAATGAAAGACTAGAAAATTGAGACATGGAAAGGAAGAAATTTCATCAAAGATCGAAGAATTATGCCTCAAAAGGGTCTGCCAACTACGCAGAAGAGGGAGAGGATTTGAAATGTGATTTTTACTATCAACATGACCTTGGATTTCAATTTTGAGTCCAAAAATGGATCTAGGACGTCAAAATTAGCTAGGGGTGCAATTTTCGTGCAATTTTGAGGTGTCTTGAAAATTAGGTCAAAAAATCAAAATGCTATATAAGGGGTGAAAATGTCATAGAAAATGATGTGAGATGAAAGATGAGAAGTGAAAGACATGATTGAGAGGAAGTGGAAGGTGAGCGCAGTTGACCAATAGGTCCATGTAAGATGAAAAGGAGAGCTCTCTCCATATGCAAGATGCAAAACTAAACTAACATGAACCTAGGAATGCAAGCTACTATGAAAGTGGTTGACTTGCAAGGTCACAACGCTTATAGACATCTAATTATCATAATCAAGTGTTATTGGTAGCGTCGTAAGATCATACAATACACACTAGCATAACTATGTGGATATGAATATGATCTTTATCAAATAGAAATGTGGGAATCTCACCTAGGCATCAAAGACATGTAGGTCCAGATGACTAATGCAGTGAGATCACCTAAATTTTGATATGGCGAGATTATGCTTGTATCAAGACATATGAAAGTCAGGATAGCTAGAAGCATGCACTCACAAAACAGTCAAGGATAATACCTTGTCAATCCATAGTGTCAAGTAAGACCAACATAAATGCTCATGATAGTTAGGATCAACAAAATATACCCACAAGCAGATAAAGAAATAAAACATGTTCTCATACCCTCAGTCTTCTAGCTATGCATCATTGAAAACTTCTCTGAGAGAAAACACTCATCAAAGAAATCCTCGTAGACAGCACATAGAAAAATAAAGTCAACATATCTCAGCGAGTTGATTGTTTAAGTGCATGTGTGTTGGTCATAGAGTCAAACTTTGACTATCGCATCTGCAAATGAGCAATATTGCATCATACTAGACTGGTAGGTAAGACACCTGATAAGTGTTGAGAAAAACTCGACACTAGGGTAGTGTTGAAAAAAACTGTTTGGGGTGGTGTTGAAAAACACCGGTTGTGAAATGCCCCAAGAGACAAATGCACCCAAAGGACCTATGCTAACAGTTATGCCCCCTAGGCAAAGATAAAGACCAATTCCAGACCAAGTCAAATAAAGTCAAGGCATGATGGAGAAAGGTTTAGTGTCAAGGATGCATGCTAATAGATAGGAGTGCAATGGCCTCAAGTAGCGCCTGTTTCCAAGTTTTCACCACTTGGATTTTTTTATTGCAATTTTTCTCTTTTTTTTTTCTTTTTTTTTTAAAGTACTTTTTATACTTTTTAGTGTTTTTTTGACAATATATCATTTTTTTGGGATTTTTTTAGGATCAATAAAATATGTACAAAGGATGCCCCCAAATAGAAATGGGCATCAAGGATAGAACTTCTTTAGGTGCAAAATGTTGATGGGCTCAGGGAGCTGTTCTCCATCTTCATTCGACAATAAATATACACCTGTACCAAAAGCTGCTATAATAATGTATGGTCCAAGCCAATTAGGTTCAAATTTACCCTTTTGTTCTCTATTCTGTTGGTTCTTAGGATTCTCTCGCAAAACAAGATCACCTATCTGAAACTCTCTAGGGCGAACCTTCTTGTTGAATGCCTTGGACATACGCTTCTGATAGACTCTCATATGATCAAATGAAGCCTTACGCTTTTCATCTAGAAGTTCTAATTCCTATAACCTCATGGCATGGTAATCCTCATTTGTAATCAAACCTTTGAGAGAGACTCTGAGTGAAGGGATCTCTACTTAAAAAGGTAATATCACTTCAGTGCCATAAGTAAGTGCAAAAGGAGTGGCTCCCGTAGGTGTGCAAGTGCTTGTTCTGTAAGCCCATAGTGCTGAATTAATTTGTAAGTGCCAATCCCTACCATTCTTGTGTACTGTTCTATGAAGGATTTTAAGAATGGTTTTATTAGAGGCTTCTACTTGTCCATTTCCCTATGGAAAGTAGATGGAGGACCAATGTTGCTTGATTTTAAACTTCTTGCATAGATGCTTTAGGTCCTTGTTCTTGAATTGACCTCCATTGTCAGTGATGATCTCAGAAGGCACTCCAAATCGACAAATAATATGATTCAGAATGAAGAGTGAAATTGTTTTGCCGGAGGTGATAGAAAGAGGGACTGCCTCTACCCATTTCGTGAAATAATCAGTAGCTGTTATGATAAACTTATGTCCACCTGATGAGTTGGGGTGAATTTTCCCAACAAGGTCAAAGGCCTAGCACTGAAATGGCCAATGAGAAACAGAAGGAATTAGATCCCTACCTAGAGCGTGAATCAGGTTTCTATGTTTTTGACATTTCTCACAAGAATTAGAGAAAGCTACTGCATCTGTTTGCATTGTGGGCCAGTAATACCCCACCCTAAGAAATCGACGGGCCATGGCAAGACCGTTAGAATGTCCACCACAAATGCCCTCATGAATGTCAACTAATGCTTGGTTAGATTCCTCCTTTTCCAAGTACCTAAGAAGCATCCCATCAAAACTCCTCCTATACAGATCACCAGAAATAAGGGTGTGGCGAGAGGCAAAGCGGATGAGATTTCTACATTTAGAACAGTTGAAAGTGTCAGGGATGATGCCATCATGAAGATATGAATAGATAGCACCATATCGAGAGGACTAATGTGTGACAAGGGTACAAATGACTTGACTTTCAGGTGAATCAAAGATAGGGTAATGTAGTTCTTCCACCAGGAACTCAAATTGGGACTCATGTTGCTCCAATTGCAAAAGTGAAGCTAATGTAGCCATAGCATCTGCAGCCTTGTTGTCTATCCTAGGGATTTGCTAAAATGTCACAAAAGTGAAACAGTGTCTCAAATAATCAACCATCTTCTTATAGGGTATTAACTTGTCATCTTTGGTTTGATACTCTTCATTGACTTGATTAATTATCAATTGTGAATCCCCAAAAGCATGCAACTCAGTGATATTCCATTCTATAGCCATCTTTAATCCATTTGTTAATGCTTCATATTCTGCTATAGTGTTTGTACATGGAAAGAGTAATTTGTAAGACTTTGGTATAGTATATCCATGTGGAGAAACAAACAATATCCCCGCACCCGACCCATTTTTCATATAGAGCCATCAAAGAACATTTTCTAGGTGTGAGATGTGACATGTAGTATACGTTCATTAGGAAATTCAACTTGTATAGGCATGCTATCCTTAACTAGAAAATCAGCAAGTTGGTCTGCAATAGCCTACCCCTTTATGGCCTTTCTTTCAATGTACTCTATGTCAAATTCTGATAATACCATCATCCACTTAGCGAGCCTACCCATAAGAGCAGCCTTACTAAGCAAATATTTTAGAGGATCAATCTTAGCAATTAAATGGGTAGTATGAGCTAGCATGTAATGTCACAACTTTTGGGAAGCAAACACCACAGCAAGACAAGCTTTCTCAATGTTATTGTAATTGACCTCATATGACACAAGGGTACGACTTATATAGTATATGGCCCTTTCTTTTCTATTTTCATCCAACTAAGCCAACAATGCTCCCAGGGAAGTGTCTGTAGCTGAAATATATAGGATCAATGATTTCCCTGGAATAGGAGGCATTAGGATCAGAGGATTAGCCAAGTATTGTTTGATCTGATCTAGGCTCTTTTGACAATCCTCATTCCAAACACAAGAAGCACCCTTATGCAATGTCTTATTAAAGGGTTGCGCTCTATCTGCAAGCTGAGAAATAAACCTCCTAATCGATTGAAGATGTCCCTGAAGACTTCTCATTTGACTGATATTTTGAGGAGGTGGCATATCTAGAATTGCTTGGACTTTTTTGGGATCAACCTCTATGCCTTTTTCTGAAATGATAAATCCTAAAAGTTTGCCTGAGGTGACACCAAATGCACACTTTTTTAGATTTAGCCTAAGTTGAAACTATTCCATTCGGTCTAGAATCACTTCCAAATTTGTAAGGTGTGTATCCCTTTTTCTTGATTTTGCCAAGGTATCATCCACATAATCTTCCATGTTCTTATGCATCATGTCATGAAATATACTTGTCATAGCTCATTGATAGGTAGCCCTTGCATTCTTTAATCCAAATGGCATGACATTCCAACAATAGTTTCCCCATGCGCAAGTGAATGCTATTTTCTCTTGATCTTCGGGTGCTATCTTAATCTGATTATATCCACTAAATCCATCCATTAGAGAGTATATTTCATAACCCGTTGTCATGTCCACTATCATGTCAATATTTAGAAAAGGAAAATCATCCTTTGGGCATGCCTTGTTTAAATCTCTAAAATCTGTGCATACACAAATGGACCCATCATGTTTGGAAACTGGTACTATGTTTGAGATCCATTCTGCATAATCTATGGCTCTAATAAATCCAGCTCTCAAAAGTTTTTCTAATTCTGCTTTGACAAGGAGAGCTACATGTGGATGCATTTTTCGGAGTCTCTATTTCACTGGTTTTATTCCTGGAGCTATAGATAGATGATGCATAATAAGATTAGTGTCAAGTCCTAGCATGTCTGAATATGTCCATACAAAATTGATTTTTTTCTTTTGTAGGAATTGCACATATGCCTTAGTTTCTTCCTCTGACAAGGACTGAGCAAGATGAACAATCTAAGGGGCTTCTTCTTAATTCAAATTTATTGGCTTTGTTGGCTCAATCAACACTCAGGATCTGTCCTAAAAATAACTGGGTAAGTTATTAAGTACCTCATCCTTAGGTGCCTCAAAAAGGTTTTCACCCTTAGATACGTCATTTCTTTTTACTATTTTCAGTTCTGATACCGCCACAAAGTGGTTTTCGCCATTAGAACACCTATTCTTCTTCTTTTTTTCATTTATTTTGTGACTAAGGTACTTCATATCAGGCTCAGTCATGCTTGTAGTCAGCTCACTAGTGGAAGACACTACTGGCTCAATGGCATTAAGGTAACATGCAATCTCATAATCATTTTGAAAATTCAATAGTTGTGGCTCTTGTGAAATTCGAGACCAATCAATTAAATGGTGGTTGACAATAGGTAGGTGTATGACTGGTTCAACATTGTAAATGTGATGGATGTCATTTTTGGTGACCATATATTCCAGATTTATCAAGTTCCCTTCTAAAGTACCTGAATCGAGGTTCGTCCGTCCTAATGAAGTATCATTCACTAAGGCGATTTGAGGAGTCCAATCCTCTAGCCCTACACTATTCTCATCAAATACGTCAGATTGGGCATCATAGGCTTGAATAACATCAACATCCAAGTCGATGGTTGCATCTAAAAGTGAATCCCATTCAAATTCATGTGAATCTATTTTTGAATTTTCAACATTTGGGCCTCATGATGTAGAAGCCTCACAATTTTGAAGAGTCTCCCCTTCTCTAGGAATTTGCTGAACCACAAAAGTATCTAAATCATTATCACCCATCGTAGCTGAGGTGACGACACCTTCCATGGCTAATCTAGCATTCCTATAGTCGCTATCTGTCGTAGCTGGGATAGGAGGACTATCAATTGTCAAATTTTGAAATTCCCCCCAAAGGAGATCAGTTGAAGGCACCCAATCTTTTTTCATGTCTTGTTGGTTAGAAAGATTAGGTGTGTATTCAAAATCAGAATCACTGTCTGTCGCAGCTAGGACAGCAGTACCTTTTGGTTTATCACTTTCAAAACCTAGACCCATTGTGGATTTGTTGCGTCGTGCAAATAAAGTATGATCCAATGGCTCAGACTTGGCATCCAATCTATGACTAAGGGGACCATGTCCCGGATATCCCATATTCTTCACTAATGTGTACCCTCTACCATAAACTTTAGGTGGAGAAAAATTTTCATTGTGTTGGTATTTTTCCTCATGGTAGATCCAGTCTCTTACGACAACTTCCTCTTTCTCTTCCTGAATACAAACTGAAGACTCCACAAACTTTCCAAACAATGTCATAGCTGATGATGAAGGTTTCAAATCTGGTGATGGTTTCCCATAAGACCTAGGAGAGATCAGCAATTTTGTAAAATAATCAATTTTATAATCTCCCATCCCGAGATCTATCGTTTTAAACTTCTCCTTGCATTGCTTAAGTGGAATACTAGAACTGTCAGCTTCCCTATTCAAAGGTATATGTGATCCAGCATAAATGTTATTAACTAACAAAGTACTATCTCGAGGTATGCAAATTTCTACACCATTATGAGGAAACTTAACACAGGTGATATGTTGATGGGACTGCTTTCATTTCGTGAATCCATGGCCTACCGAGCAAAATTTTATAGGCTAAAGGTCCAACATCAACAATTTGAAATAAGATATCCTTTTCTACTGGGCCAATGCGAATAGGCAAAATGGCCAATCCTTTGGAACTTCTTTCTGCTTCATCATATGCCTTGATTGTGATCTTTTTCCTCGTGTCAATGACTTCTTCAGAATATCCTAGAGCCTTCAACAAACTCATGGTACAAATATTTAGCCCTGCACCCCCATCTATCAATACGTGCCTAACATGGGTTTTATGAATCATGACTTCTATGTGTAAGGCCAAGTTATGTGGGTGACTGATGGATTTGTTATCTTCTTCTGAGAAAGTGAGGTAATGAGGACTAGCCAAATGGTTGACCATATTCTAGAATTGATCAATATCTAAGTTGTTAGGGACACTAGCCGCTCGCAAAGCATCCTCAAGGATGCACTTATGCCTTGGGGACAATTCCAAAAGCTCAAAAATAGATATTTGTGCTGGTGTCCGTTGTAATTGATCAACAAGGTTATAGTTCGAATCAGGACCAATGGCGGGCTTAGGAAGAACACCCTTTGTCATTGGTTGTTTAGACTTGCTGGAGTTAGGACCTCTAATGACAATAGGAGGTTGACTAACTTGACTCCTAGTAACAGCATGAAGAGACTGAGACTCCCTATGTGAGTTAGGTCCTCTCAACACAACTATTGGTGCTTCTTTAGGCATTGTCCTTGAATAATCATCATAATCATAAGAATCTTTTCTTCCCATCATATGAACATTTTCTACAACCACCTCAAGCATGTTGATCACATTATCAGCTTTAGTGTATGTATAGTTGATTGCTGCCTTACCATTCTTATTATTGTTGTTGGAACCTTCTCCTTTCTCATACTTTGGAAAGGGTTCTTTAAAAGCCTTATGATCAGAATTTGAGGTTAAACCATCCACTTGCAATCTACCATTCTCAATGAGGTCTTGGACAAGATGTTTGATTTTGAAATAGTTCTCTATATCATGTCCAATTCCATTGTGATACACACAATACGCCTTCTCATTCCACCAATATGGTTTTGGATCTGGAATGCCGAATTTCAAAGGGTCTTGAGGTTGTACTAAATTATGAGCAATGAGTGTCTTAAAGATGTCCGCATAGGAATCCCCAAGTTTTGTAAATTGCCTTTTCTCTGTTTTTGCCTTTCCTTGATACTTTGGTTTGCCATCTTGTTGCTCTGAAGACATTTGAAGTTTCATGGCTTGTAACTCCTTGGAAAGATTAAGGACTTCACTTTTAGGTTGAGGTGCATCAACAACACCATCATTAACCACTTGCTTATTCTTATTCCAATACTTATTTTTCTTGTCCTTATTTCCATGGTTATTGTTGTTGTTTTGGCTATTGCTATTGTTTGTTGATTTAGCCAAAATTCCTTTCTCTTTTAAAACATCTTCAATGCGACAAGCGACTTCAACCATAGTGTCAAAAGAGTTGAAAGGAATCTTTCTGACTTCATATCTTAGTTTTGGAACCAAATTGCTCACAATAATGTCAATTCTCTCTTCAAGGATTGTCCTTGGGTATTTTGTGCATAAACGTCTCCACCTTTGCAAGAATGCAACAAATGACTCTCCTTGATTTTTCTTCAGTTTACACAAATCAAGCATGGTAACTAATCATGTCAAATTATAAGCAAAATGTTGTACAAACCTTTCCACAAGCTCTTTAAATGTTTTAACTGGTGGAGTAAGGTTAGTGAACCACTCCATAGCTTGTCCCTTGAGACTTCTAGGGAACAATCTCATTAAGTATGAATCCTCATGGTGGAAAGAGAAGCTCATGATATAAAATTTCCCTATGTGATCATGAGGGTCACCAATGCCATCATATTTGTCATAGGTAGGAAACTCCACCTTCTTAGGAAAATCAATCATTACAACACTCTTGTCAATAGGATTGGGACAAATAGAATCCAAGTGGAAAGTACTCTTGGGAGCTCTCATGTTGTCCACATCTCTTTGAAATTGTTTGATCACTTCATTTGTGGATGGATCTTGCTTCTTTACCTTTTTGTCCACATCAAAATCAAAGGGGACTCTTGCACCATTATTAATTAGACTTTCTAGGAATTGATCTTTATTCTGTTCCACATACCTTTCGACGTAGGCTTGAAATGAAGGTTCTTGTTGAATAGCCATGAAGTCTAAGGTGTCCAAATTAACATACCTCCCCCCATGTTGTGAAGTATGATGTTCTCTTTGGGAGGGTTGTCTAGAAAGTCTAGGAGGTGAATTTCTCCTATTGTGATCAACTCTTGAAACTCTTCTTCCTCTTGGACTTGGTGATCTTGAGGGTGTCCTAGACTTCATTCTAGTCTTAGGACTTTGAGAGGGTGTTGATGGTGGAGAATTGGTTCCACCATTAGTCCTCCTTCCATCAAATTGTCTTTGAAGTTGTCACGCATACAACCTATGTTCTTCTTCTTGCAATGCTCTTTTCTTCATTTCTAACAAGATTTTCTCTTCTTCCAATCTCCTAAGTTTCTCCTATTTCGCAACTTTTTCATCTCTATAAGCTTGCTTAGTTCTTTCAATAGCCCTCAATCTAGCATTAGTATGCCAAGGGTTTTCCTTAGCTGGAGATGAAGGTCCGGATGCATTGAGTAAGTTGGCCACATTGACATGGTATTCTAAATCATTGTTGTAATCAGTATGTTGTGGGGATCCTGACTCCGAAGGACTATGCCTATGGTGTCTTTCTGCTCTTTGTTGAGGATCCCAATATCTTGATTTATCATGAGGTGACCTGGGTGGACTATATCTGAGGTCATCATCATCATTATGTTTGAAACTTGAAAACATTTCTTGAAGATTGTGGTTGATATCTTCTCTAGAATTCTTGATGTTTGAGAAACTCATGTTTGTGCCTAATGAGTAGTGTCTTAGGTGTACCTTCCTCACAAGGATTAGCCTCAACCTCTACTTGACTCCTAGGGGACTGATCAAAGAGGGGTTCCTTTTCTTTATGTTGTTGATGTGTTCTAACTGGTGGTAACTGATTAAAGATAACTAGGGGTCTTTTCCCTTGATTCACTTGATATCTTGTAGTAACTGACATGAAAGAAAGAAACTCTAAGTGATAGGTCAATCTCTCAAAGTGTCAATTCCAACCTAGGATAATTGAGATTTTCTATTGTCCAAAGAGAAAATGAAAAGATAGAAAATAAAAGGCGTCACCAACACTGTCAAAGAGGTGCTTCAAATCAAAGGGTGAATACCCTTGCACTTTTGAATCAGGAGGTTGGACTTAGCCAAAATTAAAATTGAAAATGAATTGGACAATAATAGGATCCAAATTCTCCAAGGGTGTAATCAACAATTCTAAAGACAAACTTTTCACTAAGAATAACTCTCTAACTTGACAAATTATTTCCAAGACAACCTTGCAAATCAATTGAAATGGTCCCTAGAAGGCTAGAATAAAAAATTTGTAGTCAAAACAGGTCTCTAATAGCAAGGTCAGATAACCTACTCAAAGGTCAAGTCGTACTAAAGGCAACTTAATGATTGAAACTGAGAATATTGCTGAAAATTATCAGGCGACAGACTCCAGGCAAACTAGGCGATATACCTAATACTGGGTGATATTTCATTTTTTTACCAGGTGACAGACTTGATAATAGCCAGGCAATAGACTTAACCACTTACAGGCGACATAGTCCAGCGTGATGTATCGTATGATGTTTCTCTCTTAAGCAGGCGATGCTGATGTAGTTTTTGACCAAATGTGTGCAAAATTTCAAGTTTTAAGGTCTGATCTTGGATTTTCTGAATGTTAGGGTGAAAATGTCTGATGTCAATCACAAATTCAATAGCAATTGGATAGGTTTGCAAACAGTAAGGGATCAAACATGTCTCCAAACACTTGAAACAAGGGCAAAAGCAACCTTGCCAAGACAAACACTTGTGATATTCAAAAAGTAAAATTGCACCCTATGGAAGCTACCGATTATTTGTATGCGAGAACGTTTACACTGGTTTAGCACATTCGAAAACACTTCAAGCAATATCTACCTACAAGACAAGGCTCAATACTTACCAACTTAGCCCACAACTTGATGCCCCCTCACCTCACACCAAGTGGTTGCCCACAAGAGATATTGGCTTTGTCGTGGAAGTGTCAAATAACACAACCAAAAGAACACATATGGTGAGTATCTTGGGGTGATTTGGGTTAATCCACTTGGATCAATCCTTACACTAAGAAGATAAGCGGCTAAATAAAGGTGGCTTCTAACCTATGGTTCTTAGTAAGGGCTTATGTTTATAACACCCCTCTTGCTCCTCATAAAGGACTAGGACCTCGCGGCCTCAAGAGTACCTTAAGCATTCTTACTCAATACTTTCCCCATGGTCACAATCCCATGAGCTACTCACATCAAGCGAAGACAAGTGTTATGTCTACCAAGGTTTTGTGTCCTCGATAGCCTTGAGATTATAGTGAGTCAAAATAGCTGGCAAAAGGCTTGTCCCCACTTGGGTCATTCCTCTTGATTGCTCAAGAGTAGACCTGCTAAAGGATCCTAAACTAAATAAAGAATGGATAATTTTTGAGGTTCAAGGTTTTTGGTTCACCACAAGGGTAAAGAGCATACTCCCCTATCTCAAAAACTTCTCCCAAACACACCAAGAAAATTCAATTACCCCCTTGCTTCCAAAACCTTAAGATGGGTCAAGATTTTTTGGTTCACCTAAAGGTGAAGAGCATACTTCTCCTACCACCTCAAAATCTCTTTCACAAGGTATTAAAGTTCCTAAAACAATTAGTAAATGTCACACTTGAAAGGAAATAAATCACAAACACTTGAAAATTTTTCTTTTTTTTACTTTTCATTATGCTTTGGGCAGCCTTGCAAACTCTTAGTAGCCCTTTAGCATGCAATTTAGGGCAATCTCCTTCAAGCAAAGCTCCTACAACCACAACTTGTTAGACAACTAGGGTTAGGAAAAGCAAAATCTAAATGAAAGCAATGCAAAAACCTGATCAATTTAGACTAAGAAATGCAAATTAAACTTGTCTAAATGCAGTAAAGTAAACCAGCAAACTATATGTGATCAAATTTGGATGATAAAACTCAAAACCTAGCTCTCTGTTGTATCAGTCGATATACCTTAGACTTCACCAGAATCGTGCGACAGAGCTTTTTGTATTCGGGTGATACTTATCGGTCTGGGCGATAACCTGTATAAAAGTTGGGCGACAGATCGCATGATACCAAGCGATAGAACTTAATACAAGTGGGCGATTCTTTCTTTGCGTGAAGTGTCACACCCGTATACTGAGAAATGTCACGCGATAATCTTAAGAAGTGTCGCGCGATATTCAGAGATAAAAAATAGAGAATACAAGATATGCGCAAATTAATCTAAGAAATCACAAAAATGTAACAAATCTAAAGGACAAAGTCTATCCACTCTGCCCCAGGGTGGGCGCCAAAAATGTATGGTGAAAATGTGACCACACTTCTATGAATCTTTACATGCAAGGAAACTCAAGAATGAGCCCTCACAAATCGATCCATAGCTCTCTATGCATGGAGTTGCAAAATTTGTAAAATTGCTCTCAGATAGAGCTATAAACTTGTGACCTTGCTAGTCAACCACACAATGAGAGATTTCAAATCAAAGACAAAGACAACAATGCCAATATCCCCAATGAAATCAAGATGTATGCAATGCAATGCAACCTCTATGAGTATGCAAGTTACTCTATGAAAATGAAAGTACAAATTATGCTATGAAAGGAAAGTACAAAGATTACAACCTTCCTAATTAGGCTATGTTAGATTAATCTATTGCATAAAAAGAAATCTATACTAGAAATGCCATTATCATGCAACTATGAAAGCAAATATGAAACTAGATGAAATGCAACAAAAGGCTTCAAAGCTTGGATGCAAAGGTGTCTTCAAAGCAAGCTCCAAATATACCTAGAAAACTTGCAGCATAACAATAGCATAAAAACATGATGCTAAAATGAGGAGAAGAGCTCTCCTTTTATAAAAAATGAGGTGAAATGGACCATTGAGATTAAGAGGCAAAAGACTTAATCAACGGTGGAGAAAAATGGAAGCTTGATCCTTGTGCACAAATATCCTCTAATGAGAAAGTAAGAGTTGACTTTTGTGTCCATATGAGACAAAAAGTGTTTTTTCCCTTTTTATAAAATAAGAATAATGTTTTATTTGTGCAACATAGGATAAGAAGAAAAGTGAAGATTTTTTATTTAATAAAAAATGAGGAAATATTTCTTTTAATTAAATAAAGACTTTAGGATAAAATGGTTTGGTCATGGAAAATAATCGAAAATGATAAAATTAGGATTTGATCAAGAAATTGATAGTGTTGAAAAATATTGATTATTGATAAAACTGATTAAGAGATAAATAAATCAAATAAATGAGGCCCAAAGTCTAGGCAACCATTTTTTGGTGCATACAATTGGTAATAGATCATTGAAATAATTTAAAAAGGTCTTGTTATTTGGCCAATCAAATAGTCAAAATTTATTTCTACAAAAAATTTTAATCGCCATTTAAAACTAATAAAAAATATGAGGTGATCTTCACTCCCACCAACTCTTGTAGCATAATGGGATCCAAAAAGACCCACTAAAACATAAATAGATAAACAATGAAAACATGAAGACTCACAATTGAAAGCCTAATTGTCAAATGAATGATTTAAAAATACTTTTTTTTCACTTATATAATCACCTTTCAATTATATATTTCACTTTATCCTCTTTTTTCTATTTTAACTTTAAAACATAATCCCATATTATTCTTTTCTACTTTAAAACATTATGTTTCCCCTGCCTGAGATCATAACCATACATTTCCATACCTTTTTCACTATTAAATTTAATAAAAAAACATTATACCAAAAATAAATTTTAAAATGGAAAGAAACAAACTACCTTTAATCCAAACTGATCTATCGCACCAATTGAAAAATGTACAAGATGGAATCACGAGATACCAAAAGTTAGATTTGGTGGACATCATAAACCAGTAGAAAATAGTTCACAGAGAGGGGCAGAATGGGTTAAATATATATAAATATTAAGCAGTACATTGTTGGCAAACAAGGAAGAAAACAAAAAGATTCTGTAATCTTTTTGAAGGGCTCAATACAGCCAACATAAAAGATAAAAAAATAGAGATTTTATCAGGAAATAAAGAAGATGTTGAGCCTCTGAATCGTATGGCTGTGGATACGTAGGTCATAGAAATGCATGACTCCAAAAAACTGTACATTGTAGAGATGATAGCAAAAAGAGCAATTTTAACAGAGAGAAGATTATGTATGGAATTATTTTGGGGATCTGTATGGGAGATTTATTTGCAGATTTAGCTTTGTCTCTTCAGAGAAGTTTTCTGTTTTGTTTGAGTCTTTTGAAAATAAGAAAATTGAATAATCAGATTTTCACAATCTATTTTTAATACATGTTAGTTTTTGGATTCAATTATGTGTTCTTTTAGCATCAACGTTTGGGATATTCTTTTAGCATCAATGTTTGGGATCACACTTTGTGATCCATCATCAGGGTGAGAGACTGTAAGAATTAAACTTAGAAAACTTAAGTTAATTTTTTAGACATGATTAAATTTAAGTTGAATTTAGAAATTATTAGATTTTGGTAAGATTATGTTTTCGGAATTAGAGATGTAATAGATATGAAAATTCGTACTTGTTTTCTTAAAGAAATAGTTATAAGGAAATTAGACTTAGTTTAAAACTTAAGGTGAACATTTTTTAAGATATCATTTATAACATGGTTTCTTAAGTATATAGTTGTGAAACAATCACTTGTCCTTATAAGCTTTCTCCAATCTGTAGATCTTTATCAATTTGGTGAATCACCTAAGTTCAGTGTTCAGTTATTTCATTTTATGCACTCTCTCCCCTTTTCCCCCTAAAGTTAGTTTAATTTTTAAGGTGATTCAAGGGGAAGTCAGCCCCTAATCCGGAGGTCTACTTTCTTATAGGTCACCGACAACTTGAAATTAGTCTCATGTTTCACAGGATTGCTAGGTTTCACACTTAGCTTATTCGGGTGCAATCCTTACTGACAACAGTAACACCGGTTAAGGTGATTTTTACAAGGGCTCACTGCCAGTTTGGCTAACTACCCATAAATAAGAATGACTAAGTGGCAATAAAAATAGGCTCACTGCCTATACAAATAGGCTCACTACCAAAATATAAGAAATGAAAGAAGAATTCACCACTAAAGTCATTGTCACTGATAGTTTGCAATACATAAATGATATAACAGTCTTTTATCGATTGCATCAAATCACACATACATCAACACACAGATCTTCCTTTGTCAAATTCGCATTCACTTCACATATTACTCGCATACAAGAATGTTCCAACAAATGAGTTCGTCATTTTCTTATGCTAACTCATGCCAAAAATAAGGTCAGCCTAATTCAATTTGAAATAAGTCCAATCAAAGCATTCTCATAGTGGTAAGGAATGAATCGTAGACCACCTCACTCAAATTAACATGCCTCACGAGATACCAAAAGCACACTTCTTAAAAGTTAGATTTGGTGGACATCATAAAACAGTAGAAAATAGTTCACGGAGAGAAGCAGAATGGGTTAAATGTATGAAAAAACAATAAGCAGTACATTGTTGACAAACAAGGAAGAAAACAAAAAGATTCTGTAATCTTTTTGAAGGGCTCAATACAGCCAATATAAAAGATAAAAAGAGCAATTTTAACACAGAAAAGATTATGTATGGAATTATTTGGGGATCTGTATGGGAGATTTATTTGCAGGTTTAGCTTTGTCTTTTTTAGAGAAGTTCTTTGTTTTGTTTGAGTCTTTTGAAAATAAGAAAATTTATTAATATAATTAGATTTTTATAATCTATTTTTAATATATGTGAGTTTCTGGATTCAATCGTGTTCTTTTAACATTAATGTTTCGGATCACATTCTGCGATCCATCATCAGGATGAGAGACTGTAAGAATAAAATTTAGAAAACTTAAGTTAATTCTTTAGACATGATTAAATTTAATTTGAATTTAGAAATTATTAGATTGTGGTAACATTATGTTTTGGGAATTAAAAATGTAATGGATATGAAAATTAGTACTTGTTTTTCTAAAGAAATAGTTATAAAGAAATTAGACTTAGTTTAAAAATTAAGGCAAATATTTTTTAAGATGTCAAATAACATGGTTTCTTAAATATATAGTTGTGAAACAATCAGAATTCATCTAAAAATTAAGATAAACCTTATTCAATTCTTATAATGTAAAATAACATTATCTCCTAACAAATAATTGTAAAACAATTAGAATTCATCTAAAAATTGAAGTACGCTCTTGTTAAAACTCGTAATATAAAATAATACTTTCCTAAACAACTAAGAAAAATCCAATTTTATTTAAAAATTAAAAACCCATTGATATAACATTGAAGGCAATAAAATAATAGTGGTCCAGTATCACATGCTATGATCATATGTAATGATCAGTATCATATACATTGTGAGTCACTGTTTTTGTTTTATGTATATGTTGTATTAGCCGACTTACTACATGGATTCTTAGCCATTCATTAACAGCCCACTGTACTATATTTTATTGCAGGGCTTATCTTACAACAATTATTCCATGCCTGGTTTTAGGAAGTCTCTGTAGAATACTTGACAAACATTATATAATATGCTCAAAATGCAATCAATTGTTCTTTACTGAGATAGGTCCATCCAATAGTAATTGGCTTCTAAAGTAAGTATTATTAAAATAAATTTGGTTTTGTATTTGATACTTGTGTTGAGTATTGTTAAAATCAATTTGGTTTTGTATTTGACACCTGATGTGACATTGCTCAATTAAAGTCTTTGGATGGTGGGGATTGAAACCATCCAATTTCAATTTAAAGGAATTGATATTATAAGGATGATTATGAATAAATTGTATTTTTAGATGAAGGTAATTTTTTTTTAATTGTAATCTGTTTATGTACAAAATCTTTAACTTTCATCTATATGGCTGATTTATTTTTCTATATAATGCTTCTTTGTATTCAACCTACTTCTTTATATTCAACCTGAGTTGCATCTCCTAGACTTTCTTGCTAGGTAGAGCCTCCTTCAGATTGTTGCTTTCTCTTGTATATTATTTTCTTTCTTCTAATTAACATATACAATTTATCACATAAAAATATTTGAAGAATTGAAAAGAATAAGAAGGTTGTTTTCTAGTACGTTTTCTTTTATCTTACTTTTTTGTTAGTAATTTTTATTTAGATTAATTTAGTATAAAAATATTAAATTTATTGTTAATAAAAAAATAAAAGTAAAATAAAATAGATAATAAAAAGAGATAAATTGACATTTTTAGAACTCAATGTAATTATTTTAGGTGTAGGAATCTAAACCTTGTATTTTGTTTTTATTTTCTTCATCTCTATAATTTGTTCAAATAGGAAACTTGTATGTGGTCTTGTCTTATTTGGTGTCAGGGTGTTTGTATGTTTATGCTCTCATTCCTTTGCTATGCTTACATCTTGTACAATTTTGATGTGAGAAGGGTGGTGTTTTATGCACTTTCGATATTTTTCTAAGAAAGATGAATAACACAACTCTTTTAGTGAATATTTGAAAAAGATGAGAAATTAAATGCCTCAACAAATTTATAGAGAATGAATACTAGGCTAGAATTTTTATTACTAATATTGATTTCCTACTATATATTGCATGTGTGTAGATAGATGCTACTATGTGTTGTTTCATTTCTATCCTTTATTCCCTTACTAACAATACAATGATTTCTTTGATTGTTTAGACATGAGAGATTATGAGTTCACAAAGTCAATAAGGAAAATTTAACTTTTGATAATTGTGGATGCTACTATGCACAATATTGTAGGACAGGTGGAAACCAAGGAAATCAAACATCTTGGATTGAGGTGGAAGATGATGTTTCAAGGTTCCACTATTCTAAAAGTTGAAAAGTGGAATTGAGCATTCTTTGTGTGTGAAATTGTCCTAAGTGATCATTGTATTATTCATTAAATTCAAGGCAGAAAAAAATGGATGAAATACAAGAGGGAAAAGTGCCAAGCAAACACTTTTCATCTCTACATTTTGTCCCCACTTCAGCATACACATGAGGTAAGAAAATCATGTATGCTAAAATAAATATATATAATTTTATAACCATTATATACAGGATATAGAAGGATTATTGCTTTATGTTTTCATTATTTCATTTCTCAGCCATTATTTGTATGCTCTATAAATAACTCAAACTATATTGTCCATGTTAATTGAATGGATAAGTGACTTATTGCTACTTATGAGGAAAAATATGGTCTAATGGTAATTATCAAGGTGGAATAGCTTATTTGAATGTAATAGGTATATGGATTGCTTAATATGTTCCTACCATGAGAAAAGTTTGTTGAACACATTCCAAAATTGGGGGGCTGAATCAATCTTGATCATGCACTTATAACTTTTTCAATCATAATTCTACATCAATTAATCTTGACCAAATTAGCAAAACAGAAAGATAAAGCAATGGACATCATATGTACATGAGAAAACCACATTTATGTGGAAACCCCAAGATGGGAGAAACCATGGTGAGATCCAATGCACACTATATGAACAATAATTTTACAATGTGTGTTTTAGGCTTATTGCTTGCTAACTTGCAAGATAAGATATATTTCCTTAAGATAAGATACAAAGGACTTGAAAACTAAAACAAATTGCCTTTGAAAAATATACAAAGTTTCTAAGAAGGACTCATTGTCTTCTAGCACAATGCATGAACATTATGAATCAAGATGAACAATCCTTTGGCATACCACTTCCAACAATTCTTGAAGAAATAATTCATCCTTGAATCATTGTCTCACGCGACCAACTTTAGGACAATCATCACACACATATTTATTGTCTCAACACTAGTATAGTGATTGATACAATTGTGAAGGTGCACTATCAAACTAATCCTTGTAATTATATTCAACACATACTCAAACAATACTTTTTCACTCTCACAACACATTGAAATGATCTTAAATATATCAATCTCTTCATCGAAAAGCTCAATTAGGTCAAAAAATAAAGGACAAACATAAGCCTTTTTCAGTCAACCACCAAACACAATTGTGGTGATTGTAGTTTACTTCAATCCAGATACAGGCGATCTCAAAACATTATAACATGTATTTATAAGTATCTCCAAATGATTTTCATGCAAGAAAACATTTTCCAAAATCAACAACAAAGAAAATTTGTAGATAAAATATGCAACTCATAGCCAATCAACCCAAAATATAAATTCTACTAAAAATATTCAATGTGGATCACACAGGAACATACCTAGAAAATTCCACTTCAATACCAAACCATTATCTCTTACTTCCATATCAACTCAATCTATCAAAATGTAAACAAATATTAAGTATATTACTTCCAAAGAGATAGGAAACATCGTGGAGAAATAGAAGATAATAACTATTATTGCAAAGAAAAACATTAACTAAAAAAATAAACTAAGACACCACAAGGTATTATGATCATTTCCTCCAAACTTAAATACCAGAAGCATCAATGTAGAGAAATACAAAGAATTCTCCAGACTAATCTTGAAAAACACCTAGACTATCAATAACTTTCAATTATCAACCACATCATTTGTAGTGTTGAGGATTTGCAACCATAAGAGTGAAAAATCCATTGACATAAACATTACATCCAAAACTACAAGTTCTCATTAGCAAATATGGAGGAATTCAGATTATTCTTCCATGGATTCTTCAAATACTCTTTCTTGCACATTCCATCTTCTAAATCAATAGCATTATAGTAAGTTAAGTAGCAGAAAAACTTCCTATACTAACCCTGAGGGGATGATAATGTAATAAACTTATCAGGTCTTTACAACAATTACCAAAACTTGGCATAAATAACAAAAATAACATGCATACCACAATAGAGTAATTTATGTGGGGAAAACCCTTTTCGGAGAAAATCCCCACACTCCAAAAGCTACCTAATATATCATTAAGGAATCAATATAACAAATTACAATGTACTTATATGGAAAAATATTCTCATAGGAGTATCACCAGCCATAGATTTGGAGGTAATTGAATAGCTATAAGACTCTTGCACACACCCTTCATCTCACATTCCTAATATATAGAAGACAAAATACATGAAACCGCCAAATGAAATTACAAAATCATGGGCTAAAACTACTTATAAAGTGGTGCTCATCTTATCTCCAATCAAAGATGTCCTATGATGTGTAAACACACACACCAATATAAGTAACTCACTTTTACAACTCATTTATATGTTCAACATGTTTTTACATTTTCTATTTCAAGAAACCAAACTTTTGGAGGCTATAACTTTCAAACTTGGTATTCAATTGACATTTGAAGTACCATAAATCTCACAACATGCTTTATCACCTTGTAAATAGTCACACTAGTCATGCACATTCGTAGGCTATTTTAGAGCCTCTAAATCCTTCAAAATTGAATTCGTAAAATATGTTGGCAACTTCTAAAAATGAAAATTTTAATATATTAAAAAATGGACATGATCTTGCAAATAAAACTTACTAGCATTCTTATCTAGACCATTTGAACCTTTGAGGAAAGAATAGGGAAACTACGTGCTCAAATGAAACATTACCAAAAATCTAGTAATTGTACGTAAATGCAAGGTTGAGACACATTTTTCTAACAAAATATCACTTTCCAAACACCTTTCAAGATAAAATGGAGTATCTACACTACAGTTCAATCGCTAGGGGCCATAATGCCCATAGACTCTCAACAGCATTTGAACTTCTTTGTACTCACAACCTTAGTTAATGAATCTGCAACATTCATCAAAGTCTCCACCTTAACCAACTTCACCTCTCCATCCTTGACCATATCTCTAACAAAATGATAGTGAACATCAACATGCTTGGTCTTGGCATGAAAGTTAGGTTCTTCACTAGGCAGATCTCACTCTGACTATCACAATAAATTGTCAGTACTCCTTGCTTTATTCCAAAATCTGAACATAGTCTCTTAAGCTATATCACTTCTTTACAGGCATGAGTAACTGTCATATATGTATGGCTTTAGTTTTTGACAAATAAACCACAACTTATCTCTTACTCATCCAAATAATTACACCACCAAATAATAAAAACACATAAACACAAATGGGTCTTTTATTAACAATATCACTTACGCAATATGAATAAACATAACCATGAATATAAAGGGAAATTTCATCTCCTATCATATTACCATGATAACACAAAGAATACTTTGACATACGCTTCAAATATCTAAAATTTCAACTACATCCTAATCAAATTTACCAAAATAAGGCATACATCTAGAAAGAACTCCCACTACTTGATCAAGGTCTAGTCTAGTATAGATCATAGCATACATCAAGCTTCAAATTACACTTTGTTAAGGTACTATTCTCATGTTTTTCATCTCTAATAGGGATGTAGGAAAACTTAAAATAGATGAATTTGTTCCAATTGTAAAAGTAACACATAATGGTCAACAATCCTACATGTTGAACCTCTATAAAACTGATTTCACATACTTACTTTAGCCTATCCATAGATTTTTCTTCACTCTATCTCTTCTAATTTTCATCTGAAGAATGTGTTTAGTTGCACTAGGATCTTTAATTTCACATTTATCAACAAGCTAAGACTTTAGTTTTACAATCATACCTTTCCCTTTACTGATGAACAACATATTATCAACATATAATGCAATGTACATGAAATGACCACCATCATATTAATAAGAAACAAAACAATCTTATTTAGAATGATCAAATCCCAAACTAAAAACATATGTATCAAATTTTTGGCACCACATCCTAGGACTCTCCTTGAGGCCATGTATTGATTTCTTTAATTTGAAAACCAAATTACTTTTATCTTTACCATGTAGTGCTCTGGATATGACATGTAAGTATCCTTGTCCTAATCACCATGAAGGAAAGTAATTTTCATGTCCATTTAGTCAACCTCTAAATAACAAGTAACAAGAATAGAAAGAAAAAATCTAATAGATGTCATTTTTGCAATAGGATAGAATATCTCACCATAATTAACATGCTCAACTTGAGTAGCCTTTTGCAACCAATATTGCTTTGATTCTCAATTCTTGTATCCAAACCAATATTTTTCTTGAACACCCTTTGCAACCAATAGATTTTCATCCTTCAGGAAATGGTACAAGATCTCATGTATCATTCTTTCTCAAAGCTGCCATTTCTTCATCCATGGCAATTTTGTAGGATTTTATATCATTCAAACCTAATGCCCCTTCTACATATCTAGGTTTATCCACTCTAGTATTCAAAGAAAAAATATATCTCCAATCATTAGGAGAATACCTTTCAGGTGTTTGTTTGTGCCTTGTAGACTTTTGAAAAAGCTAAGTTGGAGGTTCTTCCTCCTCTTTTGAAGGCTTAGAGATGGATTATCTCTATTCAACTTATTATCTGTCTAGGGGTCTCAAGTCAACTTTCTCAAGTGTAGAAGGTAGTTAAATCACATTTTTCCTTTTTAGTTTATTCTGGCTATAGTGTAATTGATATAGGAGCATCTAGGGTGTAAGAACAATCTTGCATTACCCAAAAATATTGTCTAGTTTTTCAATAAGGGTTATTTTGGGTAGGATTACTATTTTTGGAAAGTTTGTTATTTTTAGAAAATTTTCATTTGAACACATTGTTCCAATTACTTTCCTAGATGTTCATTTTGGATATATAAAAATGGTGGTAAAGTTTCATGGCTAGATCAAGTCTGGTTTTGAAGATATTAATTTTTTTTATTTTGGTGGGATGGTATGAGAACTTTTAGTCTAGTTTTGAAGGCCTTAGAGGCTCTAAAAGGGGGTCAAACTTTTCCAAAAAAGTGCTTTGTCAAGTTATAGAGTGCTATGAGTGGTTTCTTAAAAGTGGTTATAATAGCTAATCGCATACGCGAGTTACAAGATATGGCCCTTGAAATTTTCCCTACTTTAGGAGAAAAAGAAAATCCCTTCAAATGATCCAATTAGTACCGAACCCCATTTGGGGGAATATTCTCAATATATTCCAATGTAGGGAAAAATAATATAAAGATAGTCAACCTAAAAAATAGGAGATTGCAATTTCTAGAACCTTCTAGGGTGGCTAAACTTCCCAATATAAAGAAGATGAATAGCAATAACCAAGGGGAATTCTAATGGTGCATATGGTGGCTTTGGTTTGTAGATTATTATAATAAAAATTTCTATGTGGTTGTAGAATTTTATAAATTCAAAATATTTAAGGGGATTATCCTAGTTCATCAAGTGGTATCAAAGAAGAAGTTCCTAAGTGTGTAGACAAATCACCAAATGTGAGGTAGTTTGCACCAGGACTATTGTTGTGGTTATGAGAGATAAGTGAAAAAAATGCATCCACAAAGGAATCATGGTGGAAGAGTTGCGGGTGTGATAGAAGAGGGTTTTAGATCCCTTTAGAGACAATTGAAAGCACTGCAAGATGAGCTACCAAGAGGAGTCAATATTAGGGAAAGAGATGAAAGTGAGGTTGAATCTGAAGAAGGACAGTCTGAAGAAGAAAAATAAATGATTAGAGATCCTGACAAGGGTAGATTTTTAAGGGCCATTTCCAAGATTATAAAGAGAACAAAAATTAGAATTTCCAAATTTTCTAGAAATCTTAATCTAGAGGAGTTGATTGATTGGATCAATGATATGTAAGATTAATTTGAATATGAAGAAGTATAAGATCCTGAGAGGGTCAAATCTTCAAAGGCCAAGCTGAAAGGTGATGCTAAAATTTGGTTCAAAAAGCCAAGCTGAAAGGTCATACTAAAATTTTGAGCAAAGAGGTTTACTAGGGGAGAAATAGAAGAGGAAAGGAGAATATAATAAGATGGGATTGAATGGTGAAAAAATTGAAGAGACAATTCATCCCAATTGACTATGAGCTTGATTAGGCGCTAAAGTTAGTACAAGGGTTGAAGAAAGTAGGAAGATCTTTCCAAAACTATACAGAAGAGTTCTACCAAGTCATTAGTAGAATAGTTCATTCTAAAGCCAACAAGAAGAAGGTTTCCCATTACATAAATGGGTTGAGGTTGGCTATTCAAGGAGAGATGATAATGGTAAATATGTCTACCATTGAAGATGCATATCAATTTTCTTTGAAGGTAGAAGAAAAAATGAATAAGAAGTTTGAGAGGAAGAAAAATGGAAGAGGTCATGGTGGAAATCCGAGTAGATGGTCTCATACAGGTTGAAATAAAGATCAGAAGAAGAATGGTGACTCTAGTAGTAGTCAAAATCAAAGGGGAAATAATACCTATCATGCTTGCGATCAAAATAATTGAGATCAAAGAGGAAGAGGAAGAGGAAGAAGATGAAGAATGTGAAGAGGAGGTTTCCATGGAACATTTTTTCAATGTGGAGAAGAAGGACATAGAGTTTATGAGCATCTCCAACATCAAGGAAGGACAAATAGGAGGCCAGAGAGAAAAGCATGAGTTGCACATGTATATGAGGATGTTGAATCTTCACATTTTGAAGATGTTGAAAAAGGAGAGGTCCTTGTTATCAAAAGATCCTTGCTAAATGATGAGAAGGAACCTAAGAAAAGGAAGAATGTTTTTTGCATAAGATGTAAGTTTAATGGTAAAGTATGCAATGTCATTATAGATGGTGGTACTATTGATAACCTTGTTTTAGAGGAAATGGTTGATAAATTGAACTTGGAGAGAAGGAAGCATCCAAATCCATACTAGATTTCTTGGTTGTAGAAGGATCACAAGGCTTTGCTCAATGAACAATGTCTGGTGAAATCCAAAATTAGAAACTATCATGATGAGGTATTGTGTGATATTATGCCTATGGATGTTTATCATCTACTATTAGGGAGACCATGGTAATTTGATTATCATGCAATCAATGATGGGTGTGCAAATGCCTATTCTTTGACAAAGGATGGATTCTGACACAAGCTAAAGCCATTGAATAAAATAGAAGACAAGGTATGTTGTAATGCAAGAATATGTCTAGTTGATGGAAGGAAGTTTCTAGAAGGAATATAGCATGAGAATATGTATTTTTCTTTAATTCCAAAAGTTGATAAAGAAGTACAAGATGTACTTGTGGAAGTTGCAATTTTGTTGGATGAGTTTTAGGATAGTGTATCTGATAATGTACCTAATGGATTTCCACCAGTAAGAAATATTAGTCATCAAATATACTTGATTCCTAGAGCAAGTTTCCTAAATAAGGTATCTCATAGAATGACTCTAGAAAAGAGTGAATATTTGAATAGAAAAGTGCAAGATTTATTACAGAAGGGATTGATTCGAGAGAGATTGGTTCCATGTGTTGTACCTAGTACTAGCACCAAAGAAAAATGAAGAATGGGGGATGTGTATATATTCTCGAGCTATCAATGAGATTACTATCAAGTATAAGCTTCCCTTGCCAAGGATGGATGACATTATGGATTGTTTGAGAGGAGTTAAGTACTTCAAAAAGATAGATATTAAGAGTGGCTATCATTGAATCCAAATTAGAGAAGGAGATGAATGAAAAACAACCTTCAAGACAAAGGAAGGCTTGTATGAGTGGTTATTCATCCCCTTTGGTTATTCATGCCCTTTGGGCTAACCAATGCACCTAGCACATTCATGAGGCTCATGAATTAACTAATTTTTTAATAAATTTTTTATTATTTACTTGGATGATATTTTGATCTTCATTAAGACATTGGAAGAGTATATATAATTAATATTTGTAGGCTCTTTGAGAAGTTAAGGGAATAAAATTTGTTGATCAACCTAAAGAAGTATAGTTTTGTGAAGAAGGAGTTAATGTACCATGATATTTGTTATTTCAACAAATGGTCCTAAAATGGACCCAGAGAAAGTGAAGGATATCCTTTCATGGCCTACTCAAAGGATTTGTACTAAAGTAGGATGTTTTCATGGTTTGGCTAGCTTTCACAGAAAGTTTATCAAAAAATTTAGTAGTATATGTGGACCCCTAACTGAAACAATGAGAGATGATAGAAAAGAGTTTAAGTGGACTACATGGGCAACAAAGAGATTTGATTTATTGAAAAGAAAAGTTACAAAGAAGCTTGTTTTAAAGCTTCTAGATTTTAATAAGGTACTTCAAGTCCACTTTGATGCTAGTGGTAATGCCATTAAAACTATTTAGAGTCAAAAAGGTAAACCCATTGCTTATTTTAGTGATAATTTGAATGATTCCAAAGAAAATATTGTGTTTATGATTAGGAGTTTTATGCTATAGTTCAAGCATTGAGGAAGTGGAGACATTATTTTTTCCTAAAGATTTTTTTATTTACTAATCATTAAGCATTATCGTATTTGAATAGACAAGGAAAATTGAATCAAAAGCATTTAAAATGGGTTGAGTTTTTGGAGAGTTACACTTTTGTTTCTATAAACACCTAAAAATACATCTTGTTAAATCAAATTTAAACATCTCCTCTCTCCTAAACTTATTAAAATATTTAATAAATTCTTTCAACCCAAACTCTCCTTAAAAAAATTAAATATTTATTTAAAATCCCCAAAATCCTAGATATCTTCTAGACTTTTCTAAACCTATCCTCTCATCCCTAATCACTCCCTAACCCGCTTAAGGGGTGATTCCTAACCCTCTTAGCCTAACCCTCTCCCTTTGACCCAAGGTCAACACCATCATTAATGAGCCTTACAAACTCATTAATGCCCCCTTACACCCTCATTAATGGCTCTTACAACCTTATTAATGAGAGCCAATCTCCCTTATTCCACCTTTGTCCCCTTCACATTCCCCTAGTGTTTCTCACACATGTGTGAGAAACCTTGATCCCCCCACCCATTAAATTATCATCCTTATCTCTTTGTACCTAAGCCCTAACTCTTTATCCTAAACCCTAACCATCCTTCCTAACCCAAGCCCTTCCTAAAATCCTATAACTAGGCCTCCTTCCAAGAGAAAATAAGGACTCACTCTTTCATTTGATAGCATAGTTATAATATTCAATTACATCTAGAATTTCATAGTATATATCAGGATTGCTAGATTTCTTTCATGGTTTCAAGCTTTATAGCTCATCTTAGCATAGCATACATAGATTAACCTAGTTTGTTTCAATAATTTAAAATCATCTTCAATTAATTATATCATCCATCATTAAGGTAAATAAATCTTGCATTCTCATCCATAGCCTAGAATCTGCATTTTCACCCATTGCACCCTTGGAACCTTAGGGGCAAAATTGGTTCTCCATACCAGGTTTTGTGCCACTTTTGGGGTCTCCATGGGATGAATATGGTCCTAATATACCTTCATCTTCATTGGAGATATGTTCATTGTGTTTGGAGAGCACACCCACATCCCTCTTGAATGAGAAAATCAAACGGTTCCCAAGTGCCCCCATTTTGGCTCAATATGAGGTGGTTTCGTGAATTGTTTTACTATATGTCATGTATGCTCTATTTGAACTAATGTTTGAATGTCTTAGCATGCTCCTAATAGGTTAGGTTCACATCATCCATATTTTTTAAGCACAAGAGTGGAAATTCTAATAGGGTTGAAGACTCCCTAAGGAGGTATAATTTGTTAATAGAGATGTAGATCAAAGTTTTTGGGTTCCAGGAACTTAAGAGTTTGTATCCTGAGGATCCTAATTTTGAAAAGACCTGGTGAGAGTGTGCAAAACCTATTACTCTAGACAAGACCAGATGGTTGGATTTTATAATCCAATATAGTATGGTATTCAGAGGTATCAAATTATGAATTCAAAAGAGTTCCATGAGTGAGAACCTAATCAAAGAGAAGCATAGTAGAGGATTGGTTGGACATTTGGGTTGAGATAAAACCATTTATTTCATTAGTGAATATTATTATTGGCCACAACTATAACAATATGTTAAGAAGTTTGTACAAAGTTGTAGAATATATCTAATGGAGAAAGGAAGCAAGAATAATATAGGGTTATATCATCCATTACCTACACTAGAGAGTCCATGGGAGGATATTAGTATGGAATTTGTTCTTGGCTTACCAAGGACTCAAAGAGGGCATGATTCTATTTTTTTGTAGTAGAAAGGTTATCAAATATGCCATATTTTTTCCTTGTACAAAGACGAATGATGTTGTTCATGTGGTAGAGTTGTTTTGCAAGGAACCGATGAGAGTACATGGTTTGCCCAAAAGCATAGTTTCATATCAAGACACTAAGTTTTTTGGCTACTTTTGGAGGACATTTTGGAAAATATAAAGATAGATTTGAAGTTTAGCTCAACATACCATCCATAGACTAATGGACAAACAAAATTGTTGATTATGAGTTTGGGAATTTGTTGAGATTATTAGTAGGAGATAAACCAAAGGGATGAGATTTGATTTTACTACAGAAAGACGTTTCATACAATAATTATGTCATAGGAGCACTGATAAATAACCATTCCAAATTGTATATGGAAGTAGTCTCAAAAATTCTTTTGAGTTGAGGAAGTTGGAAAATGGAGAAAAGAATAGTGTCGAAGTTGAAGACTTTATAGAACACTTGAATAATTTGAATGAAGAGGTGAGAAAACATACTAATAAAATGAATATTCAGTACAAGACTAAGGAAGGTCAAAAGAGGATATTTAAGGAATTTCAGATTGGTGATGAAGTCAAGGTTCACTTATAAAAAGAATAGTTTTCAATAGGAGAATATAATAAGTTGAAGATGAAGAAATTTGGACCTGTAGACACCTAAATTTGATTACAAAATTAAGTAATCCTATTTAACTCTCTCCTAGAACATTAATCAATTAAATATTAAATATTAAATTAATTAATGTCATCCCCCTAGTTAATTAATTTTATTAATTAACTATAGTCCAATTGATTATCTAAATGGAAACCATAGCCTAATAATTTATTAAATCTATTTCCTCTACTAATTTAAATAAATTCATTCATCTATTTAAATTAATTTATAAATCCCTTTTTCCTTCCACTTGGAATTAAATAATTCATTTAATCTAATTTGAGCACATGGCTCCTAACTTTAACCCCCAACCTAACCTATCTCAACTACCTAACCCCTATTCGCAACTCAACCCAACTCATTCACACATATTATACCTCCTTAATTAGCTAATGACTTATGATTAGCTAATTTAACCATCCACTCATTCTATCTCCTCCCATCACATCCTCCTAATTCTCCCACTTGCCTCATAATCCAAGCCTAAATCATCCCCTAAACATTTGCACAATCGTAATCCATGGATTAAGAGATTCTAACCCAACCCAAGTCAACCCTCATGTCACATCCTCACATCCCCAAACTCTCTCACCTCATGTCAACCTTAAATTATCTTACATACCTCTTACACACTCCATCTCCTTCTTACACCTCTATCCCCTCTCACATCTACCAAAATTGTCACATTCCCCCATTCTTCCAAACCTCTCTCCTTGTGATACTTTTCACAATGAGATGCATTTGAGAAAGCACAATCCGTGTGCTCTCTCAAGTTCATCTCCATCCTTCCTCAAGTTTTCATCTTGAGCGTTCATTTCATCTTCCTCTTTCCTATAAATTGAACCTCATTCTCCTTCATTTTTATCCACTACTTATGCATTGTTATCAGGCCATTTTGAAGAGCCAAAACACTAACCATATCCTCATAATGCCAAATTTTTCACTCACCTTTGAAGCTTGAGAAATATCTTTGAGCACACATTCTCCATCATTGGACAACTCTTCTTCACTTGGAGCTTTCTTTTTTGAGGAGTGAGGTTTGCACTTCTTTAGTTGTTTTTTTTAAGTTTCATTTGAAGGTCTAATAAGTGTAATATTTATCTTAGTTTGTGAATGCTTAATCTTGCTTTGTATTCCTTGCACACTAATTTATTGCTTACATTTTGGTACACTCGATGGGACCCACTTCTAGGGTCATTTTCTTATCTATTTCATCTATTGTGCCTTACAAAACTAACCAAATACTAATGTTTTATGTTGTTTTAGTGTGTTGCAAGGTTTTATTAGTTTTTTGCATGTCGTAGTAAGAAATAAGAAGAATTTGTGTCATCATTCCCGCTCTCCAAATTGGAATAGTAGCTAAAACATCCTTTGGTGGGATTGCTTGTATGGTCAGCAAGATCACAGCCTGAACCTGCAAGATCGCATTCCTGCAGATACTTCCCTCTATATCTTTTTTCCTTCTTTTCCTTCTTCCATTTCCTGACAATCGACAAGATCGCATTATAAACCTGTGGCATCGTGTTCCCACAAAGTAACACTTTATCTTTTTCCTACATTCTGGCACCCCATTCTGGCACCCCATGGGATAATTGTTTGACCCGACGAGATCGACTATTGACCCTGCGGGATCGCAAAAGTATGACATTTATTTTTTGGTAGACATTTTTATAGTTCCTTTTTTATTTTGAAAAACTCGTGAGATTGCGTGTATGACCCACGAGATTGCATTCCACAGTCTGTATTTTTGGTGTGTGTACAGGCCTACGGAATTGAAGGCTCTGCCTGCAAGATCATGAATTAATTTTTTTTTAAAATAGATTTCACACATTTTCATTTGGTGCACTAAAAAGAACAATGAATGCATACACAACACCTCATCTTTTCAATTTGGGTTTAAAATGAACAAGGGATAAAATTAACAAATCAACGTTCTCACTTCAAATTTGAGCTTAAAATAAATCAAAATCAATCTTGAATGCCTAAGGTTAATGAAAAATACAATGAAACATTTCGATTTTGGTCTAAAATGAAAAACACACAATTCTTGAATGCTAAATGAAAGTAACACTTTATTGTTTTCTTGTAAAAATCAAACTCTCCTTTATGCTCAAAAAGAACCTTGCATGTTAAAAACAAGTGTTCGATGTTCTAGGGTAGAAAACACTTAGTATAATTTAGGTTTAATTTGGAATGAATTCTTCTTGGTGTGTTTGAAGGAGTGTTTTTCAACACTTCATTAGAGCTTTTTTAATTATTGTAAGATCCTTGTTAAAATAAGTGATGTAAAAATAATTATTTTATGTGTATCTTCTCCCCTCGCTTTTGTGGAACTTGCGTGAAGAGAAAGATAAAACTTAATTATTTTGATGCAAACACAAAAGAAATAATATGAAAATTTGTGAGATGCTCGCTCTGCGCTCTACTAGGGTTTTTGCTTTGCGTCAAATTTTTGCATCCCTTGTCCTTCACTCATTCCACAGTTATTGTGGGAAATAGTTTATTTTTTATGGCTCTGACCACTTCTCACCAAGCAGTTGATGGTGGTGCTGGTGTGGTTTCGGATACCAATGGCGCTACCAAGAAAATGTCCCCACAAAATTTCTGCCCAAAGTGTTTCACAAGGTATGTCTCAACCTGATATTGTTCTTCCCATTCATGAGTTTAATGATGCTTGCACTTGGCTTGAAACACATACCCTTATTGGCTATTTTTTTGGTCGCAACCCTCCTGAACATGTTATTACGGATTGGGTTGTGAAATCTCTGACCCCTCATGGAATCTACCTAGATGGCATCCAGAGCCTCACCAAAGGCTTGTTTTTGTTTCGCTTCTCCAATCCTTCCCATGTGGACACCATTGTTTCCAAAGGTCCCTGGAACCTTTTAGGGCCTCTCTTTTAATTTTCCAATGCTAGACTCGTGACTTCTCTGTCTCTATTGACAAGAAGCTGAAAGTCCCCATGTGGGTAGAGTTTCCTGGTCTTCCCCTACCCTATTGGCCATTCATGCATACCATAGTGCAAAAGCTAGGTAGGGTTATATGTCACAAGCATGACCATTTTCTTAACCCTTGGCCTCAAAAGAGGCTCTACGTTGAGGTTGACCTTTCTAGGGATCTCAAAGAGACTATTGAGATTCAAGTTGGCAAGACCACCTTCATCCAGAAGGTGCTTTATCTCAATCTTCCCAACACTTGTTATCGTTGTCAATTTGCGGAGCACAAGATTAAGGACTATCGTGCCTCGTACCAAGTCTCCTCCCAAGGATTCTGGTTCTCAGCCGGCTGAAGCTAGAAAAAAGAAGAGGGTAAGAAAGATGAATGGGTCATAGTTGGTCATCGTAACAAGCAAAGCAAACAACCTGCTTCAGCTTCCGCTTCCCATCCGCCACCTTCGACTAGTGTGGTTTCTTCGAAAACTCTGGCTATCAAGGTTTCAAACCCTGCTTCACAAGGGAAAGGAGTCATTGACTCCCATGTTATCGTTCCTCTAGCCCGAGCACCTCAAATGGCCATAGAGATTTCTTCTTCTATCTCCTTCTGTTGTTCTCACAGCCCTCCTAGGTGTGCTGAGTCTGGGCTTGAAGGCATGTAGGAAAAATGGCATAATATATTCATGGAGTTTTCTGGATCTACTTTTGCCCTGGGTTATATATCTAATAGTTTTGATGCCCTTGGGGAAGGTGATGGAATGGACAACACTGTTATTCCATGAAGTACATCTCATGGAATGTTCGTGGGTTGACAGACCTACCCATAAAATTTTCTATCAGGGATTTGCATCATCGTATTAGTCATCTGGATGTTTTATGCCTCTAGGAAGTTAAGATTTATGGTTTCATGCTTGATGCTACTTGTAAAGTTATTTGGTCCACAAGCCTTGCTCTTTGTTCTCAGCATGAGGCTAGTCGAGGTGGAGTAGCTACTCTCCTTTCTCCTCATTGGCATTCCTTTTTGGTTAGTCATGGTTTTGACCCCATGCAGAGAGTTGTTTGGGCCACTTTCATTATTGAGAATCATTCTTTTGGCACAGCTAATTTTTATGCTCCCAATGATGCTATCGAGAGATCTCACCTTTGTCATTGGCTTGCGGATTCTCTGCCAGCTGCTACCTAACTTGTTTTTGGTGATTTTAATATGGTGGAGATGGCATTTGACAAGGATGGCCTCTTGCCTTCTCGATGGATAGCTGGGGAAAGAGAAGCATGATACTGCATGCGTAATAAATTAGGGCTTTTCGTCCCAATGTTGGTTGTTGTCATCCTAATGGGATCTAGGACACTTGGTCTAATTACAGGGCCTCCTTTGATAGAATTCATAAAAGGTTTCCCTCTGGCTCTAACCTTTTATGCTCTTCCCGTTGAGGGCATTGGCTACCTGCTTGCTCACTCCATTTCTATGGGAAATGTTCAGGGAATCTACTTTCCAAATTCATCTCAACAAATGGTCAATGGCCATTTTTTTGATGATTCCTTCCTCACTCTGGAAGAGGATGAAGAGAATACCAAGGCATCTTTGTAGTATTTATACACCTTTTGTCTAGTCTTTGGTTTAGCCATTCAATGGAATAAAACCCTTTGCAACAGACAGTTGGCTCTTCTGGAGCCTCCGTGGTTTTCTCAGTTTGGTTGGACTAGGATCCAACATGGGAAATTTTCCACTTTCTTGGCATTCCCTTTGCTTTTCAAGCCCACCCTATGGATCTATGGAATGCAGTTCTTGCCAAAATTCAAAAAATGCTTACTAGATTACGAAGCCGCTCTCTCTCACTGGAAAGTTCCATATTTTCTCCAAGGTCTTGGTGGCCATGCATGTGTACTACTCCTCTTTTTGGGCTCCTTCCAAAGCCTCCTGCAAGAAGCTCAAGAAATTACTGTGGGATTTCCTTTGGGCTTCTGGTTTTGACCATCAAGGTTTTCATAGAGTTGCCTGGGATTTTGTTGGCCTTCCTAACATCCCAGGTGGGCTTGGTTTACTTGAAACTCAAAAATAAGGTCACGCCCTTTTTGCCAAATGGGTCATGTGGTGTCTTACAGGCAATGAGGCCTGGAAAATTTTGCTTTGACACTGCATTTCCTCAGGATACCCTCTTCACAAGCCTACCTAGAAGGGGATTGGTTTTCAAACCCTCCTGGTTATGAAGGAACCTATTCAAATCAAAGGTACTTTTTTTGCCAAAAGTATTTGGAGATCCTAGGAGTTTTTCAAACCCTGGCTTTGCTGGGCTGGATATGGTTTTCGGGATGGTCTTTCTTTCAACCAATAGAATATTTGGTGGTCCCACTTATTTTCCCAACAATGGATTCCTCTTGCTAGAGTTCAAGGGGTTAGTGATTTGCAGTTTCACAAATGCAGCATTCAAACCCCCAAAGATCTTTTCTCCAAAGCCACCATGAATCTCTACTCTTGGGATGATCTCCAAGTTCAATTCTAGTTCATCCACCCAGATCGTCAAACTTTTGACTTGCTGGTTTCGGCCATCCCGCCTCATCTCCTGCACAAGTTGGGAATTCATTCTGTTAGACCTTGGTGGAAGGACTAGAAATGGTACCCTACTACGCCCTTCAATAATTACAAGCCCAAACTTGGGTATTCTTGGCTTGTGCCCCATTTTCCCATGATTGATTCTCTCAACCAACGATGGCATATCTCTTCTTCTCAGAAGAGTTGGAGCTGGCATTTTCGTACCATTTGGGATTCTTTCACTGAGCCTAAGATTTCTCATTTTGCCTGGTGTTTTTTGTACTAGGGCTTGCTTCTGGGAGCTAGACTCAGGCATTTGGGTGTTTCTGATCCTAAATGCCCTTTTTGTAGTCATTCTAAGATGCTCATGCACATTTTCTAGTTTTTTCATCATGCCCAGGATTATTGGGTTTGGATTTGCAACCTCTTTTCTCCTTTTAGGCCTGAACCTTTTTCATGGCACATGGATCTTCTTGGTGATTCCCCTAGAATGCCATCCCAGTACACCCAAATATGGCATGCTTTCAAGATGGATATATTATTTACTTTGTGGAAAGAATGAAATGTTGTTCTTTTTTTCTCATGGTTCTCTGGATATTCATGTCTCTCTTTATGCTAAGGCATGTATTTGTAATAATGTCATGATGAAGATTTAGGTACAAGCAGATAAGGTGGCCTTAGAGGTCACCCATTTATAGGATCTTCTCCAGCAATGGGGCAATGCCCCTTGTACTATGTTTTGAGTCCCTCCATATTCTCTCTCGGCTGACCCCACACCACCCAAGGGATGCCATCGTAATTGGAGTTCCTTTGCCAGACACTCCAGGACTCCATACCAGTGGCGCCACTACTCTGCCTCTCCTCCTCCTCGGAGGGATGCAAGTTCTGGCTGGCCTCCCATGCTTGTTCCTATTGCTGCTGTTGTTTCTTGGCCCTTGGCCTCTGATCCTACTAATCAAGACAAATTCCCTCACCTGGCGCTTGCTATTTTGCCAAGGTGAGAGGAAGGGGAATTGGAAAAAGATGATCCTGAGGATGGCTAGACCATTCCTGATCTGACTCCTAGGCCCAATGTTTGGGGAAATCCTAATGATAGAGATCCTCCTTCTACTACTGCTCTTGTAGCCTGAGGGATTCTCTTTTTATATTCTTTTTTAATGAATAGTTGTATGATTCTAGCCTAGTTGTTGAGTGACTTGTAGGGTGATTTCTTCCCCTGACCCCTTTTTTGTGAATGTTGTAATTTTATATTTATTAATATAAAAGGCCTCTATTCATCAAAAAAAACTTAATTAGTTTTTCTTCTAGCGAGGCTTGTCTAGAGAGAAGTGTGTCTTCTTTAGAGAACGACCTCAAACCGGTAAATCCTTGATCGGTATATAAACAAGGTGTTGAGAAAACTCTCACCTTATCTTCTCAAGATCAGGTGATGTGTGTTGATGGTATTCCAAGGTAAGTGAGTATCCCTATAGTTTTGGCATGGTCAACTAGGCTCTTAAGTGAGTCACGGGTGTAAAAACCGATTGGGAGGACTCTAGAAATCTTACTAGATATCATTAATTCAAAGGCTCACTTGATCTACTCCCAAAGGCTTGATAATATTTGTGCAAGGAAGATAGTAACCTCCCCAAGACACTCACCATATCATGCCATCCTTGACTATTTGGATTTGGCTAATATGGAATTTTTGATCCATTGCCTGGTCAGCAGTGGTCGTATTATGATTATTTCTTGGGTTTGTGCTTAAGTCTGTGAGAAAAGGTTTTCAAGTTAAGCCAATTCCTTAGGGTAGAAACTCCTTTTGCATGTCTTCATTATTACAAACCCCGTAAAAACATTAGTTCAAACATACACACTCGGAATCACAAGTTCATTTTCCAAAAAGATCAAACTGTCACATATTGTTCCCACAATATTGCCTTATCTCTCGTGGGATTGTTTGCTCACCATTTCCAAAATTTTCAAAAATTGCTCAAAAGTGAGTCAAGGTACACTTATCATAGTCACTACCTAGATTGGAAAGATCCCAAATATTGTTCTCATTATAACCTTCAGAGATTGAAAAACTTGGACACATGACCGATTTAGCGAAGAACAAGAAAGTGAAATTGTTGATTCTCCATGTGTATGAAGAGAAGAAATTTTCAAAGCACAAACTTAAAAATCATCAACATACCTTAACTGCAATCAAAGAAGATACCAATTTGGAGTAGAGCCCCAATCTATACTCAAATAATCACTTAGAGGTTCCTAACACCCTCCACTTGCATACAAACTAAGGCTCTGCCAAAGAGTTCCCAAAACCCACAAATCAAGATTGGTTCTTCAACCCAATCACCTACACCCTTAAGGTACTGTTTCTCACATCTCAACCCTACTAATCCAGGGATGAAACTATGGTTCACTAAAGGTTCAATATTAATTTCAAATTAAATGGAATGCCAATCCTACACCAAGTAATCTTGGAGCACAATCTAGACACCCAAACCCACCATAGGGCTACAAGGAGAAAACCTTAATTCTTGAGGGAAACTCTGACTGTTCCCAAATTCTGACTGTTCCCAAATTCTCTCCTAGGCCTAATAGGGCTAATAGGTACAATTAACAAAGGAAGTACTTGGAATCCTTGCCACCTTCCAATATAAACTATTGGAACATTTATAATATTTCATAAAATGACTAAATCCAAATATTTAGGTCTCCATTCCACCCCTGGGCCGAGTTGTGCATTCAAATCCACAACTCTAGACAGTCACATAGAGATGCATGTCCAGAGGGTTTAATATTTCTTCCCTTATCCATTGGTCTCCTGATCTAAGACCTAAAAAATGCTATAGTACATCCTCCCTCCTTTCTTTCCACCAAGTTTTAAAAATTTCCCATTGTGGAGTCTCTTGGAAAGAGGAATTTTGTCTCGAAACCCTAGGTAGGGCCTTCTTACAACCAATGAACACACAAAATGTGATAACTTTCATTCTATGTTGTTTCAAGACTTCAAACCAAATGCATTCTTCTCATAAAACACATAGCCAACTTCCAAATTCTTTCAATGACACATGTCAAACCATACAAGTCCATACAATTCAAAAACATAGTCTATTTCTTAGGAAATCAATGAATTTTTATTGAAATCAGATATACAAACTTCTCCAAAACTTCCAACTAACTTGGATCAAATTTTTCCATCATTTTTATACATTCCTCAATTGGTTCCAACCAATCTGAGATGGTTGTGACCATTGAGATTCAAACTTAACAACTTTTTTTAAAAATTGCTTAAAGCGATATTGTCAACATTGACAACTTTTGTCGAAGTTGTCAATTGTCAATAAAACTTATTAAACTCTATCCTAGACTCTAACTAGGACCTTATAAAGGCTAATAAAATTATTTCCACCTTATCCTAGGCCAACTAGACCACCCTAGTTACTTAGACTATTCTAGCCCTTCTAACCAAATTGTCCATAATGACAAAGGTAGACACTTAGGTTTATAACTATACCTAATGTCACCTTGCCTTACAAAGTAGGACTTTATTACATCATTGGATTCTAGATCTAACCAATTCCTTAACCCTTCACACTAACCCTTCAATGATTTAGTTGGTGTTCTTGCAGCTATGGATGAATTTAAGGGTGCTCCTGCACCACAATTATCAAGAGAAACTTGATAGAATAACTTATAATTCAAAAATCATGTAGTTTGGAGCACGCTTTCAAATAAACTGTGCCTTTGTTAGTCTTGAAAGAGAAAACTAGTTGGCTTATCACACAACATATCCTCTTTATTCTTACAAAAATTTCTCAGCATCCTGGCATCTTACATCATCCCTTAGGTACATTTACGTCATCCCCTTGGGTAGTCTCACTTAGATCAAACAAAATAATCCTTGTTCCAAATAAAAAAAATTCAAAATTAATCAAGTCATCCAAATATCCACTTAGTGTCACATCCTTTGATTTTCTTAAGTATTTATCCTAAAAAAATCAAAACCATCTTATAGCCCCACCCTCTTGACTAAGAATTTTCTAGGGTAGCTAGTACCTTTCCTTGTAGGCCTCGTCATCTTGATCCAAAGATTGGCCTACTTTGACAAGGATCTTGTCTTCCAAAGATCACAAGTCTATCTAAGGTTGACAATCCCATTCATTTGATCCTACACCAAGAAAAGAAAACTATTTCCATTTTAACACTCAGTAATCCTTAGGTCTTAGGATATCCCCATCATCCTAATCAACCTCCATCCAAACATTCTTTAGGTTCATTCTAAGTTTCACATTTAGCTTTAGTCTTCCTTAGGTTCATCCTATCTTTTTAGTTTCCCCCTAGCTTCATCATGCATTCATCCATCATTTCACCTTCATTCCTACCCATCTTAGGATTTTCATTTCATGCCTAATGATACATTATCAAACAAGAGAAATGGTATGGATCCTAATTTTGACTCTAGTTTATCTGACCCCAACGATCCTAACAATGCCATGGTGACATACAATCCACAACTACCATGAATCAAGAATGTATGGGTAGATCCAGCAGAAACACCCACCACAGGTTCTATGGAAGCATTCATGATTCATCCTGGTCATGCACAAATGGTTAGTGAAATTATACCCCCAATTCATCTGACCATCTTGGCTAATGACGCATAGGAGGGTACTCCCATACATCTATAAATTCAAACCTTCAACCCCAAAAATCCCATACGCATCCCCACTAATGCCTTCCATTTCATTGTCTAAAATTTTTTTGACCCCAACCTACAGGTAACCCAAGTGGCCTCACCCATTCCTCATCTTTTGAAATCTAGTGCTACCTTTCCCACAGTGTAAACAATGGTGCAATCCACTCATTTTTCCATCATGTGACCACCGCCACCACTTGCGACATCTCAAGCCACCACTCAAGCACAAATCTATGCACAAGCACCACCTCCATCTCCCATGAAAATTTCTACACAAACAATACCTCCACCTTTGATGGCCCAAATCTCAATGTCAATGCCACCTTTTCAAGGAGCCACACAAATACCACTATCTACCACACATCAACCCTTCACTCAAGCACCCATTCCACCTGTCACCCAGCTTGCTTCCAATACACAAGCTTATAAACCATTTTACACAACATGGATTCCATCTATAGGACTTCAATACACAAGCTTAGAAACCATTTTACATAACATGGATTCCATTTTACACAAGGTGTCTCTCTCACCTTTCACTTCCAATACACAAGCTTAGAAACCATTTTACACAACATGGATTCCATCTATAGGACTCCCCCAACCAACCATTCACATCACAAATCCCCACTAGCATAGCCACATTACCAACTATCTCCACATCCCAACTTGTTACAAGGGTAGGTTCTTCTTGGGGCCTTACTCAAGAAAAAATGCATTCCATAGAGATACAAACACAATCACATATCTCCAATCCCACAATCCCACAATCCCACAAACAACTATCCCATTTGCAGTACAACCACGCTGTCACCTCTCTAAACTGCATTTGTCCCCACATTTACCAACTATCTAGCTATGTCATCCACCATCCGTCAAACCATACTACCACGACACCCAAAGAGATCTTCCCACTTTTCTAACTACCTTACACAACCAACTCCTCTCACCAGCATCCAAGGACCTGTTCCACTCCTTAGCAACACAGGAATGCACCCCACATACATTGGTCAAACACAAAGCCATGCACATCAGAAATCCATACTATTTCACTAGCCTCCTCCATAATAGCAGTACTTCCCTACACAAAAACAACATACTTGCATCCCCTAGCAACAAAATATGATGGTGTATCCTTCACAACAATATGCCTCTACACTCCAGCAATAATACCTTCCCCAACCACCATCACAGAACCCACTCCAATCTTCCTACATAGCAGGGAAATACCCTTTTAAAATTCCCTAGTATCCCCCTCAAAATTATCCATATTCACCTACACCATCCAACCCCTTCCTTATGGGATTACCCACTCCAAAACTTGCTAACTCAAAATGGGAAGAGATGAAGAACGCTCTCAAGGAGCTCAAGGCTAGAACAAAAAGAAAGACCTTAAAGTTCAAAGAGGTTTGTCCTTATCCCTTGGACAAATCCATCATAGAGGTCCCTTTCCCCAAGAATTTTGAGAGGCCCAAGTTTGACAAGTATCAAGGGAAGGGAGTTCCAATCATCCATGTCGAAGAATTATACATGGCTTTCCAATAAGCTTCTTATAGTGACAATTTCCTCATGCACCTCTTTCCTAAAAGCCTAGGGGGAACCATTATTGAGTGGTTCTATAAGATACCCTATGGATCAATATCAACCTTTGTATAATTTTCTGAAAAGTTCTTCGCACAATACGCACATAACATAAAAAATGAGTTGTCTCTTGTGGACCTATGCAATTCAAAACAAAAGGGAGGTGAGAGCTTGGCTGACTATTTACAAAGATGGAAAAACCTCACTACGAGGTTGTCATATCAACCACTAGAGAAACACATCACAAAAATCTTCATTGACAATGTACACCTGAAGTTATCCCACTTCATGTGCATGAATTTCATAAAACCCTATCAAGCTATTAAAGCAAAAGGGATGGATACTAAAAAAGGCATCTTGGATGATGATACTATTAGGCACTACAAGGAGAACAACAAGACATACCCAATAGCGACCTGCCACGCTATATGAATAAGAACAATAATGTGGTCACAAATAGATCCATTGAAACCAAGAACATTCAAGTTGTCATGGCTAGTGCTAAACCACCAACACCTTCATGTCAATAATAAACACCAACCTAACAACAACCCATACAATGTTTCCAAAACCAAGAAAATCAAGCCAACACTATATCAGTTACCCCAGGAAAAAATAAGTCACACTTCCAAAATAATCAGAAGCACACATTCACCCCTCTTGGTGAACCTCTGGATGTGATCTTTCATCGCATGGCCAATACCAACTTGATCATTTATCTCCCAACCCCAGCCATTCGATGAGTTGACCTTGAAGCTAGCATGGTACAAGGATAACGAATACTACGACTATCACCATGTTAAGGGACACACCACCATGAAGTGAATTAATCTCAATCATTATGTCCAAGATCTCATAGACAAAAAGATATCATAGTCGATGCGCTTGCCAGAGCGTCACCCAATGCCAACCTCAAAAATCTATCAAAATGTGTTTCCTCAACACAATTCTGGAAAGAACACAGCCAATGTTAACCCACCACCCCAGAACCAAGGCAAAGGCAATAAAGGTGACCACGTTGATGGAAAAGATTACAGAACCTCTTATATCAATTATCAAAAATTTGTTGGTTGCATCTCCTAGGTTGAACCCACTGTCAATTTCATATATGTCAAAGGTGCATAAATTCAATGTGCAATCACCACCTATAGGGGTAGAGTCTTCGTTGTTAGTGAAATTTAGCTTCTACATCCAATGCACAATATAACCTCCTAGAACACCTTGGGAATGTAATACCCCAAAAATGGGCTATAGGTTCATTAACCTCCTACATCAATAATTTGATCAAAATCGACATCAAAAGTCCTAACCTAAGGCACATCTGCACATCAGTTTATCAAAAACCTAATTGATTATCTTAATTCTGCATTGGGGAATATTCCTTGAATATTCCTAATTTATCATAATTATCTTTAATTAAATATTATTTGGCGATAAATGTCATTATTTATCCTAAAATGGATTAATTGAATATGATGAATATTTAATTAATCAATTTAATTCTGCCACTTAATTATTTAATTAGATTTAATTACATTTAATCCTAATTAATATTGTTTTTATTTTGACAATAAATCAAAATTCCTACAAACAATCAATTGAATATTTATTTAATTGATTTAAAATCAAAGTTGTCAAATTTAATGATTTAATTGGGATAAAGTTTGATTTAATAATTGATTAACCCATAAATCAATTGTTTTAATTCAAAATCAGTTAAGTGGAAAATAAATCACTTTATTTATTAAATTAATTCATATTAAATCATGCACAATTAGAAAAGTAGCTAACTTTAAATCAATTTTCAATTTTAATTTGTTAACTTTCTAAACTCAACATCTGATGATGAGTTGAAAAAGATAACTAAACTCTATTTTGAGATAAAAACTGCTTTTGCATGATTTTATGAGTTTATTTATTCTTAATTTCTTGTTAACTCAAAAATCAACCTGAGTTTATCAAGAGTGATTTATTGTTTTTTTCTATGCAACCTCAAACCCTGGATTTCTATAAAAACAAGGCTCAACTCTTGATAATAGATCTCTCTAAATCTCTCGAATTTGCACAATTACTCTGGTGAAATTACATACGAAGAATCAAACTTTTGCGATAGGCGACTTTGTGAGATCAATTCATAGTTTATCATATCTTTGCATAGATTTTCATATCAATTCATATCATTCTTAGATTAAATTTTCATATCATTTTCAATCAATTCTAGCTTAGATTCATACAGTTTTTCATCCTAATTGCATAGAAAATACAAAAATATAGATTAATTTGCATTCATTCTACATTCATCTTTTAGCATTAAATCCTTCGTTTAGGTGTTGCATTGTCACTAATCTTGGTCTGAATCTGAGAATACCATACTCGTACCTACTAGAAGGCAGTAAATCACCTGGTTAGCTATATTGTTCTTATTTGCAGATTTCTTGATTTGCTAACCTCTAATGTTTTATTGAAGTGTTGTGTCCATAGCTAGGTATAATTTTCACACACATAGGGAATAGCCCTTCCCAAATCTCCATCCTCGATCTTCTTTTCACCTTGCCCATCTACCAGGAAATCCTCAACATAGCCCTCTAGGAGGCACATGTCCCCACAAATATTAACACCACCATGTTTGAGAACCTTGTGGGGAATCTATCTACATCTTGTTCCCTTTCCTTCAAACCCTCCGACATGCCATTCGTTGAACCTGATCACAATCTCCCACTCTACATCATCATTATGGTAAATGACTTTGTTGTCAAGAGGGTCATGATAGATAATGGTTTGGCCCTCAACTTGTGTATACTAAAATTGATCCAACAAATGGGATACATAGAGGTTGACATATCACATGAGGTCATCACCATCAAGGCCTAAGATAATTTGGAACATACCTCAGAATGTAACATTTTTTTTCCCATCAAGCTAGGCCCAAAAATTCAAGAAACTATTTGCCATGTTGTTGATCTTGATCTTCCCTACAACATCCTCCTCAGCCAACCCTAGATTCATTTCATTAAATTTTTCCAATCCACCTATCATTAGTGCATCAATTTTTCACATCAAGGAACTGAAATCACCATCTAGGATGACCCCCAACCCTTCGCATATTTCCATGCCTTAGAAGCATCATTTCCCCACTACACCCATTGTCCCAAAATTGATATTCACACTTTGGACACCAACAAATCCCGATCCCACTGTGATCCAAGGAAAATCCTCACCTTCACCCTTTCCATTATCAAGACCAATAACATGGGTTGTGGTGAATATAGTTTGACTTATGCCTTTACAATAGGGGCCCTCTTGCTCAATCCACATACACAAGGGCATCCATGTCACCAAATCACACTCCCTCAAGACAATCCTAAAGTAAAGCAAATGGATCCATCCACATTCATATCACATGGTATTCTAAATAATCAAGAAATGGACCCTAATATCAATAAATGGTTGTACAAAGCTCCCCCACCTCCTGATGCCAAACTCCTTGGGTACTTCAAGGATAAATACTTCACGTCACACAAATGGTCTATAGAGCAATGGAACTATCAAGGTGGAGGTCTATGAATCAAAGGTGGCACGAAATATCCACTAGAAGCCTCACAAAACCCAAGACATCAAGGCCTTGGATTTAACACCCCTCACTTGCACATATAGGGCCGCAATACCACGACTGAGGGCACTGATTTTCCCAACATTACCCTCCTGAATATCTAGGATGAAATCATAGAAATAATAGAAATCAAAGACATCCCTACAGAGGAAGTGAAGAAATCTTACAATGATATATTTGACGATGAACCTTCTTGGGAAATTTTGTCCTCTACCAAATTGCCATCAACCTCATCAACCTCCCCCTCATCCACCTCAAACTCATAGACTGAGACCAACCAAGAATTGCACACATCAATGAGTTTCAATGCGAGGAAGCACTCCTAAGATTCATGGGAGCATCAGAACAATAGCAAGACTGGGGGCATGAGACAACACATGTCTATAAGCTGGACCCTAAAGGATACTTTGGGGAAGAGGAATTCTTTAGTCACAAAAGTAAAAATGAAAAATAAAAGAATGAGTCTTTTTGTGAAAACCCCTCTGGGGTACGTTCTAACTCCAAAAAAGTAAAAAAAAAAAGGTGTATTTTCTAGTGAAAACATGTCTAAGGTTCTAGAAGATGATGACTTGCCTCTTCCTCCTATCCACAATTATAAACCAGAACAGCCCTCCATACTCATCGAAGACACCAAGCCCATCAACTTGGGAATTGAGGAATGTCGAAGAAAAACATACATTGCAACATTCCTGATTGAGGGAGAGGAGGAATCTTTCACTGCACTTCTTCAAGAGGCTACGGTAAATTTTGCATGGTCATATGCCCACATGCCTAGATTGGATCCCAACCTAGTTATTCATCAACTTACAGTGGACCCAAGCATAAAACTATTCAAATAGAAGCTTCACAAAATTCATCCCAAGGTATCCCTATTCGTTAAAGAAGAACCTAAAAAACTCTTGCAAGAAAAGATCATTTGAACCATCGATTATTCGGAATGGATCTCTAACATGGTACTAGTTTCCAAGCCATCAAAGAAACTAATAATTTTCATAGGCTTCAAAGACCTTGTCAAATCCTTCCCACAAGATGACTTCTCCTTGTCAAACATAGATATGCTTGTCAATCTCACAGATGGTCATGAGATGTTTTCACTCATGGATGGCTTCTCGGGGTACAATCAAATCTGCATAGTAGAAGAAGACCAGCATAAAATAGCTTTTACAACCCCATGGGGTACCTTATATTATAATATGATGTCATTTGGTTTAAAGAATGTAGGAGCTACTTATCAAAGAGAAATGAAATCCATATTCCATGACATGATACACAAGATACTTGAAGACTATGTGGATGAAATTTGAGAAAAATATGGAACACAGTTAGAACACCTTGACATCCTTGAGTGTGTGTTTTATTGTTTACACCATTATGGATTCAATCTCAACCCAAAGAAATTTGTCTTTAGAGTAACATCAGGTAAGCTCTTGGGGTTCATTGTATCACGATGAGGCATTGAGATTGATCGTCGTAAGAAAGTTAAGGCCATAATGGACATGCCTCCTCCCCAAACACTCAAGCATCTATGGAGCCTACAAGGAAAACTACAATCTATCTGTATATTCATATCATAGCTTGTTGAAAAATGTCAACCATTCACACATCTACTTCACAAGGATACCAGCTTCAAGTGGGGCCCAATCTGTCAATAGAGTTTTGAGGAAATCAAGGAATACATAGCCAACTCACCCATTCTTGTACCATAAATACCAGGATGCCTTCTCATCTTGTACATTTCGGAAACTACTACAACACTGGGGGAACTATTGGCCTAGCTTGATGATAATGGTAAGGAAAGAGACATCTACTACATCATTTGTATGCTTGTTGACTATGAGTTGAATTATTCACCCATGGAGAAGGTATATATTGCAGTGGTTTTCACCACTCAAAAGCTTCAACATTATATGCTTAGTGACATTGTAAAGCTCATTTCCAAAGTAGATCTACTCAAGTACCTACTTTCAAGAACAACACTTACAGGCCGGATGGAAAAATGGGTTCTTCTCCAAAGAGAATTTGACATTTAGTATATAGATAGAAAGGAAATAAAGGGGAAGGTCATTGCAGATCGGCTAGTTGAGGCAACCCTGGTAGATGTGTATCTATTGGTAATAGAATTCCCAAATTAACATCTATGCATGATCAAAGAACAATAAATATGGAAGCTGTATTTTGATGGCCCTTAAATATCTCATGGATTAGGAGCTCGAATCCTCCTTGTCACTCCCCAAGGTGATTACATGCCCAAATCATTCAAATTGGGATTTCCCTGCACCAAAAACATTGTAGAATATGAGGCACTCATCTCAGGCCTCAAGATGGGTATCCAATGGAATATCATAGAGTTGCAAGTGTTTAGGGATTCACAACTCATCATCAAGAAGGTCCTAGATGAATTCCAAACTAAAGACGATAAATTGTTACCATACAAGGAATTAATGGATAAACTGAAAGAACAGTTCCTAAGTTTTCAATTCACACAGGTGCTCAGGATACAAAACAAATTTTTAGATGCCATGGAAACTATCGGGTCCTTACTAGAGATCCCTCAAGATTCTATGCAATATGATTTTTTAGTCGAGTAGCTACATACACCCGCTTACGAGAAAATTGATCCTGACATGGTGTGTGTTTTGGTTGGTCCCCAATCCCCATGGAATCATGAAATCTATGCTTATCTAAAAAAAGGTATCATATACCCTCACCTTATGAACACTCAGCACTAGAACCTCATTTGCAAAGCTTCCAGTTACACTCTCATAGCTAACACCCTATATCATCATGGATATCATAATATCCTCTCATGATATTTAGATTTTAATGAGGTTGCCTTGGCTTTACAAGATTTTCATGCTAGAATCTACGGTACCCACACAAGTGGCATGGTCCTAGAAAAGTAGTTGCTCAGAGAAGATTACTATTGGCCAAGAATGGAACATGATGCTTGTGAGTTTGTGTAGAAATGCCTACAATGTCAACATTATGCGAATCTGATTCATGCCCCTGCATAGCACCTACATCTGATCTCACCACCTTGGCCCTTCTCATGTTGGTGCTTTGACCTCATTGGTAAGATAACCCCCTCTCCTCAGACGAACATAAGTATATAATAACTAACACTAGATACTTCACAAAATGGGTTGAAGTAATTTTGCTCACCCTTACTACTAAAATTTAGATATCTAAGTTCATCATGTACCACATCATCTACTTCTACAAAATCCCATCCACCATTTTCATAAATCGTGGAACACCATTTTAGAACCAACACATGCAAGATCTATGTTCTAGATTTCGCATCCATCAACATCTCTCTAGCCCATACTTTCCCTAAGGGAATGACCAAGCTGAGGCAACCAACAAAACCATTCTAAAGATCCTCAAAAGGTTGTCAATTATTTCGATCATGACTAGTACCTCCAAATCAATCATGTCCTCTAGGTTGTTGCACTTCATTCTGCATTCCCACAGGAACCACCCCATACTCTCTAGTATATGGTGTTGAGGCCATCTTACCAATTGAGATCAAGTTACCCTCACTACATGTATCCATGAAAAATTATATCACTGATGAAGACTATCATGTGGCACACCTGACCTAGTTGGACCTACTAGATAAGAAGAGGTAGCAAGGTTATGATCACCTGGTTGTATACCAAAACTGGCTTAAGATAATCTACAACAAGAAGGTCCACCCAAGACAATTCTAGGTGGGTGACATGGTCCTTAAAGAGACTCGAAAAGTGCAAGAAGATCAGGAAAAGAAGGGAAAGTTTGAGCCTACTTGGTTAGGACCTTATATTTTCATAGCCTACTTTGACTCAAGAGCTTACCAAATTTCCACACTCGGAGGGGAGCTCCTAAATGATCCCATCAATATTATCCATCTGAAGTAGTTCTATGCTTGAGCTATCTCCTATGTGTCTGAAAAAATCCATAAAATTCCAGAACACCCTAAAAAAATCATTATCTTGGTGAAAACCTGGTGAATAGGCTCCTTGATAATAGCAAAAACATAAAAAAATGCATAAAAATACAAAAAAAATTGAAAAAGATCAAAAAATGAAAACAATAAAGAGAAAATAATCATCCAATGGTAAAAACTTGGAAATCAAGAACCTTGGGCAAATATGTGGGCGAAGACTTGGCAATAGGAACCTTACATAGTGGACCATATCATTATCTATCAAAACCCTACTCCATCATCAAACACGCATCCACCCACTACCCCCTCACCAAAACCCCTTCCATGAATCCCTATCCCCAAGGTGTTCCACATCGTCGCATCGAGAAGTTGAATTCCTATCTAGTATCCTAAGCTTTGTGTATATATTGTAAGGCAATGTTCTATCCTCTAATCCTGAGCTTTGTAAATACTTATCACTTGGTGACCTATCCTGATTCCTAAGGTTTTATAAAATATCTAGTATATATATTGACATGTCACTCACTTGTACTATATTGTTTGGTCTCATTGTATATATCTGTGTTTTTCTCACAGAAGCATGGTCAATTGTGTTTCCCTCTCAAGTCATGTACCTCAACAAAAAATTCTCAGTTATGTGGTTATCCTAGAGTTCTCTTTCACCATCAAGACCCAATTTGTAGAAAATCTTGACAAACAAGTCCTTATAGGTTGCATCCTTCCTCATGTCTGACCTAATCCTACCAACTTAAGTTAGTCGATCTCTTTTTGGAAAAAGGCATCTTTCATATTTATCACATTGATTTTGAATTGTTTTCTTTGGTTCTCATGAATCTTTCTACAACTTCTCATTGTTCATCTCCTCAAAGTTCTCATGATCCTTTATATCATGGTGCATTGGAAATTGGGGTAATTTGAGGCAAGGTCTTTTTATCTTTTTGTTTTCTTCCTGAGAGTCATTTAGATGTGACCCTTACACGTCCCACATTTAATCCTTTCGGGTTACATGCTGCACCGAGTAAATATTATTTGTATTTGGGTTCTCTATCATCATTTCCTCCATGGCTCCTCTTGGGTCCATGAGTCATGATGGGAAAACCCTTGCATGTTTGTTGTGTCAGTCCTATGCAATGTTGGTGACGAGGCCTTGAGTTCCTAGTAACCTTGGTAAGTCTCTAATTTTTCTAGATCAAACTAAGTGCTCAAACTACATGGTGGTATTCCATCCTGGAATACCCTGTGATCAAGCTTCAAGAACATCCCCCCATCAATCCCCACCTAAAATAACATCAATCCATAAAGCACCCCAAAGCCCAGCTATAATACTCATTGATCCAAAGCACCACCTACGCACCTATGTCAATCATCCATCCTCTATCTACAAGAAACCCCTCATCCTAATGCAAACCTAGAACCACTAATTTTGTCATGATCCCTAACCCATGGATTTTGATTGTGCAAACATTTCCCATCCCATCCTATTGTATCCCCCCACGGCGAGGGTTTAATTAGGTTGTGATATGTTGTATATTCCCCCCCCCCTCTTGCATACATATTCATTTCTCAATTGCATTCATCTTCGTTGATATCTGATGTCGCTTGCATATATTCATCACTCGCATTCATTTTAAGATGCACTCACTTTTAGCTCCCTCATTTTAAAATTGTATTTGTTTTTAGTTTCACATTACCTTCATCTCCATCGTCATATTTGCATTACTAAATCACACACATTTAAGTTTCACTTATTTGCATTATCATTGTCATCTTAGTCACATTTTTGCATTCTTATTTTAGCTTCATTTCGTCATTATCAAATTGGTTTGTATTTTAGTTATCATTTTAGTCACATTTTGTTGCATTCAAATCACAAACATTTAGTTGCAGTATACTTTTCATATAGGTGCATTATATCATTCCTTACCAATTCGTTTCATTTTACATCCATTTGTCAGATCAGTTAATCATGTATTATATAAAGTCATTTTATTTGCAAATTTTTAAATCATTTTATTTACATTCATCTTAGTTTCATTGTTAATCATTTAATTGTAGTCATTTTAGTTGCATTGTTAAATCATTTAAATTTTTAATCATTTAATTGCATTCATTTTAACTCTTGTATTATTAAGTCATTTAAGTTTGTATTCATTCTAAATATTGCATTTAAGTCATTTAAGTTTGCATTCATTTTAACTCTTTCATTGTTAAGTCAGTTAAGTTTGCAGTCATTCTAAATATTGCATTGTTAAGTCATTTAAGTTTGGCTTCATTTTAAATGAATAACATTGTTAATCATTTAATTTCCATTCATTTTATCTTTCATTGTTAAGTCATTTTAGTTTACATTCATTTTATCTTACATTGTTAGGTCATTTAATATCTTGCATTGTTAAGACATGGTAAAGTAGATCATACATCCATACATAAGTAAACATCATAAGCATCATAAATAGACCATGCATCCATCACATGTATAAGAAATCAAACATAAAACACACACACACATTATATCCACCTTGCATCCACAAAGTGTAACTAGTGAATAGATGTAATTTGGAATCACCATTATTTGTGTATGTGTGTGTGGGGGAAAATGTAAGATTCACTCCTAAATCCAAATTCCCAAAGGAGAGATCCAATTTGATCAACCAAGAGGTTAATACACAATTGAATCAATCTATGAAGAATATGAAAGAGGGAGAATAAATCCTATACTTCCCTATAGTTGGATTAAGCTCGAAATCTGAAATAATTGAAGTGCAAATACTAACCTTGAATTAGGGTAGATTTAGAAAATGCTGAATTCTGGCTTCTGTATGAACTTTCTAAAGATTTTGTCACCTGTTTTGGACTAAAAATGCCGAGGCGGACAAAACCCATAAATCTTTTCTCCAAATTCATAGAGGTCGACTTTGACCTTTTAAAAGGTCAAAGACCACATTATTTATTTGAAGTCTGATTCTGATTCCATTCGCAGATCTTGAAAGATTGCCGAAAAGGGTATCCGAATTTGCTCTTAGATCTAAGATTTCACACTTGTACCTGCAAGAAAATGGGGGTTTTTGGTTGTATGGGGGGTTTGCCTTGGTCAAACCCCAGTTTAAGAATTAACCTTGAAATTGAATTGAAATATATGGTGCATAAACAAAGTAATTGAAACAAATCACCTCGCTTATGTTGAAGTCCTTGTAGAGGATTTGAATCCTCAAATCCACAAGTAAGAATGCTTCAATGAATGTAGGATGTCTCCAATCAATGGTATTTTGATCTTCAACACCAATCTTGATTTGATCTTTGCATATGATAAGGCTTGAATGAATGGAGAAGGATGGATCTTCAAGGGGGCTCCAAGGAGATTGAATCCTTCAATAGCTAATAATGTAACTCCTTGATGGATGAATGCTTGAACACTTGAATGCTTGAAGACTTTCTTGCACTTGAGAGCTCTAGATACTTGATTGATAAAACTTGATGTGAATGTGATATATGAAAATGAGAGAGGAAGGCCTCCTTTTATAGTGAACTAGGGCACACTCCTCTAGATGGGCCACCTTGAAGAATTAAATCCCAATTAGGTCCTCACCTTTAAAAAATATACCTTAATTAAATACCATTAAAGGATTTACCATTTTGGAGCCCGAAACAGTCAACCCGAAAGCGGAGAAACAACTTTCCCGAAAACCAAATGAGCGGGAAATGACAATTTGAAATTTTGGCAGGAGGAGGTCAAGGTTTGAGCAGGACCCAGTGTCAGGAATAGACAGAAAATCCTCTAAATGATGTAATGATGGACTAGGAGGTCTCATTTCTAAATCCTACCTAGAAAATAGAGCCATGGAATGAGGAAAATCAGGAAAGTCCTTAAGAACTTAACCCTAATTTCACCTAGAATGAAGAAATCAAGTGCGCAGAAGAAGTGGAAAGCAAGGGAAAGCTAAATACATGCAAAGACCCAATCAAGGTGCTTAACATAACACCAAACCACTTACTCAGAGGGCTAAATGCTCTTATCATGGAAGTGCTTCCATTTTAAGATGATACATTAAGTCCCCACTTTAGCAAGAGTATGGACTCGATGCCAACTCTTGGTAAAGCAGATAAAAATAACAAGATAATCTTATCATAATCTAAGGGACAAAGAGAAATCCCAAGCCCCCAAGGACTCAAGTCTTCATTAACTCTTAAATCACAGATAAGAGAGACATCTCTAAAGAAAGAAAGAAAAAAGTGTGATTACCTCGCCCAATGAGAACTTATGTCCCATTGTGAACCACATAGGAAAAAGGTGCAACCGGAAAGATGGAATTGAACCGCCTAGTGAATGTGGCTACTCACTAGTCAACCCATCAAGGATTTATCCTTAGGAATATCCTATTCCATAAGAATAAAAAACAAAAGAGATCCAGTCTTAAGGACACTTCCAACCTTAAGGGATCACAATATTTGTGTATTTGAAACTGAAGGGATCAAAAGATCCTAAAATAAATCCATACTCTAAGGATTAGTTTTTAATCCAAAAAGAAAGATTGAAAAGTAAATTTAAAGTGCGTGTCTTCCTCAGGATTTAGCAACTTATGTGTGTTACCTTTAGAAGATTTAGCATGTTTTGAATTTTTTTATAAGTGCGTGTGTGCAACTAGTGAGCAGAGCATATGCCCCCATGTTAAAGTCATTGCTGACACTTTAATAGGAGCAATGGCTTTAATGAAAACATAAACAACTCCACTGATTATGTTTCCGCATCGAGATGCCCCCAGACGAAGACAAATCAAGGGAAATAACACAGAAACATACAAAGAACATGGAAGGGATCTACCTACCATGGGGTCAGTATGATCATAAGATATATGATATTATTGCAAATGAATTGACATCATTCCCCAAAGAAAGTAGAACTACAATCACAAAGGAGGAAAGATCACATAAGATATACGAAGGAGAATCTTTTTGGACCATGACATGGAGACCAAAAACAATTAGTGCTACCATATCTCAAATCCAAGTAGATTACACAAGGAAACATTTACGAACAATAGCACAGTTACAATATAACATTGAACAAAACATAGAAGAATAGAGATACATATAGAGGAATTTGAACAACAGTTTTGATTCCTTCATCACCTTGTACCAACTGAGTAACAAGGATCGTATAAAAGAATCTAACAACATTTAGCAAATACATTACGGGAGAAGCACAATTCAGCAGGCAAACACACAACAAAGCTACCATGAAGGACAAGCCGCTCAAGCGTGCCGCCTACTTTCCCCATCTCGTTGTATATCATTTAGGGAAGGTGGGTAACTTGCAAGAGGGACTATATCCAATATAGTAGGAATGATAGCCAGTTCCAAACAAGGATCCTCTCAAGAATCACTATGTTCGATACTAGGTGTAAGAGTTAATTGAGATGAAAGCATATTTGGCAAATCAATGTCAATGTCAATAGTCTCATATTCATTAGTAACATTATCAGTATCATCAAGAGTATCTTCATCATCCAAATTAATCAAAAGAGGATCTAAGATACGAATAGAATCATCATAATCATGCATGTGAACATCATTATTAGTAACAATATTATGCATAGGTGTATCCGCAGAAAGTAGAGATCTTTTAGCTTTAGCATGAGCACAATGCTTTTTATGTCATTTATTAGCAGATCGGTTACGTTTTGATTTATTTGAAATAGATGGAGAACTAGGAGGAACAATCGCAGGATCCTTCACAGGTTCTTTAGGAAGATCAATAGGATTATCAACCATAGGAGGAGCAATCATAGGATCTTTAATAGATTTAGTAGGAGGAACTTGATTAATAGAACACGAAGCCATAGTTGAAGGAGGTATCGAAGGTGTAGGTAAAAGACCATGATTAAGATCCATAGGAGGTATGCTTAATTGAAGAATCTTACAATGCTTATAGGCTTGATATGATTGAAAAATATTATCAGGGTGAGGAGGACATGACTTAGGTAAGGAAGGCCAAAAGAAATCCAGAGCAGCACAATCTCTAGGCCTAGAAGGTCGATATAGACTATGATTGATCGTCTTCACTTCACCATCATGAATGAACTTAAGACACTTATAGATAGGTGAAGAAATAGCATGCATGGTAGTCAACCAAGGCAAACCTAGCTTAACTTGAAATTGATCAGAAGTAGGAACCACAACAAAGGTAGTGTTCACAATTTTTCCAAAAAGTTCAACTGGTAAAGTAATAGAACCAAATGAGGGATAAAGAAAACCATTACAAGTTTGAATCCACACATCCCATGTATCATAGAAATCATGTTGTAAGATTTTCATGAAAAGATTTTCTTCAGTGATAACATTGACTAAGGAAGTCGAATCAACAAGACAACCATGAGTAGGTATCTGATCAATCCTAGCAGTAATGTAAAGGGGACCATCAGGAGCTTTAACAATCTCAGAGTCATCAAAGGTAATCAAAAGTTCCCAAGATCATTTATCCTTAATTTGTTGTCGCAGTTTAGGTTGAGGTTTCACTTGAGGTTTGGGTTTATCGTGATGTTGAACTTGAGATGAAGGTTGAGGTGGAGATATAGGCTTGGCAACATGCTCCACTTGATTAACGACATGATTAAGATCATCCATCTTGGAATCATATACAATTTCCATAGCAGATGGTTGAGCAATAGTATTAGTATCATGCGTAGGTAAAGGATTCATATAGATTTGAAGGTTCTGATTAGGAGGAGAGACAGATTGATTCCCACTACTATCCAGATTATCCACAGATAAGGCTTTAGCATAAATGAGATCTTGGACCTTATGTTTTAAAGAATAAAATCTCTCAGTATCATGACCATTCTGACAATGATATTGACAAAAAGCATTTTGATCAAAAGATTTAGATGCAATCATATTTGTTAAAAGAGGTCGAATAGGAGGTAAAGTAATCATATTAGCAGCTAACAACCTATTCATAATAGCATGTAAAGTTTCAGAAAGAGGAGTAAACATACAATTTAATCGAAAAGCAGTGGATGCAGAAGTGGCATTATGAGATGCAACATCAACCTGATTAGCAACTGCATTCGCTTGTTTGTTTATCTTGACATAATTATTGATTTTTTGAAACTTATTTGGATTAGGAGTAGCATCACTCTTATCAACTGGAACAGGATCCATTGGAGTGTTTCTCTCAAACTGGCTCACTTGTAATTGATAATGATGAAGCGCTACACAAAGTTGTTGAAAAGAGGTGAATTCAATAAGCATAATCTTATCTCTAATATCTTTTTGCAAATTTGAAATAAACATATGTTGAATATCAATATCAGGAATAGGATAAGAAATCTGAGCATGCAAATGCTTAAATCTACTAATAAATTCAGTCAATTATTCTTTAGCACCTTGTTTACAATGCATTAAATCAGTCAAAGACACTTGCGGGCCAATATTGTTTTGAAATTGTTGAATAAAGGCATTAGCAAGTTTTGGAAAGGAATCAATTGAATAAGGAGGAAAGGAACAAACCATTGTAAGGCCTTGTCACAAAAGGTTCGAGCAAACAGTTTGGCTAAAATCCTATGGTCATGAGCATAATCACTACAAAGGATTTGGAATGTTTTAACATGATGAACAGGATCTCCCTTTCCATTATAATTCTCAAGATGAGGCATATCGACTTGCTGAGGAACAAGAGTTCGGATAATATCCCTAGACAAAGGACTTCCCATGTCACATGTAGGAATACTAAACTTGTTTTGAGTTAAGGAAGCAAGTTGTTGTTGTAAGGATGATACAGTTTGAGCCAAACTGATGATGGTGGAATCATTAGAGGAAATAGGAGTAGTAGCAACATTAGACACACTAGGTAAAGTGTAAGAAGCTGCAAGAATAGAAGACACAACTGGAGGAACACTAGGAACTACAGTTGGAAGCGGAGTGGAATAAGTGAAAGGAACACTATGATATGAAGGTTGTGATGTAGGAAGGGACATGGGAGGAACACTCATAGGAATAGAGGGAATCATTATAGTCACCAAGGGAGGAGTATAGATAGGAATACTAGGTAAAGGATTAGAAGGAGGTTCAACACTAGTGATAGGAGAAGTGAAACCTAAATCTTGAGCCTCTTGAGTTAAAGGTTTAACATTGGAATGCACAAGATGATTAATACCATGCAAGAGGTTAACACCTTGATCACTATCATGGAGAACTTTCTTAAGAACCTCTATAGCTTGAATAGAATCTTGACCATGGTTTTCTTGAAGAAGCCAATTACCCATTTTATCAAGTTCAGCGGAAATTTTTTGGACTTGTTCAGGAGGAACCCTTAAAGCATCACCCTCATAATGTGATGAGTGAGAAGAGTTCTACTCCATAGTAGGATTAGAATCATGAAGAATCAAGTTATCATCGGGAATCCTAAGGAAAGGAGAAGATTCAAGGTCAAAGGCACCCATGAGTCTACGACTTCTTCTAACCAAAATGTTATAAGTAGGACTAGTGGTAGTAAAGCTCATAAACCAATATAATGCAAATGAACTAAACTAAGAACACATAATGCATGAAGAGGAAATCTAATTAGCATACAAGATCAATCACAAAGGACAAATCTAATACTAACAAGATAAAAGAGAATCTAACACCAAAAAGAAAGAAAGTAAGCTAGTCGGGTTCACCAAAATGAATAGATGTAATTTGGAATCACCACTATTTGTGTATGTGTGTGGGGGAAAATGTAAGATTCACTCCTAAATCCAAATTCCCAAAGGAGAGATCCAATTTAATCAACCAAGAGATTAATACACAATTGAATCAATCTATGAAGAATATGAAAGAGGGAGAATAAATCCTATACTTCCCTATAGTTGGATTAAGCTTGAAATCTGAAATAATTGAAGTGCAAATACTAACCTTGAATTAGGGTAGATTTGGAAAATGCCAAATTCTAGCTTCTGTATGAACTTTCTAAAGATTCTATCACCTATACTAGACTGGAAATGCCGAGGTGGATAAAACCCAAAAATCTTTTCTCCAAATTCATACAAGTGGACTTTGACCTTTTAAAAGGTCAAAGACCACATTATTTATTTGAAGTCTGATTTTGATTTCGTTTGCAGATCCTAAAAGATTACCGAAAAGGGTATTCAAATTTGCTCTCAGATATGAGATTTCACACCTGTACCTAATAGAAAATGGGGGTTTTTGGTTGTATGGGGGGTTTGCCTTGGTCAAACCCCAGTTTAAGAATTAACCTTGAAATTGAATTGAAATATATGGTGCATAAACAAAGTAATTGAAACAAATCACCTCGCTTATGTTGAAGTCCTTGTAGAGGATTTGAATCCTCAAATCCACAAGTAAGAATGCTTCAATGAATGTAGGATGTCTCCAATCAATGGTATTTTGATCTTCAACACCAATCTTGATTTGATCTTCGCATATGATAAGGCTTGAATGAATGGAGAAGGATGGATCTTCAAGGGGGCTCCAAGGAGATTGAATCCTTCAATAGCTAATAATGGAACTCCTTGATGGATGAATGCTTGAACACTTGAATGCTTGAAGACTTGCTTGCACTTGAGAGCTCTAGATACTTGATTGAGAAAACTTGATGTGCATGTGATATATGAAAATGAGAGAGGAAGGTCTCCTTTTATAGTGAACTAGGGCACACTCCTCTAGATGGGCCACCTTGAAGAATTAAATCCCAATTAGGTCCTCACCTTTAAAAAATATACCTTAATTAAATACCATTAAAGGATTTACCATTTCGGAGCCCGAAACAGCCGACCCAGAAGCGGAGAAACAACTTTCCTGAAAACCAAATGAGCAAGAAATGATAATTTGAAATTTTGGTAGGAGGAGGTCAAGGTCAAGGTCGACCTTGACCTAGTTAGGGTTGAGGTTGACTTTGACCTCAAACCCTAACTTTGTCAGGATTTGCAATAGGAGTTCCAGGGGATGCCAGAAATGCAAAATTTGATGTTTGAGCAGGACCCAGTGTCAGGAATAGATCGAAAATCCTATGAATGATGTGATGATGGACTAGGAGGTCTAATTTCTAAATCCTACCTAAAAAATAGAGCCATGGAAAGAGGAAAATCAGGAAAGTCCTTAAGAACTTAACCCTAATTTCACCTAGAATGAAGAAATCAAGTGCAGAGAAGAAGTGGAAAGCGGGGGAAAGCCAAATACATGAAAAGACCCAATCAAGGCACTTAACATGACCCAAAACCACTTACTCAGAGGGCTAAATGCTCTTATCATGGAAGTTCTTCCATTTTAAGATGATACAAGTAGTTGCATCCTGCATAAATCACTAATCACACACATCATGTAGATGTCTGGAAACCTACATAAGAACATCATGTCTTTCATCACAAGTGTGTTAGTCATATAGCATAATCATCTAAACACCATTACATCCTACATCATATGTCAATACATCATAGATGACACATCCATACATATGCATAGAAAAATAGGCTCATAACACAACACATCGGCCCAAACTTAGTATGATATGTATATATATCCCACCAAAGAATAAAATAATATTTGACATCAATGAATCAATCAATGAATATCCCATAAGTGTCCATTAAAAGAAAAAAAATACATGTTTGGGACAATGCCCTCAAAAATAATATGCATCATGTCTATACATCACATCAAAACTACTGCAACATATCACTACCTATCTGCCTCTCCTGGGGGAGGCTGCATCTCGATGTCTCAGGATGGGGAAACCTATGACAGATCTTGTGGCTTGTCCACTATGATAAAAATGATTTTATCTTGCACCTATGTAGGTACCTATGATGGCCTTGTCACCTCCTATCCTATGCCATCCACATCCATCCCAACCCCTGACCCCTTTGCCTCTTCCATTTGTATGGAGCCATCAGTCGATCATTGCTAACTCTGTGTGTGACTGGGTGAATGGATCTCCCATCCTATCATCTACAATGATTCAACCCAAAAATTTCTCCCCCTATCATCTAGTTGTAGCCTTCCCCCATCCAAATACCTATGTCAGTGGATCCTGATCGGTTGGCTTTCCTATAATTCTCCCCCTTATCCTATGGAACAACGACATGGTACATATCCCTATACCATCCCACCTTTTCCTTGAGGTCTGTGACCTCCCTCTGCACCCTCATCACCTCCTAGGAAGCCCCCACCCCACTCCCTCCTCCCCTATCCTATGTTTTGGATAAATATCACTGCAATAGATGTCTCTCCCCTTGAAACCTACCCCTCTCCACTTGCAACCCATCCCTCTCCCCTAGATCCTATCTCACTCAGGCTGCAGTCCATCCCTCTCCCTATACAACTTCTCCCACTCATTTATCATCTCTAACCCATCTTGTAGAGGATGTGCCAAATAAGTGATGAGAGTGTCCCTCTCTCCCTATACATCATATAACATCTAACTTTTCATCACATGAGTGCCCTATAGAGATGCTAGCTAGGTTGCCAAATCTACCTCTCCCCCTCCTATCGATGAGCCAACACCTAAGGCACTTGCTGGTACTAATTCTGGTGGTGGACTCTATGGTGCCTATCCTCCATCACCTCCTTTGTCTCCCCCTCCATCTCCTCCCCCTGCTCCATCTCTTCCCCCTAATCCATCTCCTCCTCCTCCTCTATCTCCTCCACCATCCCGACCATCCACATCCATATCATATCCTCCCCCATCCCTTATGCATGCCCTCCTCAGGGTCAAACTCCCTCATAATATGATAGCTACTTCTCTCCTCCCTTAGGGAACTACCATGGCTTCCCGCTCTCTCCCCCTCACCACCTGGGTTGTCATCACCCTAATCCTCTCCACCTCTGAAAGTATCCTTGTTCTTCCAACTACCCGAGGCATCCTAAACTAGGCACGATACTCTACCATGATCCCTACATAATCCTCACCTCCCAACCAAACCCATTAAATGACATGAATCACCCTCCATGTAGTCACCAACCTCTTCTGTATATAGGGCCCCTAAACTCTGAGAGCCTCTTATGGGTAGTGTGTTGGTACCAATGTTCTTCATCTGGCACTCCCTATGTAAATCCAAACTATCTGACCACCTGTTCTAGCCTATACTACTCAATAATGTAGTCTCATTATCCTGTCATGTATGTAGGATTCATGGCATATGGTAACTATGCCTGATCCTTGGGCTAGGCTGCCAATCCCTTGTACAACCTCCAAGTGATGTCATCTCTGATAGCATCTATAACCTCTCTCCAGTAATCAATGTCGTCGACATCATGGTAGGTCATTGGATCTCCCCAGCTATAAACCACGAGTTGATCTACATGTATATCCCTCCTCCCCACTAGTCTCAACACAATAATGTGCTACAAACCCCACACCTGTAGCAAGGTCATGAAACCTATGCTCTACCCATGTATCTCCCCACCATGGTAAACTATCTGGTGGAGGTCTTATAAAGATCAGCCAGCATGAGCATGCCCCAAGTGACAGGCACCTCAGTGTCCACAATCCTCATGATAACGGGGATAAGTGCTAGTGTTACACTCGTCCCTCCTGTGTTAGGGTAAATATACCCTAAGACTAGCTCACAAATGTAAAAATACACTTGGTGCACTATCGGTGCCACTGCTTAGTGTCGCGCTAGAGACAATTGTTTATGTTGTAAGATAGGTACCATGTTAGGCCCCACTAATATTTTCAATGCATGTTGATGCATAGTATCACCTACAATGACCTTACTCACTTGAATGGACAGGAAAAAAATCTTGTAGACATCCTCCAAGATCACAGTCATCTCTACTATCAGGAGATGGAATCTTGTCATCTATGAGTTCCACCTCTCACAGGGTGTTGTCACCATAGCCATATATGCCCACCTATGGGGCATCTGAGAAAAGTATCCAAAGCCATTTGTATCCACCTACGTCTAGTCATCAGGTGTGAAATGCTCCTCCACCCATAGTGTTGTGGTTAGCCTCTCCCAACTCATCAGTCGGTCCATGGACCAGTACAACCAATCAAATTCAACTATGTAAATTTCATTTCCTACCAAATTATAGCCTATCAATTCCAACTATTCATCCAACTACCATGTCCCCTCCTAAAAATTATTTTTAAAAATCCCTCTCATGATCCCGTAGGTTTAACCCACAATCCCACAAACCTCCTCGTTCTCATGATCCCGAAGCCATGAGATCGCATAACCCAAACCCACTCATATGGCTATAGGAATGCATTCCCTTAGTGACTTTACCTAGCCCTACAATCCCCTACGAGATCCCATAATTTTTCCCCTCCCCCTACCTCTTTGGTCTAGGAGCGCAATCCCACCAAAAATTCATCGTGGGATCACGTTCCCGCCCAAAATCCAAAAACTAGTGAAACTTTGGTGATCTCACCAAAAATTCCCCCCACCCCTCCCTGACCCCTTATGGCAAGCATTTTTTGTGGGATCATGATCTCACAGGTCCCGAGGATGATCCCGCTAATCTTGAGCCTACAGGATCGCAATTTTACAGTAGATAAATTGAAATAAATAGAAAACTATAAAAGAAAGAATAATTTTTTGATCCTAACTATCTATTAGGTGCTTGGTGTAGTTAAATGCTCCTCATGATTTCCTCTTTGTGCCTTGGCCACACTCCTCTTAGTATTGCACTATGCTATATCAAAGCTCAAAATCTCAACAACTCTCTAAGCTCGAATATGCACAAATAACCCATTTTTGGCCCTCCTGGCCCTTATAAAGGGTGTCTCCTGACTTGTTGTTTCCTCTTGTAGCCCCCCACCATCCCCATTTTTCCTAGTTTTCCCTCCTTCCCTCAATTTCTTACCCATTTCACCTCATTTTTTGTTCCTTATCGCTCCTTTCCCTCTAGTTTCGCCAAACTATTCCTTCCCTTCGAGACGCTGCCTAGTGTTAGATTACTAAGAGGGGGGGGTGAATCAGTTAAATCCATTTATCCTACAGTCCCAAATACTCCCAAATGTATATAAAAAAACTTTCAAATCAATTAATCAACTCAGTAAAATATCAACTGTGCCTTTCTCTTCATACACTGATTATCAGTAAATTAAGTACTGTGTTTACCAATCAATCCAATTATTCAAATGTGTAAAGTAAAATAAAAATTCAACACATCCATATACATATAACACATAGATTTTTAACATGGAAACCCTGTTAGGTGGAAAACCACCCGGGACCAATAACCCCAAATAATTCATTCTTCTGAAGTGAGCTCGGTTAGGAGCCAATCCTATTAAAGGTTACAAAACACAATGTAAGGTGTGACCTAGTTAGAGGATTTATCACTAACAGTTCTCCCTTGACCAAACATTCACTATGGGGTCAACAAGAAAACAATCAACATTCATTGAATGTCATATTGAAATATAAAGATTGTTAAGTCATACTCGGTTAAGAGATTTATCTATAGAAATGGTTAAATTGATACAATAATGATCTTATTCAAATACAACTTGATTTGCAAATTTTCAAATCTATGCTAAGCTCAAAAATGCCTCTGATCAATAATCAATTCAATATCTTTGTTTCCTCCAACTCTATTCTGCTCGGTAATTTCTTTCTCAGTCGCTCGGTGTTGTTTATAGATTTGTTTGATTTTGTCTTCAACCAGTTTGATCAGTGTTGCATGAAAGCAATCTCTTCACATGAATTCTCCTATAGTAGAATCAATAATGAATCTCATGTCTCTTTATATAGACATCATAAACCATTTTATTTCCATCCATAGATTTTGCCTCTTAATCTTCACCATTGATTTTTCTGCATTAACCTTCCTCGGCAGGTTTGTCAATAAAACATTTTATTCTCCTTTATCTGATCATCTTTGAATTTTGTCAGCCATTTGATCATCATAAAAAATATTATCATTTACCTCATAGTCATAAACAATTGTCCAGCTCATCATCTTTAGTCAGTAGTCATAAGTTTCATTTATTTCTTTTACTCAGTCAATACCAAAATGCGTTGGTGATAACTAACTTAGTTAATACTATACTCGATATACACTAAACTTGCTCGGTCTATTCAAAATTCTTTATTTACCGACCACATAAACATTTTCATTCTTGATCTTCAATACATAATATGTTCATGTAATACAATCAAATAACTAACATAGTGTCATAGACTCATCAATAAGTTACTTAATGTATACCATATCCATATCTTTCTCATCCATCTCATTTTCATGTAGATACCTCATTCCTTTACCATTTTTGTTTCTTAAGATGTTTGTAACCATCATGATAAGTACAGTCAAAACTAGTTAACATCAATGACAATACATTAACTGATTTAATGTCTTACATATACTTTAGTATCTCAGTGATCATCAATCAGTGTCTTTCAAATATCCATTCCATTGTCAAACTTTCCCTCAAGATATTCAAGTAGCTGTAGTTTATCAATCTCTCCCCTTGGCATTAATGGAAACACAATATGAAATATTATATAGAATACCAAACATCTATTCTACAACTCCATAAGAAAATGTTGTAACTCAGTAAGCTCTCCCTAGCTTGTACATTTAATATGTTTAATCACTACACAACATCAATACCCTCCATGTTGTCTCTCCTTGCAGATTTGATCTTCTCTCCCTATGTGTATATCTCTCTTCAGATAAATATTTCATTGATTCTTCTCTCCCTTTGACAACAATGCCAAAAAGAATAAAAATCTCTTCAGTATCCAAAATATTATCTTTGGTGTTCGGTTAAGATCAAGTACCTTTCATGTACTGATATGCAGTGTTAGTTTCTCTTTCATCTTTCAGCTTTTACAACCTTAGGAAACCTAAAGTGTGAACATCATGCATCAACATCATTTGATATTCTGTTAAAGTATAGGTTGATGCAACCTCCTAATCACCTTAGTGGCCGATAGACATGGGATGTACCCCTAGTCTAGTCCTCAAGTACTTAAATGTATCCTTAGGTAAGGGTTTAGTAAATATATCAACAAGTTGCTATTGTGATTTCACATACTCCAATTTCACTTTCTTTTCTTGTACCTGTTCTCTCAAGTAGTGATACTTAATAGATATATGCTTTGTCTTTGCATGCATCACTGGATTCTTAGATATGTTTATTGCACTACTGTTATCACAATATATTATCATTGGGTCAATGATCTCTTCTTTCATACCTTCTAAAAGTTGTTTTATCCATACAATGTTTGAACAATTAGTAGCAACAACAACATATTCTACTTCTCCATTGGATTGAGAAATACATCATTGTTTCTTACTATCCAAGTAACTAATCTTTCTCCCATAAATAATTCTCCACCAATAGTGCTCTTTCTATCATCAATGTTTCCATCCCAATCCACATCTGTGTAAACTTTCATTTTTAAATTGCCTTCTTTATTGTACCACAAGCCATGGTTTTTGGTGTTCTTCAAGTATCTCAAAATTCTTTTTACAACAATCATATGTGATTCTTTAGGATTAGCAAAAAATCTTGCTACAATTCCAACTGCATGTGCAATATCAAGTCTACTATGCACAACATACATCAACTTACCAATCATTGATATGTATATTGTTTGATTTACCTCGGCTGACTGGTCATCTTTTATCAATTTGTATCTAGTGATCATAGGTGTACCAACTGGTTTTGAATCCTCCATACTTAATGTCTTCAATACTTCTTTTATGTATTTTGATTGAGTAATGTATATGCCTTCATTTTGCTATAAAATTTGCTAGCCAAGAAAGAATTTAATCTCTCCAAACATTGACATTTCAAATTCTTTTCTGATTTCATCACTAAATGATTTGCATAGATTATCATGTCCTTCAAATATAATATCATCAACAAAAATTTCAGCAATAAGAATCTTATCATTAGTTTCACCTTTCAAATACAATTTTTTTTTGTCACTTGTTCTAACAAATCTAATACTGATAATGTAGGAATGCAGTCTTTCATACCATGTTCTCGGTGCTAATTTTAATCCATATAGTGCTTTGTGAAACTTACATACCATGTTCTTCTTATTAGGGTCAACAAAACCTTCAGGTTGTTCAATATATACCTCTTCTTCAAGTATTCTAGTTAGAAATACAGATTTAACATTCATCTAATAAAATTTAAATCCTTTGTAAGTAGCATAAGAAAGCAATATTCTAACTCCTTCAAGTCTAGAAACTGGTGCAAAAGTCACACCATAGTCAATACCTTCTTCTTGTGCATACCCTTTGCATACAATTCTTGCCTTATTCCTAGTGACATCTTCATTTTCATTCAACTTGTTTTTGAATATCCATTTGGTTTCAATTACATTCTTGTCTTTCAGTCTCGATACCAATGTCTATGTTTTGTTTTTCTGTATTTTCTCAATTTCTTCATTCATGTCCTTAACCCATTCATCATTTTTAAGTGCATCTCTAACAGTTTTAGGTTTAAATTAAAAAACTAAGCATGTGTTGATTCTCAACTTACTTCATGTAATCATGCCAGCTTTCTTATCTCCAATAATCTGATTCTGTGGATGATGTTTCCTTACATATCTTATAGGTACAAGTTCAGTTCTTTGTTCTTCATTTTTTTCTCCACTCGGTGTAGGATCATGATCTTCATCGGTAACTATTTGTTGATTCTTGGTCTATATAGACTGATGCTCAGTAGCATTATCCTATTGCTTGGTAATGCCAGGTTGTTGCTCAGGTAGAGTGTCAGGTTTCTCAATATAAGTAAATCTACCACAATCTTACATTTTCACTTTCAATCATCTTGTTAGTAGCCTTATTCAAACATTTGTAATACTTTCTCTTAGTAGAATATCCTAAGACTATTCCTTCATCACCTTTTGAATCAAATTTCCCATTTCTATCATCTTTCAAAATGTAACATCTGCTTCCAAATATTTTGAAATAACTTACATTAGGTGTGTAACCATACCATAATTCATAAGGTGTCTTGTTTGAATCTTTCTTCATTTAAACTCAGTTCAATGTGTATACATTAGTACTAACATCTTCTCTCTAGTATATCTATGCAACATCCATTTCAATCATTAGTGTTCTAGCACAATCCACAATAGATCTATTTCTTCTTTCAACAATCCCATTTTGTTGTGGCATCCTCAGTGCAGAAGCATGTCTCTTAATTTCATGCTCATTAAAAAAAATTAGTGAGCTCATCAAAAATAAATTCACCACCTCTAACTGTGTGTGTGAAAATTGTACCTGATCTGTAGACACAACACTTCAGTAAAACATTAGAGGTTAGCTATAATCAAAATCGTGCAAAATTGAAAGTTAAACTAACCAAGTGATTTACTGCCTTCTAATAGGTGTGAGATTGATGTTCTCAGATTGTTATCGAGATCAGTGACCTAGAGGACACTTAAATGAAGGATTTGAATGCAAAAGATGGATATGGAATGAATGCAATTAATCTATATTTTTTATATTTTCTATGCAATATGAATGATAAACTTGATATGAAATTGATCTAATAATTATATGAATCTATGCTAAATGATATGCAATGCTCAAAACAAGAAAGATCTCACAATAGCTTGGATTCGCAAAGATGATTCTTTAGACTCCAATTCGACAGCATGAGAATGCAAATTTGTGGATGACTTTGGCAAAGTAAGCTTGCAAAATTATAAGATGAATTATGAAGAGCTGAGCCTTGATTTTATAGAAATCTAGGGCTTTCGAGGTGCATGGATAAAAGCCATAAATCACTCAAATAACTCAAGTTGATTTTTGAGTTATTTTTAAATAAAGAGTAATTAACTCACAAAAACATGCAAAAGCAAAGTTTAACTCAAAATAGAGTTTAGTTTTAATTGATAATTGATAGTTGTCTATTTTTATGATTGTGCATGTTTTATTTATGAATTAATTTAATAATAAAGTGATTTATTTCCAACTTAACTGATTTTTGAAATAAAACAATTGATTTATGGGTTAATCAATCATTTAATCAAACTTTTAATCAAAAACAATCTTATTAAAAATTGACAACTTGCTTTAATTAATTAAATAAAAATTTAATCAATTATTCATAGGATTTTGGATTTATTGTCAAAATTAAATAATACGATTTAGGAATAAATAAAATTAACTTCAATTAAATAATTAAGTGACAGAATTAAATCTAATTAATTAAATATTGAGAATATTCAATTAATCAAACTTAGGATAAATGGGATTTATCACCAAATAATCATTAAATTAAAGATAATTATGATGATTAGGAATATTACTAGGAATATTCCCCGATGCAGAATTTAAGATAATCAATTAGGATTCAATGATGTTTAGATGTGCCTTAGGTTAGGACTTTGATGTCGATTGCATTTGATTTGATGATGTAAGAGATTAATGAACTTATAGCCCATTTTTGGGGTATTACATTTTGCCCCTCTTTGACTTGTTGTGCGAAGCGCAGTGGTTCAAAGATAGTCTGTGTATGATAAAGATATGAAATTGATTCGAAAGATATGATGATTGAAAGATTTGAAGATATTAGGTCCTGAATGACCAAAGATAATGTTCACTATAGCAGCGATGAACCAATGATTGCAAAAAAAGTGTCAAAATGCCTGATTTCAAACCTTAGGATTGCAAAGAAGTGAGTGATCGATTCTAGACTTGATTGTCTTAGCAGAACCATGACGTAGGTATCACATCTAACCCCTTCAATTACTGAAGAACCAAGGAAAGAACACTATGATCTGATGGTTGCAAAAACTGATACAGTTTACAAGATTAGAAGAATACCAGATTGATATGGATCTTGATGAATCTGATATGCCCCAAGTGATGATAGATTTGCCCTGAGCGATGAGGTCTTTTATGATGAATCAGTAACTAGATGTGGTTGTTGTCTTGATTACTGAGGAAGATATGATTTCCATAAAGATATGATTTCAAATTAGATTACAGACTTTGAATGATGTGCAATACCATGCCCCCTTCGGGATGAAAATAGAAATCTGACAAGAAAAGTCAGTGTTGATAGTTTAGAAGCATGTTAATTGATTTGAGAAGTGGTTAAACACGTATGGGAACACATTCTGCATCGTTTGGAGGTCCAGAAGACCAAGTTTGACTAGGTGAAACCATGAGTTGACCATAGTTGACCAAGTTGAAATTTTGATAGTTTGATGTAAGATAATCAGTTAAGTTGAATACTAGATTTCTGTGATGATCGAAGGTTGATTATGCAAGTAGTTAATAATATGAATGATCTCAGATTTTGATTTTGATCCTGAAAAAAGATTCTACTTGCTATTTCGTTGGAGGAACCTTCATGTGAGATTCAACTCTTGTTAGATTGGAAGAGGTGATTGAAGAATCTTTTAAGTGTTCAAGAAATTTGTGAGATCATGCAAAGTGCAAAAATGCAAAGAAACATGTAGGATGATAATGCAACCCTAGGACCTAGGACCTACTCACTGATCATGTGTCGATTTTTTATCATCATTCAAATTTTAGGTAACCAGATAAATCAATACAATTCCCACTAGCCATGAAACCATAGACATATGAATATTGATTTGTAATGCTCAAGAACCAATACAACACCCACTGGTCAACAACCATGGATATATGAATATTGATTTTATTTTCAGAATGTCAGATTAGATATAAGCACCAAGGCATAAACGCCAGGATCACTTGAATATCATGTCCATTTTGATATAGCAATTTGTATAAACATCAAAACATAAACATCGTGATGACCTGAATACACCTTTTATTGCAAACACATCAAATAGTCAAGAGATCATTCTAAATCCAATGTGAATTACCCGTAGTGACCCTTTATCATTCACATCCTTAGGCAAGATTGCATTTCACAGTAGGAGAAAGAACTCACTCAAAAAGACAATAGTTAGATCAAACTTCTTTGAATTTTTCAGGTATCAATGGTCAAGGTACACATGGTCATCTAATTCGAGATAGAGGCTCTTATAGTCGAACACCATTTCAATCCGAAATTTCCAAAGTTGTTATATTTTCACATACAAGCAGAAGACAAAGAAAAGATTATGCCTCTAGTCATCACTCTCTAAATCCTATAAAGGACATCATTGAAGAGCTCGAAGGGACACAATATGCAAAAATCTCAATGCGAATCAATAAGCATACAAGGAGATAAAAGCATGTAAAAAAAGTATGGATTGTTTTCAATTTGTGTTTGATGTTTGATTGTGTTGTTGTAGATGCAAAATCCTTTCTGGAGACAAGACTAACTGACTAACTCACATGAAGCTTCAAAGGACTCTGACTGGATATGATACATCTCAGATACATGGGAGACCATAAGATATGACATTGATTGCCCCCAAGTGTTAAGCATTGATAGGATATAGACACTTGAGCTGATTGGTGTACAGACCGACTTGAAAATTGGAAATGCAGAAACAAACCGAGAGATATGTACAAACTAAAGCAAAATTGAAAGCTGGGAAAGACAAAGATTGTGCTGATAGATGGAGCATTTTGAAACAAGTGGCATCCATTTGCCGGGTTTTCACCATCTTGGCAGAGATTCTATTTTTGCTACCAAGGCGCCTGTTTCCAGGTTTCAACCAAGGCACTTTTTCTTTTTCTCATTTTTTTTTTTCATTTTTTTAAAATTTTTTTATACTTTTGATATTTTTTTATTTTTTTGTGAATCATCAAGGCACCTATGGCTAGGTTTTCACCAAGATGTTCATTTTTTTAGGACTTTTTCTGATTTTTATAATTTTTTCAAGACATTTACCCATAGACTGAATGCTTTAGGCATAGAATTTCTTCAGATGGAGAACGTTGATTGGTTCTCGGAGCTATTCTCCTTCAGTCATTGAGAGTTGATAGGCACCAGAGCCAAAAGTAGTAGTAATTACAAAGGGACCCATCCAATTGGATTCAAACTTCCCCTTGTGTTCTCGATGGGATTGATTTTTAAGATTTTCTCTCAAGACTAGATCACCAACCTAAAATTCTCTGTGTCTGACTTTCTTGTTGTAACCTCTAGACATTCTCTTCTGATATACTCTGAGATGATCATACGCTACTTGTCTACGCTCATCTAGTAGTTCAAGTTCTTGCAACCTAGACACTTTGTAGTCATCATCAGTTACTAGACCATGCATTCTAATTCCGAGTGATGGGATTTCAATCTCAATAGGCAGTACCGCTTCAAACCCATAAACTAAAGTGAAAGGTGTAGCCCCAGTAGCTATTCTGATACTTGTTCTGTAGGCCCAGAGAGCTGGATTGATCATGAGATGCCAGTCTCTTCTTATTTTATTAACTGTTATGTGCAAGATTTTTAATAGATTTTTGTTAGAGGCCTCAGCTTGTCCATTCCCTTGAGGATAGTAGATAGAAGACCAATGTTGTGTGATCTTGAATTTGGCACATAGATCATCTAGGTCTTTGTTCTTGAATTTTCCACCGTTATCTATGATTATGGAATGAGGTATCCCATATTTGCATATGATATAGTTCAATATGAACATAGATATTTGCTTTCCAGATGCTTCTATCAAAGGGACCGCCTCTACCCATTTTGTAAAATAATCTGTAGCAGTGATTATAGGGGTATGTCCATTAGAAGAGTGAGGATGAATCATCCTGATAAGATCAAATGCCCATTGATGGAAAGGCCATTGTGTTGTAAAGGGGATTAGATCTCTCCTTGGAGCATGAATCAAGTTACCATGCACTTGGCACTTTTGACAGTTCTTAGCAAACTTGATAGCTTCTTTTTCCATTTCAAACTCCCAAACAAGATCATATCGTGCAGTCCCAATGTCTAGCAGTGTGGAGAACAAGAGGGATTGGCAAGCTGGTGGATGAGATGGAAGATGAGAGAATGAAGGAGAATGAAGGGAAGAAATCCTCAAAGGTCAAACTCCTCAAGAATACCCAAGCTAGGAAAAAATTGTTATGTAAAGCGCATTTGGACAAGCAATGAAAGGTCAGCATAGGATAAGTCACAAAATCATAATGCCAAATAAGGAAAGGATGTAGTCCAAAGGAGTAGACATGTCAAGAGGCTTCATAGCACTGTGTTTTACTCTTTCTTTTATTAGATCAAGACAAAAGGGGAAAAGGATAGTGAAAGGAAAAAATGAATGGAGGAAGATAGACATGAAGGCTAAACATGAAAGGAATGAAAGAAAGATCATCATAAGATAGCTCACAAAATAGCCAAATGTTCATGTATAGGTCAACATTGTCAAGATCAAAGAGAGAAGATGGAATGTATAAAATATGTAGAAGAACTACGCATGATGCCTGATTGCTAGGTTTTCATCATGGTACTTATCCAAAGTGCCACAAAGGAGTGGTTTTCACCATAGGATGAATTTATTTCTCTTTACTTTTGCTACCAAGGCGCCTATTTCCAGGTTTTCACCAAGGCACATTTTCAAATTTTATTTTATTTTTTATTTTTTTAGAAGAAGGCAAGCTTTTTAGATAATGCTCCTTGAAAGGATAAACCATGATATGCCAAGGATTCAAAATGATATGCTCAAAGATGTTGATAGGGAAAGGAAGATGGAAGAGAAAAATGGAGGATAAGGTTTTATGTAAAGCGAGTGAGGTTAGAAGATAGGAGGAATAGGCAAGTGAGTAAAAAGGATAGAAGGTAGAAGGATAATGAATGGAAGGATTGTGAAAGGGTAGATGGAAAGGAAGGCAAGATCAACATCAACACACACCTTGAAGGGTGGTGAGAGGATGGAGAAAATGTGAATGAAGGAATATGTGAAGGAATATGGCGAATGGATAGCAGAAGTTGTGGTTTAGGCACATGGAATGAAAGAATATTTTTGGAAGGAGATGAAGTGGAAGCCTTTGGAAGCTTGAATGTCAATTTCACTTTTTGCTCAACACCGGACTCTTTCAAGAGAGACTTTGGAATCCATATAGCTGTAGGCTTTTTATTTCCTTTTGATAGTCTAGAGAGAATATCTTCAATGATGGATTTTGGAACCCATACTTTTCTTGTAGTTTTTTTCTTAGATATCTCTTTTCACTTTAAGTTTCTATGTCGATTAGAGGAGACATGGTGATCTTCTTTTTTTGATGGATTCTTGTATTGCTTCTTTTTCTTGTATTCAACATTCAAGTTACTTCCAAAGGACTTGGGACTTGTGAAAGAGGGAGGATATGACTGGTTTAGATGGGTGGATGGATGAAAAGGATTCAACGGTATGCATCTATGTTGATCTTGAGGAAAGATGGGAGATGGAGGGATGTAAGGACCCAAGATGGATGGTGAATTAGGAGAGTTAGGAGGCGAAAGTGAAGGGACATAAGGATCCAAGATGGAAGGTATATGTGAAGCTCTTAGTAGTGGTGGAAGAGGTCCAAGGATGGAAGTGGAAGACACAAAAAGATAATCAACAAGTTCATCAGCATCTATATGACAACCAAGGATATCAGCATCTTTAGAGTGAGCATTAGAATTTTCAATAGAATCGTGGACATCTTGAATATGAGCACCTTCTTTGATAGGATTGTTCAAAGCTTGCAAAGACTTAGGAAGAGTAGAAAGTGGAAGCGAACATGGAGTGGTAGAACAAGAAGATGGAAGACTTTGATCTTGACAAGGATCTTTGGATAGCACAAGCACATAATTTTTCTTTTGATTGTCAATGGGCTTAACATTGGAAGTAACAACACCATTTTTACCAACCTTAATGGAAGTATCATCTTTGGAAAGTGAAAGTGTAGTAAGGTTATTTTGATTGTAAATAAGCTCAATAGTGTAAGTAGGAGCTTGATCTTGCTTAGGAGAAGACTTAAGACATGGTGGAATGTAGGAGAAAGGGTGTACGGGATCAAAAGAACCATGGAATAGATAAGAGACATCATGAAAAATATTGGATGACATGGAGGGTTCTTGATCTTGATCTTTCTTTATGTTCTTTTCTTTATCATTTTTGGATTCCTCTTGACATGGAGCCACTTCTAAGGACAAGTAAGCATGTTGGGATTGTATGGAAGACTTTGGAAAGGATGGTGAAGGACTAGCTAGAGTAGGCATTATAACGTATAAAGGTTTAGGCTCTTTAGGTTTAGCATTATTGAAAGTATTTGCAGCCAAGTGAAGGCTAGCTTGATTTTTTTCAAGGGGTAGCCCTTGAGGATAACTATAGGGAATCGTATGAAAAGTATCAGGACTTTCGTTGGATGAAGGATTTGTGAAAGATTTGGAAGACTTGGAAGTTTTAGGAAGTGTATGGTTATTGGAGGAAGTAGAGGATGGAAGGGAACCATCACAAGACAAAGGTCCAACATTAACATGATCTTGCTTGAGAAGATAATCTTTATTTTCAGTAGGAGAGTCCTTAGGAGAAGGATTCTTATAATATTGATGCTTCAAGCTAGCACAATGCATTTTATAGTCCTCAGCAGTAGTAGATGGATCATAATCAAGATATTGTCCACAAAAGTCATCAAAGTCTCTTTCAAAATCAAAATCATATGGATCACCATCATGATCTATCCAATGTGACATCCCATTTCTAGTAAATAGGAACACACGACAAGGAGGACTCTCAAGAGCAGAGGTGTCATAGGTATCATTATATTGCCCATCATCATAGTCATCATAGTATCCAAAGATGGATGTGTCACTCTCCATGGAAGAGGTATCATAGGGATTGTCACATTGCTCACATTTTGTCCGGGGGCATGGTGACATGTACAAGTATTTATCAAATGGAAAAGGACATAGAGCTTCCATAGAGAACTCTTTAGGTTCCTTTTCTTTCTCACGTTTGTTAATCTTGACTTGCATAGCGTGCATCTGTTTCATCATGGCCCTCATCAGAGTTTCTTCCTCATGTGTACTGATTCTTTGAGACATGTGTACTGATTCTCAATAGCTACTGCTATGTTCCTAACACAGTGACTTGTTCAACAGGTTCTGGAATTAGGTTGAAAAAGCTAAGTATCTGGCAATTCTGACAATTTTCTGACAACTTTTCAAAATTTTCCCAAATGACTTTCTGCAGACTCGTACGATAGTTGGTAGGCAATGAAATGACAGTTGAAAAACACGTACGATAGTTGCAAGTAGGATTTTGACTTTTAGAATTTGACTGGCAGAAAGACTCGTACGACATTGGGTCCCCTATCATATGACAAATGGGCAGTAATGAAATGACATTTGACAAAAACTCGTATGACTTTCTGACCTTCTGAGATGACTTTTGACTCCAGAAAAGAATTTTACTTCAGATTTTGCAAATTTTGAGTTTTCAGGTTCGGATTGTTTGCAAATTGTACTGTCTAGATTTGAGGATTGTAATAGATTTGTTCATTTTTAGTAACCAGATAGATAAACAAGCATGCAAAATAGCAAGCAAGTGATTTCAAGCATGTCTGAAAATAATGAACACGGGCAAAAGCAACCTTGTGCATGAACAATCAAGTGACTTATTTGTTCTAATTCTCAGAAGTGCTAATTGTGTATGTTCCAAAATGTTTTGCAATGGCGCACATATACCCTAGAAAATAAAAAATTGGCCTCGCTAGGGTTTTTAGTAATGGTTTGACTATGCAACTTTTATGATCCAAAGGGGTGAGCTCCAATCCCGGTGCACCAGGGTTTTGACATAGTCCAAGAACTTAATCTTCAGGAGCTACTAGGGAGATCTGACAACCCATCAATGAACCACACCTGTGAAGATTTCTTCCACAAGGACATTTATATAGCGGCTGTCACTACCACAGTGAAAATGGCTATTACCACTTGAGATTCCGTCAACACAGTTTTCCCTGTGAAGGGAGTGTCTGCTATGGTTAACCCTCTCTAAAGGTGACTCACAATAGTATACCACAAGGGGACTTGGCTCCAGATCCAAGGTTTTGATGCCTTTTCACTTTTAACCCAAACAAAGCAAGCAGATTAATTTGACACCCTAAGACAAAGTTTGTTTCACCAAGGTCTATGATGTCAACCCCATGTGATCTATCAACCTCTCCGAGGAGAGAATGTATCGATCAATAAGAGAAGGTGCACTAACCAATTTTGATTCACCAAAGCTCATGATGTCAACCTCACGTGATCTATCAACCTCTCCTGGGAGAGAATGTATCGATCAATAAGCGAAGATGCACTAACCAAGTTGAATGTGAAATGCACTAAGTATCCTCCCTACCTACAAGGATTCTGTCATCAAGAAAGATTTCACTAGGAATCCAATCTCTCAAAAATCATGAATAGTGTTCATAGGGCCTAATTACTATGTGAGCACAGATGTATGTTTCCAAAAAGCAAATCTACCAAAAGTACCCAAAAAGCAGAAAGAGGACCACTTAACGCTTAAAGTGAATATGAGATGAGTCCACAAGGTGGAACACTTAACACCTCACACAAGCTGAAAATGAGTCCCCAACTTAGAAAAAAAATGAGTTCCTAAAAGCATAAATGGGTTGCCAAGTGGAACACTTAACACTTCTGTCCTGTTGACCCCTCCCCTTTAATGTGGCGCTGACCTTGCAACCACAGGGTGGAACGAGGGGTCGGTGGATTAGCGAGTCCAATAACCCAAGATAGAAATCAAGATCAATCACAAGTATCTAAGACTACTTAATGAATCCTTAAGGAGTCACAACCTAGTATCAATTATGCAAGTGTGTAGAAATAGACAAAAGCATGAAAAGATGCACACAAGCCAGACACATAAGAGATTTATTTTAAGTCCAAATTGAAATGTTATTAGATGAAGGAGAATACCTGGGATCCTTGCAATGTGCTTAATAGATTTTACCTAATTTTTAGCAATTCTTGTTGAGCTTTTCCATGCAAGCAAGTGACGAACTCTCCAACAAGCAAACAAGCAAACAAGATATGCAACATATATTCAACTTATGAAAACCATAGGGTTAGCTCTAAAAATAAATTATTATCAGCAATAATAACCAGCAATTAACCCAAATGACAACTCATATCATTCATTGAACCATGTAAAAAAAATAAGTGCATACCCATCACAAAAAAAAAAAAATTTTGCTGCATTTGACCTAGTCAACAAGATCTGATTTTTTTTTAATGATTTTGGCCACAAAAATAGAAATTCAAAATAGAGACCGCTACTAAAAAATAGAGAGCTTTTCAAAAATGTAAAAATTTTAGAAAAATCTTTTCATTTGTGCCCTAGCGACCCATTTTATCAAAATAGACCAATTTTTGTAAATTGACTATTTGAGCTATTATATTGTGTCCAAATTTAAAACACAAAGAATGGACCCCCTGTATAATTTAAAGATCTTTTTGAAAATATAAAAATTTCTGAAAAATATTTTGATTTACGTCAGATATTAATTTTTTTTGGAATTTCAAGAAAAAATTATTAAAAATTTAAAACATCTCAAAAAATTCTAAATGTTTTATTGTAGCTTCCCTGATATGTGTCCAACTTGAAAAAAAAAATTTAGAGAAAAAATCCAAGCTGTTTGGGAGATAAAATTAAATCTTTGAAACTTTACAGTTTTAGCTCCCCCAAAAAATCAAAACTAGCATGTAAAGGTGGGTTGCCCCACAGTGGGCGCCATAAATGTGTGTGTGAAAATTGTACCTGATCTATAGATACAACACTTTAGTAAAATATTAAAGGTTAGCTATAATCAAAATCATGCAAAATTGAAAGCTAAACTAACCAGGTGATTTACTGCCTTCTAATAGGTGCGAGATTGATGTTCTCAGATTGTTATCGAGATCAGTGACCTAGATGACACCTAAACGAAGGATTTGAATGCAAAAGATGGATATGGAATGAATGAAATTAATCTATATTTTTTATATTTACTATGCAATATGAATGATAAACTTGATATGAAATTGATCTAACAATTATATGAATCTATGCTAAATGATATGCAATGCTCAAAACAAGAAAGATCTCACAATAGCTTGGATTCGTAAAGATGATTCTTCAGACTTCAATTTGACAGCGTGAGAATGCAAATTCATGGATGACTTTGGCAAAGTAAGCTTGCAAAATTATGAGATGATTTGAGATGAGCTGAAGCCTTAATTTATAGAAATCCAGGGCTTTAGAGGTGCATGGATAAAAGCCATAAATCACTCAAATAACTCAGGTTGATTTTTGAGTTATTTTTAAATAAAGAATAATTAACTCACAAAAACATGCAAAAGCAAAGTTTAACTCAAAATAGAGTTTAGCTTTAATTGATAATTGATAGTTGTTTGCTTTTATGATTGTGCATGTTTTATTTATGAATTAATTTAATAATAAAATGATTTATTTCCAACTTAATTGATTTTTGAAATAAAACAATTGATTTATGGGTTGATCAATCATTTAATCAAACTTTTATTCAAAAACAATATTATTAAAAATTGACAACTTGCTTTAATTAATTAAATAAAAATTTAATCAATTATTCATAGGATTTTGGATTTATTGTCAAAATTAAATAATATGATTTAGGAATAAATAAAATTAACTTCAATTAAATAATTAAGTGGCAGAATTAAATCTAATTAATTAAATATTGAGAATATTCAATTAATCAAACTTAGGATAAATGAGATTTATCGCCAAATAATCATTAAATTAAAGATAATTATGATGATTAGGAATATTACTAGGAATATTCCTCGATGCAGAATTTAAGATAATCAATTAGGATTCGATGATGTTTAGATGTGCCTTAGGTTAGGACTTTGATGTCGATTTCGTTCGATTTGATGATGTAGGAGATTAATGAACTTATAGCCCATTTTTGGGTTATTACACTAACTAATCTCAAGCATTTTAATTCTTTACCACTTTATTTTTCCACTTTAGCTTTAAACCATTTAAACATCTTAAAAGCTTCAGATTTTTCTGATGCAGAGCATCTCAAGAAGACAAAGAGGTCTTAGAAATTGCTCCATAAAGACTCTAATTTGTTGTAATTTGGGCCATTAGTGCCTTCAATCTATTTAAGCCATGTTCTTGTCAATATTGCCATGATAAGGCAAAAGTGCCCTATAAGGGTCACCATGTAATGAAATTGTTAATGGGAGTGTGTGTGAGGAGTGTGGTTATGAGTGCAAGGTCACCATAAGACCTTAACAAATAGATTATGGGACACAAAAAGGTTTAGTTTTCAATTTGACAAACTTTGTTTTGTCACTTGACAACACTATTTTCATGCATTGCTAAGATTGCATGTTTTAAAAGTGTGAGTTAGGTTTTTTTAAGAGAGCATATAGTAGTAGTTATGAGAGGATAGAAGAAAAAGGAGAAGCTCTTGAGCATGGAGGAGAGCAAGGAAATATGAAATTTTTGGTTTGGAATCTCTGTACTGATGTAGTAGAGAAGGCTTGTAAACAGAAAGTTTGATTTAATATAAGTTTTTACTTGTTTCTTTGTTACCTTGTGGACTCTAGTTATGGAGTGGATTTGCTTTGTTTTCCTTGTTGCATGAATATAATGAGATTACAATCTTAAAGAAGCTTTGCTTGATTCATTTGTTGTTTAGGCTGTGACAGTGAAGAAACAATCACAGTCCCTTAGGCTCAAAATAAGAGTATGGGTGTTGTTGGATATTGCATGACCACAACATCTCATGATTGGAATGTGTAAAATGTGTTAGATAGGTTTGGTATTTATTGCATGCAAGTACAAAACAAGGAGAGTATCCATATCCTCAGATAGTTAACATGCAAATGAGAAATGCATTGAATAACTATCTCAGAAAAAAGACCCTCAATGCAGGGACCATATCTCCCTAATGCATTGTTGGATTTTAATGAGCTTTGGATATGTTTTGATAAACCTAATTACACCCCTTCTCACCAGAGAGATTGAGAATTTTTGATGTGGTTCAAAAGTTATGAACCTCTGTATACGGGTCTGTCTAGAAGACAACAAGAAGGTATATTCTTGGGTATTTATTTGCAGAGTTTTGTTTAGTGGATTGTCAATAGTCTTTGTTGTGGGTGTAGTCTCTTTGATTATGGAGTAAGTTCTCTCATTGGTGTCTAATAATGATGGTTGAATCATGGAACCATATTTGAGAATTTGTATTGGTGTGGAGGTAAGTGGAAGGAGTTGAAGAAGACTAGGATCATGACCTTGGTTGGTCTTGAAAATGGAATGGATCTTTGAATTGATCCATGAGTGAAGAAGGGTTTGAGGGACCTAAGAAGACAATAGTAATTTGTAGCCTATTTGGGGAAACCAAATAGAGAGCCCCACTTTTCCTCTGCATCAGATTGGTATTAGAGCTAGCAAGTAGATCCTTGCTAAAGATGGAGTTGTACAGTGTATTCAAGGAGTACATGGATTCTGCAAGAAAGCAAAGAGAAGCAGCAGAGAGTAAGAAGAAGGAAGAAGCAAGAAAGAATGAATATTTGACAAGACAAGCCATAGAGGAGATCAGAATCATAAGGAAAGCATTAGAGGCAAATGAAGCCAAGAGACAAGAAATCAAGATGGAGTTGCAAGAGCTCATGGACCAAGAGAGGAAGGATGAACTCTTACACAAAGAGTCATTCACAAACCACAACAAGAGGAAAAAGAACTATTTGAGCAGTCTGCTATGCAAGATAAGAGTGAGTAGAAAATGGTGGTGAAGGAACCTAAGTGTCTATGCATTCATAAAGATCCCAAGAAGGTGTCAGAATGTGTTACTCCTGAAGGCAGCAGATGTGTGATTTCAGAGGAGAAGTTACTACAAGAAGTTCATTGTAAGGAGTCAATACAAGTTGGGGAAGGTACCAAGCAAGTAAGTCCTCAAGGACCTGATGAGAAAGAACTCTTAGAGAGGCACAAAGAAGACTTGGATACCTTCATGAATGCAGCACTGATCTCAGAGAAAGAAACTACGAAGGACATTATAGCAAGCATTGGTCATGAGATGACCATGGTGACTACATTTCCTCCAAACATGGAGAGCTCACATGCTAAAGTAATGATTGTTGTGTTTTTTTACTTCTTTGTGTTTGATTTCGGGTACATTGTTTGTTTGGTTGGTGGAGATACACTTGTTGTAGGTCCTCCACAAATAGTGACTCCAAATTGGAAGACTAGAAAGAGGGCCATTGAATCCATGGGACTTGGATTCTTCCCCACCCTGGGAGTATGATGTAGAGCATCTCAAGAATACAAAGAGGTCTTATAAATTGCTCCATAAAGACTCTAATTTGTTTTAATTTGGGCCATTAGTGCCTTCAATCTATTTAAGCCATGTTCTTGTCAATATTGCCATGATAAGGCAAAAGTGCCCTATAAGGGTCACCATGTAATGAAATTGTTAATGGGAGTGTGTGTGAGGAGTTTGGTTATGAGTGAAAGATCACCATAAGACCTTAACAAATAGATTATGGGACACAAAAAGGTTTAGTTTTCAATTTGACAAACTTTGTTTTGTCACTTGACAACACTATTTTCATGCATTGCTAAGATTGCATGTTGTAAAAGTGTGAGTTAGGTTTTTTTAAGAGAGCATATAGTAGTAGTTATGAGAGGATAGAAGAAAAAGGAGAAGCTCTTGAGCATGGAGGAGAGAAAGGAAATATGAAAGTTTTGGTTTGGAATCTCTATACTACTGTAGCAGAGAATGCTTGTAAACAGAAAGTTTGATTTAATATAAGTTTTTACTTGTTTCTTTGTTACCTTGTGGACTCTAGTTATGGAGTGGATTTGCTTTGTTTTCCTTGTTGCATGAACAGAATGAGATTACAATCTTAAAGAAGCTTTGCTCGATTCATTTGTTGTTTAGGCTGTGACAGTGAAGAAACAATCACAGTCCCTTAGGCTCAAAATAAGAGTATGGGTGTTGTTGGATATTGCATGACCACAACATCTCATGATTGGAATGTGTAAAATGTGTTGGATAGGTTTGGTATTTATTTCATGTAGGTACAAAACAAGGAGAGTATCCATATCCTCAGATAGTTAACATGCAAATGAGAAATGCATTGAATGATTGTCTCAGAAAAAAGACCCTCAGTGCGGGGACCATATCTCCCTAATGCACTGTTGGATTTTAATGAGCTTTGGATATGTTTTGATAAACCTAATTACACCCCTTCTCACTAGATTGATTGAGAATTTTTTATGTGGTTCAAAAGTTATGAGCCTTTGTATACGAGTTTGTCTAGAAGACAACAAGAAGGTATATTCTTGGGTATTTATTTGCAGAGTTTTGTTTAGTGGATTGTCAATAGTCTTTGTTGTGGGTGTAGTCTCTTTGATTATGGAGTAAGGGCTCTCATTAGTGTCTAATAATGAGGGTTGAATCATGGAACCATATTTGATAATTTGTATTGGTGTGGAGGTAAGTGGAAGGAGTCTTGAAGAAGACTAGGATCATGACCTTGGTTGGTCTTGAAAATGGAATGGATCTTCGAGTTGATCCATGAGTGAAGAAGGGTTTGAGGGACCTAAGAAGACAATAGTAAGTTGTAGCATATTTGGGGAAACCAAATAGAGAGCCCCACTTTTCCTCCGCATCATTTTCTTTCAAGAACATGGTAGTCATCATTCTAGAGAATTCATCAACAAAAAAGATAAAATATGTCTCCATAATAACTCGTAGTTCTCATAGGACCCCACAAGCTGGTATGAACTAACTCCAAAATAGTATTATATGAATAGTATTTTCTCTTAAAACTAGGATTTGACATTTTTCCTATTTGACATTATTTGCACATGACATGGTCAGGTTTAGATATGGTCGATAAGCCTCTAACTGTCCTTTTCTTACTGATCTTAACCATGTTGTCAAAATTTACATGACATAATCTTTTGTATCATAACCACACATCTTCAATTCTAGCCAACAAACAAGAAGTTTCAACATTGTCAAGCTAACATAGATTAACTTTAGATTGTTCACCAATACTGACCAACTTTCTAGTCTCATCATAGATTTTCCCCTTTTTATTCTCAAATGCAACTCAATGACCTGTGTTATTCAGCTATGCTACACTCAATAGATTATAATTAAGTCCCTTCACCCAATATGAATTCTCACATTTGATCTTATTTTTCAACAATATAGACTATTTTCACTTTACTAGACAAGGTGTATTGTTTCCCATTTTAAGAGATCTGCCATTATAATGTTCAAGGTATTCAATTTTATCGTCATCACCACTCATATGATTTGTACAGCCACTATCAATAATCCAAGTATCATTCATGCTAACTTTAGAATTAAGTGTTGTTTCAACATACCTTTCTTCTTCTTCTAAATCTTGTTTCAAAGCTACAAATACCACCTCAATGTCTTCATCAGTTTTGGTGTCGGTGTCATTATCATCATCATCTTCAATAAGGTAACATGTCTTCTTGCCTTTATCTTTGTAATCTCAGTTACTTCTTTTGTCATATTGTTGGTTGCCTCTTTGTTCTCGGTTATCTCTTTTCTCAAATTTCCTTTGATTAGGTCTTTCATTACTTTTCTCATCTTCTTTCCTATTAGGACATCTAGTTGCAATATGGTCAATATCTTTACAATTAAAGCATACCAAAGGTAGTTTTCCTTTATATCTTCCTCTGCCTTCTGCAGTCTTCTAGCCATTAATTTTTCAAGTTCATCAAGTTCATCCTCATTGCTTTCACTATCACTCTCATTTCTTATCATGTGTTCGCTTCTTGATTTACCAATTTTTAGAGATGACATAAATGCAGACTAAATAGTAGGAACAACACTATTATCAAAGTTATTCAACTCAAATGCAGTCAATCTACCGATTAGACTATCAAGTGTAATATGATTACCAGGAGCTGATCTCATCTCATGAATTGCAGAGACTCTAATATCATAAGTAGGTAATAAGGTTCTAATAATTTTACGTACAATATTATCTTCCTCAATAATACCTCCTGCTCCTCAGATAGCATTCACAATCTCCTTGACTCAGTTATTGTACTGTGAGATGTTCTCTCCTTTCATTTTCATGTCATCAAACTTTCCTCTAAGACTTTCAGCTTTATCCCTTAGCACATTCACATCTCCTCCATGAACTAGTGTAGTCTTGTCCCACATCTATTTAGTAGAATTACATGTTAACATCTTCAAATTTGGCATCTGACAAGGAAGAAGCAAGCTCTATCATTGTAGTATTGTGTCCATGACTTTCTCTCATCTGATCAACAGTCAAAGGTCCAGTGGTCAAAATAAACTCATTATCCAAGTAGTATATTGTAGACTCTCCAATCCCTAATAGGTACAATCTCATTCTACTTTTTCATGTCAAGAAGTTTTCTTTGTTCAGCTTAGGCACCTCTCTCCTATACATCTTGTGATCTTTAGCTTAAGTCCTTTAAAATTTTCCATCAAGCACTCTATGCTCTAATACCAATTTTTAGATAACTGAGGGGGGTGAATCACTTAAGTCCATTTATCCTACAATCCCAAATACTCTCAGATGTATATAAAAAAACTTTCAAATCAATTAATCAACTTTGTAAAATATCAACTGTGCCTTTCTCTTCATACACCAATTACTAGTAAATTAAGTATTATGTTTATCAATCAATCCAATTATAGAAATGTGTAAAGCAAAATAACAATTCAACACATCCATACACATATAACACATATATTTTTAACCTGGAAACCTTGTTAGGGGAAAACCCACCTGGGACCGATAACCTAAAATAATTCACTCTTCTGAAGTGAGCTCGGTTAGGAGCCAACCTTGTTAAAGGTTACAAAACACATTGTAAGGTGTGACCTAGTTAGAGGACTTATCACTAATAGTTCACCTTTGACCAAACATTTACTATGGGGTCAAAGAGAAAACAATCAACATTCATTGAATGTCATATTGAAATATAAAGACTGTTAAGTCACACTTGGTAAAGAGATTTATGTGTAGAAATGGTTAAACTGATAATGTAATGATCTAATTCAAATACAACTTGATTTGTAGATTTTCAAATCTATGTTAAGCTCAAAAATACCTTTGATCAATAATCAATTCAATATCTTTATTTCCTCCAACTCTATTGTACTCGGTAATTTTTTTCTCTATCACTCGGTGTTGTCTGTAGATTTTCTTGGTTCTGTCTTCAACCAGTTTGATCAGTGTTGCATGAAATCAATCTCTTCACATGAATTATCCTGCAATAGACTCAATAATGAATCCCATGTCTCTTTATAGACATTATAAAACATTTTATTTCCATCCATAGATTTTGCCTCTTAATCTTCACTGTTGATTTTGTCGCTTTAACATTCCTCGATAGTTGTGTCAATAACATGTTTCATTTTCCTTCATCTGATCATCTTTGGATTTTGCCAATTGTTTGATCATCATAAAAAATATTATCATTTACTTCATAATAAAAAACAATTGAGCAACTCATCATCTTTAGTTGGAAGTCATAAGGTCTATTTATTTCTTTTACTCGGTCAATACCAAAATGTATCGGTGATAACTAGCTCGGTTAATACTATACTCGGTATACACTACACTTGCTTGGTGTATACAGAATTATTCATTTACTGACCACATAAACATTTCCATTCTTGATCTTCAATACATAATAGATTCATGTAATATAATCAAATAACTAAAATAGAGTCATAGACTCATCAATAAGTTATTCAATGTATACCATATCCATATATTTCTCACCCATCTCATTTTTATGTAGATATCTCTTTCCTTTACCGTTTTTTCATTCTTAAGATGTTTGTAACCATCATGATAAGTATAGTCAAAACTAGTTGACATCAATGACAATATATTAACTGATTTAATGTCTTACATACACTTTAGTAGCTCGGTGATCATCAATCATTGTCTTTCAAATATCCATTCCATTGTCAAACTTTCCCTCAAGATATTCAATCAGTTGTAGTTTATCACATAGGACCCTTTTTCTTTCCTTGCCGCCCTCTCAAGGGGGCATCACCCAGTCTTAACTTCTTTTTCTATATTATGAGGCAACCTTGTTGCCTGGTAATTCATCATGTCATCTATTCTTTTAAACACATCTTCAAAATAGTGTTATTTTAACACTATGTCGAAGAGGGGAAAAATGTAGACACCTAAATTTAATTACACAATTAAGTAATCCTATTTAGCTCTCTCCTAAGATATTAATCAATTAAATATTTAATATTTAATTAATTAATGTTATCCCCCTAGTTAATTAATTTAATTAATTAATTATAGTCCAATTAGAAATGTAAATGGCAACCCATAGCCTGATAATTTATTAAATCCCTTTCCTCTATTAATTTAAATAAATGCATTCATCTATTTAAATTAATTCATAAATCTCTTTTTCCTTCCACTTGGAATTAAATAATGCATTTAATCTAATTTGAGCACATGGATCCTAACTTTAACCCCTAGTTCTAACTCAACACAACCCATTCACACATACTAAACCTACTTAATTAGCTAATGACCCATGATTAGATAATTTAACTCTCCACTCATTCTCTCTCCTCCCATCACATCCTCCTAATTCTGCCACTTGCCTCCTAAACTAAGCCTAAATCATCTCCTAAAAATTTGCACAATCATAATTCATGGATTAAGAGATCTTAGCCCAATCCAAGTCGACCCGCATGTCACCTCCTCACATATCTCAACCCTCTCACCTCATGTCAACCTTAAATTCTCTTTCATCCCTCTTACACACTCCATATCCTTCTTACACCTTTGTCCCCTCTCACATCTCTGAAAATGGTCACATTCCCCCATTCTTCTAAACGTCTCTCCTTGTGACACTTTTCACAATGAGGGGTATTTGAGAAAGCACAATCTATGTGCTCTCTCTCAAATGCATGTCCACTCTTCCTCAGGTTTGCATCTTGACCATTCATTTCATCATCCTCTTGCCTATAAATTGAACCTCCTTCTCCTTCATTTTCATCCACCTTTTATGCACTATTATCATGTCATTTTGAAGAGACAAAACACTAACCATATCCTCATAATGCCAAATTTTCCACTCACCTTTGAAGCTTGAGCAATATCTTTGAGCACACATTCTCCATCATTGGATAAATCTTCATCACTTGGAGCTTTCTTTTTTGAGGAGTGAGGTTTTCTCTTCTTTAGTTTCTTTGTTTTAATTTCATTTGAAGGTCTAATCATAAGTGTACTATTTATCTTAGTTTGTGAATTCTTAAGCTTTCTTTTTATTCCTTGCACACTAATTTATTTCTTATAGGACTATACAAAATCTTGAGGAAGCATGATTCAGGAAATGCTTATCAAGTACAATTGCCTAGTAAACTCAATATTTCACTTGCATTTAATATTTCAGATTTGATAGAGTATCATGAAGTATTGAAGATGAGATAATATAAGCAGAATATTATAGCACCTACTATTGGAATCTACAATTGAAAAAATTATTATATTTTCATTGATGTCAAACCTTAAGTGGTAAGACAGTTGCTATCTAGGAGAGTGCCATATCTTTTGATGAAGAGGGTGAGGAGATAACAATAGAACCTAAGAAAGGTTGATTTATTTGATACTTCAATGGGTACTTGATTAGTTTTCATATTGACAAGATAATGTGTTGTTTATCTTTAACACCAAGTCAAGAAGAAAGATTGGAAACATAGGCTTAACCGAGCAAAAGTGAAGAAATCTAGTTTAAGCTGAGTAATGTTAGTGTTGACCGAGTGCCAGTATATGCCAAGAAAATATAGTGTTAACCGAACATCAGTAATTTCCAAGTGACAGATAATTGTGGAGAAGGCACAATGTTAACGATGACCGAGATACACAGTATTGACTGAGTGTCAGTAATTTACATTTTGAGAAAGAATTAAGAATCCCATCCGACATAGTTGAATTCTTGGGATATGTAAAACATGTTGACATTATTAATGAATGGTATAAAATATTTAATGCATGGTAAATCATTTTCTTATGATTTCAATGAGAAGTTTGGAGATGTATCTAGAAGGAAAAAAAGGAGAACATAATGATGGAAGGATTTGATGAATCTGACCTAAACCTAAGATCTACAAAAGAGATTAAGTGGTAAAAGATTAATCTACCTAATCAAGGAGGTATAAGATTAACCTAATTGTGACATTACAAAAAAAGAGAGAAGAGGTTGATGTTATTAATTGATAAGTCTAAGCAGAAGGTTGAAGGTGAAGTTGTGAAGGAGCTGAAGAGAGTTGTGATTGCTTGAAGAGAATTCTGAGAAGATCGGAGATGGAGATGAAAATGAAGGTCAGTCAGTAAATCAACATATGTGCAAAGTGGATATGTATTTGCAAAGTGAGTTGTATATTTTTCAAATCAAATCCTATTGTTACTTTCTAACCATTGTATCAGTCTAAATCCTTTAATCAAGGTTGACCTAATAGTCATTTTGTGTAAATCCTTTAATCAAGGTGACATTCTAATGGAATGTTCTTAAGCCCTCTAACAAGGCCACTCTTAACAAGGTGATTAAATCCTTTAACCATGTCACATTTAACATTGTGTATTGTAAACCTTTAACTGGGTTGGCTTTTCACAGAGCTCACTTCAGAAGAGTGAAAATTAGTAGCATGTTACAAGTGGTTTTTCCCAAATTGGGTTTCCACTATAAATCCTAGTGTTATACTTGTGTGAATGTTATTTTGATGTGGATGAAGCTGAAAGTTTTATATTCTACAAATTATTTACTTTATGACAGTGGACTGCAAGTTTTATGTTATTGGTATATGCTATAGAGACTGAGTTGAAAGCTTATTAGATCTAAGATTGTTGAAGAGCTAGAAAGTTGAATTGGTACATATGGACCTACGAATAACTGATTCCCCCCTCTCTTTTGTTCTAAAATAATTCTAACAATTGGTATCAGAGTTGTTGGTGCTTGTAGAGAAAAAAAAGTTTGACGGTACTTGAAGCTAGTGATCAAGATGTACAAAAAGGAGGAGCCGAAGTTGAACAAGGAGAACTTCCCTGCATGGAAGAGTTTGATGAAATTGCATCTAGCTAGTATTGGTGATTTGAAGAAATACTATGTGGAAAATGATTATGTAATACCTATTACACCTTTTACTATCAAGGAGATGAAAGAAAAACAAGAACATAATCAAGCAATATTGGAGATTGCATCTACCCTAAGCTATCTTGAATTTGAAGACATCAAGGACTATACTAATGCAAAGAAAATGTGGAACACTCCAACAACTATCTATGGTGGGTACACAAATGTACTAAGAGCCAAATTTGAAAGCCTAAGAGGTAAGTTTGATGAAATGAAAATGCAAGATGGTGAAAATATTGCTTAGTATTGTGGAAGAATTAAGGAAGTATTGAATGCTATTAGAGGAGCTAATGAAAACATTGATGATGAGACTATTATTAGTAAAGTATTGAGAACCTAGCTTCCTATCTATGCTATCAAAATTTCTGCAATACAAGAATCAAGATGTAACCCTGGTAATGTTCTAACTCTGGAAAGTCTTGTTGGTAAGCTTATTGCATTTGAGCTATCTAATTATGATAACTTCATTGTTCATAATTTTGAATTTTCATTCAAGTCTCAAATGGTTCTTTATAAGCCTAAGAAGGGAAAAGAAAGATGTGGGGGCAGTGACAATGACAACAATAGTGATACTTACACTTATGATGATGATCTAGATGATCTTGAGGCACTTATGGCTAGAAGGCTAAAGAGAGTAAAAGGGAAATATAAAGGTAAACTTCCTATTATATATTTTTCATGTAACAAAGTTGACCATATTGCAGCAAGATGCCCTAACATGACTAAAAAAGATGAGAAAAGGGAAAACAAGTACAAAGACAGGAAATCACAAAGATCACCGTAGGTACAAAGACTACAAAGACAAAGGTAAGAAATCTTTCTATATTGCTAAAGAGGAAATTGACGGTGAAACTAGTGAATCTAATGGATGTGATATAGAAGTTGTTGATGTTTCTATGAAAGATGATTCTGATTAAGATGAGAAAATTGCACTTATTTCATATGTTAGTGAAGGTGATAAATAGATTATTGACTAGTGATAAAAGTAAGTTTGAAATCATTAATCATTACAAAGGTAGAAGTGTCAAGTTTGGTAATGATGCACCATGTCCTATGAAAGGAAAAGGATCAATAAGATTGACTAATAAGATCAGATGTGATAATGCTTATTGGGTTGAAGGTCTTAACTATAATTTGCTGAGTGTGGCACAGTTGAATAGTATTGGTTACCAAGTTGAATTTCAGAATAGAAAGGCTAAAATATTTGATGCCACTGGTGAACTAATTGGAATTGGAGAACAGACAAGAGGTAACTTGTTCTATCTAGATCTATCTGAAGAAACATGTTTGTTTGCATAATATGATGATGTATGGTTATGGCATAAGATTTTGTGTCATGTAAACTTTGACAATTTGGTAAATATCAGTAAGTTGAAGAAAGTTAGAGGTTTACCAAGATTGAAGAAACCTGATAATGTGATATGTAAATAGTGTCAATGGGGAAAAATAACAAAGTCTAGTTTTAAGAGAAAGACATATACTTATGACAATATTTTAGAATTGGTTCATACTGACCTTTGTGGACCTATAGGTGTACAAAGTTATTATGGTGATAAGTATTTCATTTTGTTTGTTGATAACTATTCTAGAATGATGACTGTAATGTTTTTGAAAGAGAATCTGATGCATTTTAGTTGTTTAAGTGGTATTTGGAAAAAGTTGAAAAAGAAACTAGTAAAAGCTTGAAATGTTTGAGATATGACAGAGGAGGAGAGTTTATATCAAATGAGTTCAATCTATTCTACAATGATAGAGGAATAGAGAGATGGATGTCTGCACCTAGGACACTACCACAGAATGGTATAGCAGAAAGGAAAAATAGACCAATTATGGATTGTGCCAGAACACTAATGATTAAGAAGAATGTTGCACAAAAATTATGGAGAGAAGTTGTAAGTACAATTTTTTATACCTTGAATCGAGTACGAATCAAGAAAGGTACAAATGATACACCTTTTGAGTTATGACATGGTTATGCACCTAATGTGAAGTATTTTAGAGTCTTTGAGAGTAAATGCTATATATTGAAAGACAATAGAAATGGAAAATTTGATGCTAAAAGTGATGAAGGCATATTCCTTGGATATTCCACTAAGATAAAAGCTTACAAGTGTTTAAATTCTAACACTAACAAAATTGTGCAAAGTGCAAATATTAGAGTTGATGAATATGCAGATAAGAATGAATTTGAGTGCAAGCAAGATCCTTAAGATTACAAATCTTTTGTATCCATGGAATAAGGAGAGGCTAGCAATGCACCTAAACTAGATGTCGAGGAACTGCATGAATCTACCTAGCCACAATAAGATATTGATGAGTATTAGCAGGATGATGTCGAGCATCAACAGGATGTTGTTGAGCATCAATGGGATGTTGTCGAGCAATCAGAAGAAGAGGCAGAGAATTTACGAGATGAACCTGAAGATCAAGACCAAGGAGAAAGGAAATATGAACCTACTTTGGCAGAATATGTGAGAAGACATCATAAGCTTGAACAAATCATTGGAAATAAAGAATCTGAAGTCATGACAAGAAGTAAGTTGAAAGATCATACATGCTTACTATGTGAGTTTGAGCCTAAAACTGTAAAAGATTCTTTAGAGAATGAAGATTGGATACAAGACATGAATGAAGAAATAGAGAAGATAGAAAAGAATAAAACCTAGACTCTAGTGCCGAGACCAGAAGATAAGAATGTTATTTGAACAAAATGGGTATTCAGAAATAAGCTCAATGAACATGGAGAAGTTACTAGAAATAAAGCCAGACTAGTATGTAAGGGATATGCACAAGAAGAAGGAATTGATTATGGGGAGAAATTTTCCCCTTTTGCAAGATTGGAAGGAGTGAGGACTCTACTTGCTTATGTAGCTTATAAAGAATTCAAAGTATATCAATTGGATGTCAAGTCTAAATTTATGAATGGGATATTAGAAGAAGAAGAAGTATACATTGATCAGCTAGAAGGATTTGTTGATCCAAGCAATAAGAATATGGTTTGCAAGCTACACAAGGCATTGCATGGATTGAAACAAGTCCCCAGAGCATGGTATGAAAGAGTGCACAACTATCTGATAAAGATTGGATTTGTAAGGACAAATAACAATAGCAATTTGTATATGAAGACTGAAAAACATAAAGGGATTTTATTAGCTGAAATATTTGTTGATGATATCATATTTGGAGGACAAGATTCCCTATGTCAAAACTTTTCAAATGAGATGCAAACTAAATTTGAAATGTCTATTTTTGGTGAGATCAAATTCTTTGTTGATTTGCAAGTCTATCAGATGAAGAAAGGTATCTATATTACTCAATCTAAATATGTCAAGAAGATATTGAAAAATTTTGGTATGGAAGATTCCAGACCAATAAGTACACCTATGGCTACTAGAAAAAAGTTATCTAAACTAATGATATAGCTAAAGTGAACCAAACCTTATATAGATCCATGATTGGAAAGCTATAATATGTTGTCGATAGTAGACCGGATATTGCCCTAGCAGTTGGGATTGTTGTGAGATTTTTTTCAAATCCTATAGAGAGTCACATGATTACAGTGAAAAGGATATTGAGATATCTTAAAGGAACATAGGAATATGAATTGTATTACAAAAAGAATGACAAGTTTGAACTGAAAGTTTACATTGATGCAGATTGGGCTGGAAATATTGATGACATAAGGAGAACAAGTGGTGGCACATTCTTTCTAGGAAAGAGATTAGTCTCTTGGACAAGTAAGAAACAAAACTCCATTTCCCAATCTACAGTAGAAGCTGAATATGTAGCAGCAACAGTGAATTGTTCAAATTAAGTGTGGATAAAGAAATTGTTAAAAGGTATGAAGGAGGAAATCACTGAGCCGGTTGTTATTTTTTGTGATAACACAAGTGCTATTAACATATCAAAGAATCCTATTATGCACACTAAGACTAAGCATATTGCTATCAAGTATCATTACTTGAGAGAGTTAGTTCAAGACAAAGAAGTGAGATTGGAATATGTGAATACAAAGGAACAATTAGCAAATATATTCACAAAAGAATTACCTAAACATGCTCATGAATACCTTAGAGGTAAATTAGGGGTCATTCCCCTAACTAAGGCTACCTAGAAGCATATAGGAGCACTACATCAAATGTGCTAATCAGACTATCTAACAAATTGATGCAGAAGAGGTCACACTTTAGGAATTGCCTAGAGTTGTGAGAAGTAAAGAAAAGATGTTGATCAGTCATAAGAAAAGATGACAAAGGGAGTATACAGCATACAAAACTGACATGAAGACATCTACATGGCAAATACAGCATGAAAATAATTCAATAAACTTGAGGGAGAGATTCTAAGGAAGAAATACATAAAAGTAAATGACCCTAAGCAAAGAGGGAGAGATTCAAATACAGGTAAAGCTAAATCTATCCAAGAGGGAGCTGGTACTTGGATGTGTTGGATGAGAATTAGAATGAAGCTAAGGATATTATGGAGATCTATTGCACAGATATTTTTTGGATTGTTTGGTGAATAATATTATATTCATGTGGTGTTTCCATCAATGCCAAAGAGGGAGATTGTTAGAAACTACAATTGAAATAATTGTTATATTTTCATTGATGTCAAACCTTAACTGGTAAGATATTTTCTATCTAGGGGAGTACCATATCTTTTGATGAAGAGGGTGAGGAGATAATAAGAGAAACTAAGGAAAGGTTCAGTTATGTGATACTTCAATGGGTACTTGATTAGTTGGCATATTGACAAGATAATGTGTTGTTTATCTTTAACACCAAGTGAAGAAGAAAGACTACAAACATAGGCTTAACTAAGTAAAGTGAAGAAATCTAGTTTAATCCGAGTGATGTTAGTGTCAACCAAGCATCGGTATATGCTGAGAAAATCTAGCGTTGAACAAACATCAGTAATTGATGAGTGATAGATAATTGTCGACAACTAAAAATGTTAGCGATGACCGAGATACACAGTATTAACCGAGTGTTAGTAATTTACATTTTGAGAAAGAATTAAGAATCCCATCTAACATAGTTGAATTCTTGGGATATGTAAAATTTGTTGACATTATTAATGAATGGTATAAAACATTTAATGCATGGTAAATCATTTTCTTATGATTTCAAAGAGAATTTTAGAGATGTATCTAGAAGGAAAAGAAGCAGAACATAATGATGGAAGGATTCAATGAATCTGACCTAAACCTAAGATCTACAGAAGAGATTAAGTGGCAAAAGATTAATCTACCTGATCAAGGACGTATAAGACTAACCTGATTGTGAGGTTACAAAAAAAGAGAGAAGAGGTTGATGTTATTGACTGATAAGTCTAAGAAGAAGGCTGAAGGTGAAGTTGTGAAGGAGATGAAAAGAGTTGTGATTGCTTGAAGAGACTTCCGAGTAGATTAGAGATGGAGATGAAAATGAAGGTCATTCAGTAAATCAACATATGTGTGAAGTGGATCTTTATTTGCAAAGTGAGTTGTATTATTTTCAAATTAGAACCTACTATTACTTTCTAACCATTGTATCAGTCTAAATCCTTTAATCAAGTTTGACCTAATAGTCATTTTGTATAAATCCTTTAATCAAGATGACATTTTGATGGAATATTCTTAAGCCCTCTAACAAGGCCACTCTTAACATGGTGATTAAATATTTTAACCAGGTCACATTTAACAATGTGTATTCTAAACCTTTAACCAGGTTGGCTTTTCATAGAGCTCACTTCAGAAGAGTGAAAATCAGTAGCATGTTACAAGTAGTTTTTCCAAAATTGGGTTTCCACTATAATTCCTAGCGTTATACTTGTGTGAATGTTATTTTGATGTAGATGATGCTAAAATTTTTATATTCTGTAAGTTATTTACTTTAGGATAGTGGCCTGCAATTTTTATGTTATTGGTATATGCTATAGAGACCAAGTTGAAATCTGATTAGATTTGAGATTTTTAAAGAGCTAGAAAGTTGAATTGGTACATCTAGACCTGAGAACAACTAATTAACCCCCCCTCTCTATTGTTCTAAAATCATTCTAACACCTTCTTCATATATAGAGGAGATAGACTTGAAATCTTGGATAGTCATGTCAGTAAAAGTACAAGAAACCAAAAATATGAAGAGTAATTGGTCAAATGGAAAAGAGGACTTGTTGAAGATTCATAATGTCTATCAAAAGAAGAGGTTGACCACCTTGGTTTTCTTTGAACACTTGATATGTGACAAGGTCACTTCTCAAATTACCTTGGGTGTCTAATGCAGAAGTATTCAGGGTGTAAAAGCAATTGTGCATCACCCAAAAATATTGTCTAGTTTTTCAATAAGGGCTATTTTGGGAAGGGTCTATTTTTTGGAAGTTTTATATTTTTTGAAAGTTTTCATTTGAACATATATTATTCCAATTAATTTCTTGGAGGTTCATTTGCATATATAAGCATGTCGGTAAAGTTTCATGGAAAGATCAAGTCCAATTTTGAAGATATTGAATTTTCTATTTTGGTGGAGTAGTACAAGAACTTTGAACTCAGTTTTGAAGGCCCTAGAGGCTCAAAAAGGGGCTCAAAATTTTTCCAAGATGAAACTTCACCATCCAAGTTTTGGAGTGCTTATAGAGGTTTCCAAAAAGCGGTTATAATATCCAATCAGGTACATGGGTCATAAGATGTGGCCTTTGGAAGTTATACTACTTTAAAGGAGAAAAGAAAATAACTTCGAATGCTCCAATTAGTACTAAAACCCATTTAGGGGTATATTCTCAAGATATTCAAGCGTAGGGAAAATAATATGAAAATGGGTGGCCTAAAAAATAGAGGATTACATTTTCCAAAACCTTTTAGGACAGTTAAACTTCTCAATATAAAGAAGATAAATAGGTTACTAGGGGCATTTTTATTGTACATATGGTGTCTCCAACTTGCAAATTATTGTAATGAAAATGCTCATGTGGCTCTAGCATGTTATCTTTTGAATATTTAAGGGTAGTACCCTTCATTTTTAATAGAAGGAGGATTATTTTCTCTAGAAATAACACTCCTACTATGTATCATCTTGTGTGAAACATGGTCCCAAAGATTCTATCCTTTCACACCATAGCTATATTTGATAAAGATACATTTCACAATCTTGTTTTCCTTTTTTTATTTTGCTTTTGTACACATGGATATGCCTTGTATCCAAATACTCTAAGATGTATCAATGAAGGCTTATGACCCAACCATGCCTCCATAGGTGTTTTATGAACAAGAGATGATGTAAGAGACTTTCTATTTAAGTATAAAGAAATAACAACAACTTCAACCCAAAACCTCATATTCATCATGTCTAAATCTCCATTCCACTATAGAGAATAGGGAGCTGTCTTCTTCCACTACAAAATTTATTAAAACCATTAGATAAAAATTCACCACCATTATTATTCCACAAATATTTTATTTTCCTTCCAATCTACAATTCAACCCTTTCTTTAAATTCTTCAAATCAAGTGAAAACACCATATTTGGTCTTTATAAATTGTACCCATGTCCTTATGCTATAATCATCAATAAGTGGATCATAATATGTAGATTTTGTAATAGAAGGAACATCTTCAAGACCAAGCACATCAGATTGAATAAGATCCAACACAACACAAGATTTACAAGAACTCAAGTAAAAATGAATGACTTTTTTTCCATAAGTGAAATACTCACAAAAATTAAAATCAAAATTATAATTATAATCATTCAAACCTTCAACAAGGTTTTTTATTTTTTAAGGTCCTTAGACCTTCTCTTTAATGTAAACAAGTCTCTAGTGTCGTAACATGGCATTTTTTGTAGGTAACTTTGACTTAAAATAAAAAGCACCCTTAGGTACTTAAAATCCATGACCATTTATTGAAGGTTCAAAACCCTCACCTTTTCAATCAAAGCATCCATAGATTTGGTCTTCACATAAGAATTATTACTCTCAATAGTGTATGAATCTAGGTTATACAATGTGAAAATTACAACACCTCTATAAACCACCATACACCTCTCACTATTTTGCATCCTACTTCATAAAAGACTACCGGTATACCTGAATCTATTAGTTTTCTCGCAGATAACAATTCTCATCTTAGACTATGGAGATGCAACACATCATTAATATTTCTTGTTCTACCACTAGGAAACATGATTCTAAATTTACCATGACCAACAATATTTAAATGAGAATTATCACCCAAGTACACCTTATCTCCATCAAATTATTCATATTCAAAAAAATAATATTTATTATAGGTCATATGAAAAGATGCACTTAAGCCGATTAACCATGCATCTCCACATGCATGAGTGGCCAAAGATGCAATGAATACATCATAATCTTCCTTCTCATACTTAGAATTAGAATCATATCTCTTCATTTTATTCTTTTCTTCTTTGTAACCCTTATATATGTGTCTAGGCTTATCACAATTCCAACAAATAACTTCAGAATTTACAAGAGATTTGGATCTCCTATTGGATTTGGATTTATTATTCTTCTCATTCTTATTTCCTTTTTCCTTAAGTCTTTCACAAAAAACTTTTGCTTTCTTTTCCTTGATGGGTACCTTCCTCATCATATCTTACATAAGCAAATGACCCACCACTTATTCAGTCCTCAATATAACAAAACTATTGTCAGTGGACATAACAAGAGAACCCCACAAGTTAAGAAAGCAATAAAGTGAGCTCTAATGTTTCTTCTGCTCTCCATCTTGACACCAACTAAGCCACCAATATATTAAATTCCTTCAGGTAGTCTATAAGTTTTCCACCCTCTTCCATTCTCAAGGAATATAGTTTCTTCCTCAAGCAAATATTATTTACTAAAGATATTGCTTGATACATCTCACCAAGCTTCTTCCATTGACTCTTTGTAGAGGACTCTTCATAGATATTAATTAAAATAGACTCTACAAGGCATAATCTAATTAGACCCTTGGGTTTACAATCTATAGAAACATATTTAGTAGCCTCATATGTTAGAAACAAGGAATCATGCACAATTAAGAGGAGGGAGGGGTGAATCATTTGAGTCAATTAATTCCAAAACTTCACCTACAACTTAATCATAAAAATTAGATCTAAAAGATAAGCATTAAAGTATTGAATCACAAATAAAACAAACACATAACACCCAAATTTTTGCATGGAAACCTGGTTAAGGGAAAAACCACATCAAACCCACAAGATAATGTACTATCACAAAAATTCTATTAAAGGTACAATGGGGAATGCACATGCATTCAGGCCCACTATCTAGAGCTCATTGTTCAAATACAACACAGGGAAAAAATTCTAAGATTATTGTGTGCTAAGGAAAGCACCTTCATAGGGTTAGTATTGCAAATAAATGAATAAATAAACTAAATTAGCACAAAGAGTAAGCTATTTCAAAAAATAAATGACAATTAAGCACTTTATGGATCTCTATTTAGGGATGCTAATGCAAAGCTCTCAACAAGCTTCCTTTAGTGACAGACCTAAAATGAGAATGAATGAAAACTAAAAAGTTCAATTCCAAATGAAATTAGCCTTAATTAGTCCTATATTTGCCTTTCTAGCTATAAATTGAAAGAGGTTTGATGCTATTCTCATATTTATGGATGAATATTGAGTGAATTATGCCTTTCTTTTATTGATTTTGGCAAGGGTAGGGGGTGTGGTTGATTTAATCATGATTAAGTGAGGGTTAAGTCCATGGTTCCACCTTTGGAGACCATTTAAATATTTTGTCCTCAAAGCTTGGGACCAAAGGACAAAATGAGTGGACAAGATGCATTCTCTAATTGAGTGATTGAGATTTGATTTAGGCTTGTTCCATGTGAGCTCAATCCTTAAATCCTATTGGTTGATGAATTTTCATCCCATTTGGTGGTTGAGGGAAAATAGGATTTAATTAATTAAATTTAATTAAAATCTTTAGCCATGTGTACCCCTTGAATGGGTTGATTTGATTTAAATGAACTATGTAATTAATTACATTAATTGCACAATTGATCGATTTATCATGCTTTATTTGTTTTAAGTTGAATTTATGACTTTTGATTTTTAATTAAATTGAATTATGGCTTGATTTGAATTTTGATTTGATAAATGCTTGATTTGATTCAATTGCTTTGATTTTTGCCTTGATTGTTCACTTGATTTATCTTTTCTAATTTTAGGTGGTTACAAATGCCCCTCTTTGAGTCGAAATGCAAAGCGTGTCGATTCAAAGAATGTCATGATCATCCTTGATATGAAGTCACGATTCTATTGATGGTCAATTTTGATGTTTAGTAAAAGATGCAGATTCTGATGAAGTTTGATTGGATTTGATGTCCCGATGGTCGATTTGATGATGAATTATTTGATATGGTACCTGTTTTGATCTGATTTGATGTTTGATGCCCCTTTTGATTGATAAGCGAATTTTTTTTGATAAAAGATCACGCTTTGATATTATGGTCATGCCCTTGATTTGACGATGCTAATGTCATTCTTGATTATTCGAGTGTATGCCCCCTTGGAAATGAAATGAAATTTGATATTTATTTAAAAAAATATGATGGTTTCGGTCATTTTTGCATTAATTAGGTCAATTTGTAATGAATTTCAATTTCATTTTCGATAATGTATTTGCATTCGTTTGATGACAAATGCCCCTGATTTGGAAAAATTAGTGAAAATTTTGGGTCCCTGATAATTTTCTGGTCAAAGATGCCCTTTTTAGGTCAAAATGGCCTATATATAGGGGTAAAAAGTCATTTTTACTATTCATTTTCACTCTCCCTTTTGACTTTTTCTCTCTGACCTCTCTGAGATTTTTCATCATGGTTATCCTGATTCATGAGCACCAGTTTGAGCGAGGGCACCAATACCTGCGACCACCAACCTATGGTCCTCCGGTATATACCTGATCAACTTACTTTGTCAATTAATACGCGTTTTAATTAAAAAAATTGAATTTTTCTAAGAAAAATCCTATTTTTTCTCTTTTTCCTTTTTAAGTTGCGCATTCAATACTTCTTTTAGCACATACACCTATGTTTTAGCACTTCTGCAGATTTCTGAAGCACATCCGCAACTTTAAGTTGCATGTACACATGTAGCAATTAGGTCAACTTTTGCATTTAAATTTTTCTTTGGCGTGTACATTATTAAGTCCGCTTTTGATATTTTAAGTAGCGTGTATAGGTAAATCTTTTAACGCATAGTAGTTCTTTTAGCGCGTACACTTTAAAGTTGTACTTGTAAACTTTTCTCCTGTGCATTCAATATTTTTAGTTGTGATTTTTCCTTTTAGCATTTTTAATCCTTAAAATAGCACTTTTACCCTATTTGGTAAAAATGCAAATTACTTAGTCAGCTTTTTGAACTATTTGGTGTCATCAATCAATCTATTGGCTTAGGTAACAAGCCTGATTTGGTAGCAAGTCATAGGATATCAATTTGAGTCAATTTATTTTGAATTTTTTTATTATCAATCTTGATTTAGATGATGGGTGATGATAATTTTTTCATCCTCTCTGAATAGAATTAGGAAAATTTATTGTGGTTTGATAATTTTTAAATGTTTGATTGACTTAGGATGATTCAAAAGATAACGATTTCAAATACTGATGTATTTAAACTTTCTTTTTGTAGGTCGAGCTTAAGTCGCTCGTCGTTAGAGGCTTGTATCCTATGTCATTCCAGATGATAGATGACCTGAGCGGTCTAGATTGCCAGCTCATTGGCAAATACGGTCTTTCCTTTTTACTTGTTCTACCTTGATTCTGAGTGAATCATGGACTTATCACAACTATGATAAAGAGGTGGCACTCTGACCATAACATGTTTCATTTTCCCATGAGAGAGATTACGATCACTCCCAAGAATGTCTATTGCATTCTCCACATCCTGACGCATGGAGAGTTGGTTTACTACGATCAGGTGTACGATGGCACATCATGTAGGTGGGTATATCAGGTTGATACTATCGGAGATGATAGTATTCAGTGGGCTCACTTCCCTTCCTTTCTAGTTTTTCCTGCGGTCTTGGGTGCTCTGATTGGCAGCTTCCTCATTCCTAATCACTGAGGGCATGGTTTTGCAGTTGGTTGGGGATGCATTCTTGAGGATCTGATCGCTCAGCCTTGGTGGTTTGATTAGGGTACCTATGTTTTGGTGCAGCTATATCATGAGTTCCATTTAGTTGTGCACCTTTGTAGGGTGAATCTATCTGTAGGAGTTATTATGTTATAGTTGTGGACCTGGGAGTACATCCCAGTGACTAGACCTATCTCTGTCAGGCACTGTGATCCTGGATGGCCATTTGTATGGATGTATGAGGAGATGGTTGTCCAAGCCCACTTGGGCAAGCTGGATTACTGGTGATGTATCATTGATGATGTAGATTAGGTCATATGGTGACCTTATATTGGTTGTGAGGCCTAGCCAGAGGATGCATCTAAGCTTCCATTTATGTGTACACCTTGGTGGATGATAGGGCACACTCCGCTGATCATCAAGAGATTTTGTTTCCTCAAGGTATTATGATAGTATGGTCATACACAAGGCATGCCACAGGGATTGGCACTATATGCCTGAGTACAGGTGCAGAGGTCACTTTAGGGGCCACAAATTGACTACAAGATGGCTCGTTAGGAGGTCTTGCAGCTAGGTCACCTACCTTTGGATATACAAGATCATGTGGTTGATGTTGATATGACTGATGATTATGCTGATTGGTTCACTCGGAACCCATTTCTGAGATTCACAAATCTGACAAAGCGAGTGCCAGGGATAGAGGAGGAGTCAAATGATGATGGCAGGAATGGGGATGGAGGTGGGGGTGGTTGGAGATGAGTTTGTCAGGGACAACGCAGTTAGCGAGTAGTTGGAGGAGGTAGAGTTATGATCTTAGTAATTGTTGTTGCATTAATTCCTCATAGGGGTGGTGTTTAGATGAGGGGTGATCATCCCAGAGTTTGAGGTGCTTGTGTGGATAGGGTTTTACATCAGGTTGTGGATCCCGTAGCTAGATGGGGCTGACATAGGGTTTGATATCAAAGATAGGTGGATGCTCAGGTAGTGGTTAAGTTGATGCTCAGGCCACTCATATTTTACTAGATCAGGTGCAAGGTATACCAGCACAGGCTCCTCCTCCATAGGCTCATCCATAGGTTATTCCACAGGCTCCTCTCGTACATGCTCTTGCTTCCTCTACTATGCCATCTTCTTCAGTTCTTCCATCTTCTTCTTCTTTCTTTCCATCTTTGTCTATTCCATATTATTCCATTCCATCTTCCATGGCTCCACCTTAGGCTCATCCTTCCTAGGCTCCTCCATCACAGGCTCCCACTTCAAAGGCTCCAACGTCTGCATCAGATATTCATATTTTACAGTTAGATGTATCTCAGATTAGATAGCAGGTTAGTTAGCTTAGTAGCATGATGCAAGTGTTTATGGCTGCCATGAGTCAGCACAGGCTACAGGCTAGTTCTAGCAGGCCTCCTGATAGTGATCGTGGTCCTGATTGTGGTCTAGATGGTGCAGATGGTACTGGTGGTTCAACCAGTTGACTATTCTTTTGAGATGATACATATTCTTTATTTATTGATGTGCATGATGATCCATTTTTTATCTCAAGACATTGGACTTTGTTTCTATCCTTTGATCAGTTGATGTTCTTTATGCTTTGTTGATATTTGTTTATACTCTGATGGACTTTGATTTCTCGATGTTTTATGATGATGATACCATGGACTTTGAAACTTAGTTGACATATTTACTTTATGTGATGTCATAATGTGTTAGACTTCATTTTTTAGATGTTTTTCTATGATATGCAGATCTATATGTTTCTATCTCTTATATGCTTTGTTTTATGCTTTTTTAGATGCAGTTGATGAAATGGATGCACATGTTCTATTTATGCTTAAATGGTTGTCTTATGTATGACATAGAATAGGTGAATGTGTGTGATATGGATTTAACTGATTTATAATAATTTATGATATATGATGTTTTATGGATGCAAATGGTACATAAATGTGTTATATGGTGATGTAATGATTTAATGACTAATGCGATATAATGGTATTTATGGATATATGGATGTATCTATTTTGATGATATGGATATATGTAATGAATATGTAAATGTAATGGATTTATGCAAAATGTGATGTAACTAGATGATGTAATGAATGAATATTAATGATTTATATGACACTAAATGTTATATGTTATATGGATGACTAATGTTGATGAATGTAAATGCAATGATATATAATGTATGATGAAAATAAATGCCATGAGCTTTTAATGAATGGATTTAGATGAATGATGCAATGTGCAATGTTTTTGAATGAACTAAATGACATGCAACTAATGATGAACTTATGTCTATTTGAAGAAATGTTTTAATGGATGCAATGAATGTTATCTAATGAATTTTAATCATAAATGAGCTCAATGGTTTAATATGAATGATTTTTTAATAAGAATGCACACTAAATGAGATGGATCTTTAAAAATGAACGCAAACTAATGCAATGCATCCTAATGAACTTTAAATTAAATGATGTTAACTAATGCAATTAACTTTAGTAAAATTGTTGTAAGCTAAATGTGATGAACTTAATTGAATTTAGGGATAAGTCCTAAATGAATGCAAGATTACCTGAATCTAACAAATGCAAGTTAACTAATGCAATGCACCCTTGTTTTTTATTTTTGATTTCCAACACACTCGATCACATATAGTTTTTGATGTTCCTTTGATTTTTTATTTAACTCCACCCCCTTTCTATTTCCCTCTTGAAAATGTGTTTTTATGCTAAGAAAGGCAAATACTTTAAATGCATTTAATCTAAGATGTATGCAACTAATTGTCACTATTCGAATATTTGGAGCTTATATTCATCATTGAGCAGTTTGTGATATCCGAATTTAGTACAATCATCACTAGTTCAACTATGATGATATGAATACCTTTTTCACCTCTTACGTTGCTTTCCCATCCTTTGGTACAACTATCACTGATTGAAGTCAATCATGATAGTATGAATACCGATTTTTTCAGATTCTATTTTGCAAGTGGATTCTGGTATTATGATATTTAACATCAAAATATCCAAGGTATCCTTTTGTGTAAACAAACAAAGATCTTAGTTTCATCATATTTACAAGTCCTCAATGATTCTTTGATTATCACGTCCTTAGAAAAATAATACATGCTTTAAAACTTTGATCTTAAAACAGTCATTTAGAAATCAATAAAATACCATGCTTTCATCATTTCTTATCTAGTTTAAAAGCTTTCATCGATTCTCTAGAAAGACATGATTTCATCAATCAAGTCAACACTTTAGAAAAAATTTGCACTATTTTTCAAATCCATATTTCAAGTATAGTTCAATCCATTTCATATTTTTAATCCTAATAAAGATAAGGTCTTTGTGAGATTTTGGATCAGATTTTGCATTTGGTTCAAATTGGATTAGAATTAGAATTTGATTGAGTGTTTCACTTGTGCTTTGATGAATTGATTTGGTGTCCAATTGAAGTTTTATTTTTGATGAATCCTTCCCCCTTTAGAGTAGATTTCCCCTAGTTTGAAGTGATTATGCTTGTGGGACCTAGGACAATTTGCAGATTAGGTGACCCAAATCTTTAGGTACTTGTAAATGCGACTGTGGGGTTTTATTATGCAGTATATACAAATGCTGGTGAATGCAATATTTACAAGGATGACTGCTAGGTATGCGACTGACTTGGACTTTCAATGGTGCTTGTTTACCAAGTTTTGACTGATTGAATGGATTTTCTTTCCTTTTCTATTTTTCAAGCTTTTTTGCTTTTTTTCTACCAAGGTGCCTATTTGCTAGGTTTTCACCAAGGCACTTTTTTCTTTTCTGATTTTTTTTGTATTTTCTCTTTTTTTTTTGTTTCCATATTATCAAGGCACCTATTTGCTAGGTTTCACCAAGACAACATCTTTTTGAGGATCATTTCTGAATGTTTTTGGCTTTCTTCATGCTCAATTTTTCACTATTTTTTAATCTTTTATGCATTTCTGATTTGTTTTATCTTTTTCAATGTTTTTGGTATTTTCAGGATCTCTTTTGATTACATACAATAAATAGGATGCTCTCTATCGGATTTTTTGATACTCTTTTTCTTTATATTCTTTCATCTGCTTTCTATGTAGAACCCTTTTAGGTGAGTGCTATTGGTACTTTCTTTTTTATTTGTCTCCATCAAAATCAGCTAATTTATAGGTGCATGTCCCAAAAGACGAAGTGATCACAAAAGGTCCTAACTAGTTTGCTTCCCATTTTACTTTCTTTTCTCTTTTTTCTTGATTTTTGGTATTTTCTTGCAAAACTAAGTCACTTATTTGGAATGTCCTTGATTTGATATTCTTGTTATAGGTCCTTGACATTCGGTTTTAATACACTTTCAAATGATTAAAGGATTGTTGTTATTTTTCATCTATCCATTCTAGTTCATGTAATCTAGCAACCCTATAATCTTCCCCACTTATCAAACCATGTAGGGATACTCTTAAAGATGGAATTTCTACCTCCAAAGGAAAAACTGCTTATGCTCCAAAGACTAAAGAAAATGGTGTAGTTCCTGTTGGTGTTCTGATACTTGTTCTATAAGCCCACAAGGTTGGGTTTATTTGTATATGCCAATCTCTACCTGAATTATCCACAGTTCTCTTCAATATCTTTAAGATGTTCTTATTTGTTGCTTCTTCTTGTCCATTACCTTGGGGGTAATATATTGAAGATGAGTGATGTATCATGTGGAATTTTGTACATAGCTCTTTCAAATCCTTGTTTTTGAAATGTTTTGCATTTTCTGTTATGATGGCATGTGGTACACTATCTAAAAATCATGTGATTTAGAATGAACAAGGATATTTTATTTCCTGTAGCAATTGACAATGGTATAGCTTCCACCCATTTGGTAAAGTATTATGTTGCAGTAATGATGAATTTATGACCATTTGAAGATGGTGGATAAATCATCCCTATTAAGTCCAAACCCCATTGATAAAAGGGCCAAGGTGTTGTCATAGGATGAAGCTCTTGTGCTGGTACATGGATCAAGTTCCCATTATATTGACACTTACGACAAGTTTTTGCAAAGTGACAAGCATCTTTTTCCATTGAAGGCCAAAAATATCCTATCCTAAGAAGTTTCTTAGCTAGGGTTAAACCATTCGAATGTGACCCACAAATCCCCTCATGAATTTCTTGTAAGCTATGTTTGATTCCTCTTTTTCTAGACATCTTAAAAGCATTCCATCTAGACTCTTATGATACAATGTGTTGGATATTAAAGTATAATGAGAGGCTTGGTGTATAAAGCTTTTCTTTTGATTTCTAGTTTGGTCCATAGGTAGGATTTGGTCTTTTAAGTAGGTATAAATGGCTCCATACCAAGGTGATTCATGTCCTGTTAGAAAACAAATGGTATGAGGATGAGTAGGGTCAAATGCGGGTTGCTCAACTTCTTCTACCAGGAATTCATATCTAGCACTTTGATCTGGTATTTGGAGAAATGATGCCAAAGTAGCCATTGCATCTGTTGCTTTATTCTTATCTCTTGGTACTTGCTCAAATGTGATGAGAGTGAAATATTTCTTATGATTCTCAATCATATTTTTGTAAGGTATCAACTTGTCATCTTTAGTTTGATATTCATCATTAATCTGATTAATAACTAGTTGTGAATCTCCATAGATTTGTAGCTCTGTCACTTTCCATTCTAATGCCAATTTTATACCAATGACCAATGCTTCATACTCAACTATATTACTTGTGCATGGGAATATAAATTGGTATGATTTTGGAATTGTATACCCTTGAGGAGTAATCAAAAGTATGTCTGCTCCTGATCCATGTTGTGTGTAAGAACCATCAAAATATAATTACCATGTTTTTGCTTTGACATTAACAATTTCAAAATCTGGGAATTCCACTTGAATTGGATGTTCATCTTGTAATGGTGACTCTGCTAATTGATCAGCTATGACTTGGCCCTTGATAGATTTTTTATCCACATATTCTATGTCAAATTCACTTAGCACCATGACCCATTTGGCTAGTCTCCCATTCAATGTTGTTTTGCTGAGAAGATATTTCAAGGGATCAATCTTTGCAATGAGTCAAATCTTGTGGGATAACATATAGTGGCATAATTTTTGGGAAGCAAAAACTACAGTCAAACATGCTCTTTCAATGAAGGTATAGTTCAACTCATATTTCGTGCCAATATTATGCTTATGTAGTATATTGCCTTTTCTTTTCCTGATTCATCTTCCTGAATTAGGAGTGGCCCTAATGAATGTTCAGTCAATGAAATGTATATAATTAAGGGATTGCCTCTTATAGGTGGCATCAAAGTTGGAAGGTTCATTAGATATTTCTTCAACAAGTTGAAGGCTTCTTCACATTTCTCATCCCATTTGAAAATTGTGTCCTTATGAAGGAGTTGAGTGAAATTGTGGCATTTTTCTGCTAATTGAGAGATGAACCTTCGAATGGATTGAATCCTACCTTGAAGAGATCTCATCTAACTTATGTTTCTAGGTGCCCCCATTTCCATGATGACTTTGAATTTGGCAGGGTCTACCTCTATTCCTTTTGCTAAAACATTGTATCCTAGTAACTTTGCTGATTGAACACCAAATGCACACTTCTTTGGATTTAACCTTACTTTAAATTTCTCCAATCTTACAAATATTTTGTCTAAGATGGGTAGATGTTCTTCCCTTGAGTGGGATTTAGAAAATTTATCATCTACTTAATCCTCCATGAACTTGTGCATCATGTCATGGAATATGGTCGTCATGGCCCTTTAATAGGTTGCTCCAGTATTCTTTAGACCAAAAGGCATAACATTCCAACAGAATGTCCCCCATTCGCATGTGAATGATGTCTTGTCTTGATCTTTGGGTGCTATCTTTATTTGATTATAACCACTAAACCCATCCATAAGTGAGAACATTGAATGTCATGTTGTCAGATCTACGATGGCGTCTATGCTTGGTAACAAAATGTCATCTTTAGGACATGCAAGATTAAGATCCCTAAAGTTCGTGCATATTCTGATACATTTTTCTACTTTGGAAACATGCACAATGTTTGAAATCCACTCGGCATAATCAATGGCTCTTATAAACCCTACTTTCAACAATTTTTCCAACTCTACTTTTACAAGCAAAGCTATGTGTGGATGCACCTTTCTTAGTTTCTACTACATTGGTCTTACTCCTTCTTTTACATTCAAATGATGCATGATTAAATTCAGATCTAATCCTGGCATATCATTGTATGACCACACAAAATTGATTTTCTTTTCTTTGAAAATTTTGATGAAATCCTTTCTTTCTTCACTAGATAAAGATGCTACTAGGTGTTATATGATTCTTGGCTTTGATTCTGACTCAATATTCACTTTCTCTGTTGGTTCAATTAAGATAGGTGATCTTTCTTCATAGTGCTCCAGCAAAGTATCCAACCCTTCTTCCTTTGGTGCCTCTGTTGGGTTTTCACCATCGAAAATGTCCTTTATTTCTTTTTCTTTTTTATTTAATGTTGCCATAATGTGGTTTTCAATATTAAATTCTTTCCATTTTTTTTTTCAATTTTTTTCGAACTGAAAGGTTGAATACTCCCCTTTGTCACTCCTTCCTGATATTCTGTGGTAGAAGAAGGCTCAACTGCATTTAGGTATTGGGACACCAAGTTATCATTCAAAAATGTAGGAAGGATGGTAGGTTCAATGGAATCCCATTTAATTAATTACGAATAGATAAGGGTCAAAGGATCAATGCTTTGGTTTAGTCTAATGGCATTTAGGGACATGACTTCATTTCAAGGTTCAAACATTGTATCGATTAAATCTATAATATGTGCTTCATCAAGATGTTCTAGAGAACTAGGGTCAAAATCTTCCTCACTAGAATCCTCTAAGGTTTCAGTTGGATAAAAATCTCATGGATTAAACCTAGGGTTAGTTTCTTCCATATTAGGTCTCCATGATGGTATGTAAGGTTCTCCTACCCATTGATTTATTGCAATCTCTTGAATTGGTACATTATCTAAGACCACTTGACTAGAACTTGAGGCTTGATTCTGATTTGATTCTGAGTCTTGTTCTTTTCCCTTGCTAGGAGTGTAGGTGTGGATGACATCAGTTTCTTTATCTTGGAATGATTCACTTGACAATGAGTCACATTCCCAATTGTTTTAATCTTCATCACTTTGGGAACCTAGTTGTAAAATTTGATCATATACCAAGGGATATTTCTTTTGAGTGTACCCTTGTTCTAGGTATCCTAATCTAGTCTTTTCTTTGCTATCTCTCCATGTCATTTAAATGGGTTCAATGAGTCCTTTGTTTCTTGTTCCCAAAGGTCCTTGTCCCTTGTATCCCATTTTATGCATTATTTGAAATCCTTTCCCATATTGATGTGTGGGAATACTTATATTTGGATGCGCTTTCCATGTGCACTTGATTCCTCATCCTTATATAGCCAATTTAGGATTTCATTATCTTCTTCATCCATGGATGAAGATGTATTTTCCCTCACAAAGTGATCATCATATTTATGAGGTAGATTGGATGGCCTTCCATATAATTTTGGAGATAAGGGTAGATCCATCATGGATAAGGAGTATTCACCTACACCCTTTTGTTTGATTTGACATTTCTTTCCAAAGTTTTTCATCATATGATCCATTTTTTGATAATGAGCATCTTTGGTGTAAATTTGAATGGATCTAGCTTGGTCTTCTCTCTATTTCTCAAGAGCACTCTCCTCACTAACCTTCTCTTTTCCTTTTGTCAATGTAGTCAGGTTAGTAGGACTTTGGTTATTTTCAACAACAATTTCTTTTTCTTCTTTTTCTTTTCCCTTCAAAGATGGAAGATCTTTTAAACTTTTTCCTTGCTCTATTATTTGGGAAATGGACCCTTCTACATTATGTGGGACTAAGGAGCCATTAATAGGCTTCATTTTATTGCAATACTGAAAGGGGTTTGAGTCCCCGCTTACCATGACTTCTTGTCCTAGATAGGGGAATTTGAGACATTGATGGTAGGTTGAGGGTACGGCCTATATTTCATGGATCCATGGCCTCCCTAATAGAATATTATAAGTCAAAATTAGGTCAAGGAATTGGAAAATTATCTCTTTCTGCATTGGACCAACTCTAATAGGAAGTACTATGACCCCTTTGGAAGCTCTTTCTTCTTCATCGTAGGCTTTTATGGTTATCTTTTTCTTTGGATCAATAGCCTCCTTAGAAAATCCTAAGGCTTTTACCAAGGTTAGGGTACAAATATTCAAGCTGACTCCTCCATCAATGAGGACTATTTTCACTCTATGCTTCTGGATTAGGACCTCTATATGTAAGGGAAAATTTTGCGGGTGGTTTAGAGACATATCATGTTGTTTTGAAAAGGATAGACAATGGGGTGCAACAAGATGTCATACCATGTTTTGAAATTTATTTGCATCTAAATTTAGAGGTACATTAGTTTCTACCAAGGCTTTCTCTAGAATCTCCTTATGAGTTGGTAAGAGCTTGAGTAATTCTAGAATAGAGATCTGAGGAGGGGTTATTTGCAATTGGTCTACCGAATTATATTATTTTGAAGATGAAGATGAAGTTTGATTTGGTAGGACAATCCTTCGGGCATTTCCTAGTAGTGTAATTTTTTATGCTTTCCCCTATTTACAACATTAGATGTTACTTCCCCTAGCTTCTCTTTTACCACGATAACATTTATGGTGTTTTTATTACCACTTAAAGTATTAATGGTGTTATCATAGGTATGGGAAAAATTGACCTTCTCATTACCTCTTTTGTTATTTTGATTTGCATTCGATGATTCCCCTTTATCATGGTTTAGGAAAGGGTTTTTGAAAGCCATATGATCCTCATTGTTTTGAGGCCCTTCCACCTTTATTGTTCCATCATCAATTAGGTCTTGGAAAAGATGTTTCAATTTCATGCATTCATTAGTTTTATGTCCCTTATTACGATGGTATTCACAATGGTGAGAATCATTCCACCAATTTGGCTTAACTTGGGGTTCATATGGCCTCAATTTGGGTAAGATAATAATTTTGTTAGCCACCAAATTCCTTAATGCATTTTCCAATGGTTCACCTAAAAAAGTGAATTTTCTCTTTTGATATGTGGAAAAGAAAGGCTTAGGCTTGTTGACATTGGAATTATTGAAGGGATTGTTATTGGCATTGTTGTTGTTATTGTTGGAATTGGTATTATTGAAAGGAGCTTTGTTTGTTTGATTCACATTAGATGTAGAATTCACCCCACTTGATAAATTAAAGGGGGTAGCCTTTAATTTGTGGGCTTCCACAACCCCATCATTCTCAAGATTTTTATTAGTGCTCTTCAACCATAGTCTAGGTTAATCATTGTGATTGTTGGCTCCTTTATTATTTTTATAATTAGATACATTATGGTTGTTATTAGTGTTGGAATAAGGTTTATTATCTTTGAACAACTTTATTTCTCCCCTTTTAACCAACACATCTTCAATTTTAATCCCATTCTCAATAAGTTTTTCAAAGGTAGGGGGACATTGAAGTTTGAGCCTATAGTTCATCTCCATATTTAAGTTATTCATAAATATTTCCATTTTCTCCTTTTCGGGGATACTTTGTGGATATCTTGTGAAAAATATTTTCCACCTTTGAAGGAACCCTGGGAAAGACTCACCATCTCTTTATTTAGTGTCACATAGGTTGAGCATGGTAATCTTGTGTTAGATATTTTAAGAATAATGGGTTACAAATTTGGAGGCTAATTCCTCAAAAGTCTTTATCCCTTGCGGAAGTTTGGAGAACCATTCCATGGCTTGACCTTTGAAACTTCTTGGAAAAAGTCTCATCAGGTAAGTTGTATCATGCATAAATTCTATGCTTAGAGCACAAAACTCTCTAAGGTGGTCTTGTGGGTCTGATTTACCCATGTATTTTTCATACTTAGGAAAGACTACATTTAACAGAAAAGGTACCATAACCAAGCTCTTGTCAAAAGGAAATGGGCACAAGGCCTCGATAGAAAATGGCTTAGGTTCAGCTACCTTTTTCATTAGATCAATCTGTACTTGGAACATTTTCAGTTGTTTACTCATTGCACTCATCGGATTATCATCTTCTTTGTTTTTCTTAAGTTGGTCTACATCATAATCATGTGGGAGTTTTACCCCTGCTTGGGCTAGGTTTAGGAAACAATTCTCCCTATCTCTATCTATCAATTTATCCATGACTTCAAGAAATTTTGTGTCTTGAGCCGCCCTATTAGCTTTTTCTTCAAGTGCTTCCTTAGGTCCTTGTTTGGCATTATTAATATTGTCAGTGTTTCCTCCATGGAGATGATCATGAAATGTAGAGTTCCTATCCATTGGATCAATTTCTTTCTCAAAAAGATTTTGGAGACTATCCCCTTGGTTGTGATTTATGAATTAACTTTGAGATTCAAATTACAGGACCTCTCTTGCAATGCAAGTGTCATCTTCTTGTAAATATATTTTGAGTTATGTGAGCATGTAGAAACTGATATTCAACAAGGTTTGATTTTGAATTATTTTCCCCAATTTGGTAATGTTTTACTTTTATGAAGATATTTAAAATATAAGATGAATTTTATAATGGATATCTCTTACTTGTTGTATGTATTTTTCAAACAAAGCAATCACAAATAAACTTTTTCTTTTTAACCCTCTACACAAAAAGTGTTTGAATTTATAAGGACGTTATCATGGGTTTTTGCACAAAAAGACACTTCAAACAATCTACCTAGTTCACAAGTTGCTTCGTAAACATGGATCTACAAGGTAGGATTTTCTATTTTAACAAGGTATTTAATCAAGATTCCATTCAAAATGGACATTAAATTTTCATCCTCCAAAATTAGGAGGCTTCCCACCACCGGTATGTCAGAGTTTTGCGCAATCCCGAAGGACTACTCGAGCAAGTTCAAAAGCTTAATATCCTTTTGTCACACACCCCATTAAGGATGCATGTATTTTATTTAGAGTGGGTTGGATTTTTGCGGCAAAATAAAATGTATCCCACTTTGGGTTGTCCCTCTCATTGGCCTTATTAAGGCAAATCTTGGGAGGCGAGCGCACTATAGATCTAGCATGTTCATATTGAAAGCAATAAAGTAGAATGAAGAGATATGTTTTGGGAGTTTGATTCACCAAAAGGTGAAGAGAATATCCCTATCTATTTCTCAATTCCCAAACACTTTTAACAAGGTTCAATTACCAAACCCACTAACTAATGGGAATTAAGTATTTCTACTCTTTTCCACAAAAAAGGGGTTGTTCAAATTTAGTGCTTGATTTACTTAGCCTTTCTTTTAATCAAGGAATTTGATATTTTGGCATTTTGATTCACTTAGAAAGTGAAGAGAATAGGCCTAGTATCAAATCCCTTAAACAATAATAGGCTTCTTTAATTACTAGATTTTGAAATTGACAAGGCCACAATTTAAGCAAAAATTGACCAAGTTTTAGGCTTACCTTGTTTTGAAGCTAGCTAAGGCTAGGGGCATTTTTGATGAATTTTTCCTTATTTATGCTCACCTAGTGGCGATCATTCCTTTCCATTCGCTTCTCCTCCAACAAATTAGTCAACACAACCAACCAAAATGAAGAAAAATCAAGAATAAACTTGAATTTAAGCCTTATTTATCAAATTTCACACAAATCGATTAAGGCAAGTAAATCCAATTTAGTGAGATGAACTTTGATTTATAAGCTTCTACAACTTTTAAGTATTTTTCATATACCTCATTTTCGTGTTGAGAATCCTCCAAAATTAGCTTGATGTGTGCAATGTTCTCCCCTTTGATCTTTTTAGTCAAAGCCTTCCCCTCACTATTAAATTTGGTCTCTGGTTTTTTTATTTTTTTAATGACCAATCATCCTGCAAACACAGAGAAATCATTTTCTGCAAGTTAGATTCTGTAAATTTTCAATTTAATTGAATGCACAGCAAAATCTATTAAATGCGCTATTAAAATGATTGAAAGCATTGTTAAACAAATCAAATGTGCTACAGAAAATTATTAAATGCACTGGAATAGAAATTAAATGCGCTAATAAAATGAGCACCAACATTAAAATAAAGTATTGAATGCATTGGAGAATAAATTGCACGCGTTGGAGAGTCAAGGTGTATGCGCTGAAAGAAAGAAGATAGAAAATAGAAGGATTTAAATGTGCTAAAAATCCGCGTAAAGGTGTAGAACTTTGTCATAGAAGCGTTGTTTCAGGCTTTAAAAGCGCTGGAGAATCTATTGTACACATTGGAGAATCTCTCAAATGCGTTGAAAAACTTGTAAAATAGAGAGTAAAAACAAGATTTGCTAGAAAAATTCAACTTCTCTGAATTTAAAAATTAGTGAGGCCTAATGCCCCACGGTAGGCGCCATTTTGTGTGCTAAGGAAAGCACCTTCATAGGGTTAGTATTGCAAATAAATTAATAAATCAACTAAATTACCACATAGAGTAAGCTATTTCAACAAATAAATGACAATTAAGCACTCTATGGATCTCTATTTAGGGATGCTAATGCAAAGCTCTCAGCAAGCTTCCGTTAGTGATAGTCCTAAAATGAGAATGAATGATAAAGCAACTAAAAAGTTCAATTCCAAATGAAATTAGCCTTAATTAGTCCTAGATTTTCCTTTCTAGCTATAAATTGCAAGAGGTTTGATGCTATTCTTAGATTTGTGGATAAATATTGAGTGAATTATGCCTTTCTTTTATAGAATTTGGCAAGGGTAGGGGGTGTGGTTGATTTAATCATGATTAGGTGAGGGTTAAGTCCATGGCTCCACCTTTGGAGACCATTTAAATATTTTGTCCTCAAAGCTTGGGACCAAAGGAAAAAATAAGTGGACAAGATGCATTCTCCAAGTGAGTGATTGAGATTCGATTTAGGCTTGATCCATGTGAGCTCAATCCTTAAATCCTATTGGTTGATGAATTTTCCTCCCATTTGGTGGTTGAGGGAAAATACGATTTAATTAATTGAATTTAATTAAAATCTTTAGCCATGTGTACCCCTTGAATGGGTTGATTTGATTTAAATGAACTATGTAATTAATTACATTAATTACACAATTGATTGATTTATCATGCTTTATTTGATTTAAGTTGAATTTATGACTTTTGATTTTTAATTAAATTGAATTATGGCTTGATTTGAATTTTGATTTGATAAATGCTTGATTTGATTCAATTGCTCTAATTTTCGCCTTGATTGTTCACTTGATTTATGTTGTCCAATTTTAGGTGATTACAATTATAATAAGGGATACAACCCCAAAATGGATTACAATCCATTGTGGATAACAATCCTCTAAATTATGAGCTAGCTGATAGAATCTTTGATATGCCAATATAACTACAATGAAGTACAATGAATCTCTTATTAGATTATATTCATATGACTTTAGACACATATGTATACATCCAATAACTCTCATCGTAATTACAATTGATTAGATCTTTATATATATTTCCATCACCTTAGAAACATGAACAAGGTCGGCATCAACCTCAACTCCTCAATCATAAAATATTTAATTTATTACAATGTAAACAATGATGTGATCTAAGACATGTTGGTAAAGAGATAGCTAGGACCCAAATATCCACCCAAGAATATGTTGTGATTTATAATTCTCGCCACAAATATTTGCAACACTTTAGCTCACCAATTCAAACAAGAACACTGAACACGCCTCACAAAAATCATTGAATCTAATCACACAACCCAATAAAATTCAACAAAATGAATATGGCATGATCTAGAAACATCAACAAGAAACATAAAATACCACATCAGCAATATAACCATTTATCTCATAATCCACAACTATCTTTGCACTTCTCATCAAGAATACCAAATAGAAACCTCTGTCACTCTATAAAAATAGCTTACCAGAATCCAAATCATGAATAATTCAAGTTGAGTACCATGTCCTAAACTCACCACTAGGTTAGAAACCAAAAATATTGCATAACTAATCCATACCTATCCAACAATTGCAACATTGTCACTTTTTGAACAACCAAAAAATAGTCCTCTGATAGACCACATGTAACTCACTCAAATCATAGTGCAAACCTCTAACACTTGAATAAGATCAATTACATACATCCCAAAATATATTTACAAGTGTGCAACATCTAATACTCAATATAGTAGCCAAACTAATCCAAACACTTTATTGAACAAACTAGATTCATTATCAAAATCAGAGAATATGTTGGCATCAATGACAAAACATAAATGTCAGTACCCATATGCAATATATCTCCAAAACCCCCAACATCATCCAGATATGCAGGTCTCATGACATTCTCATTAACAACATCTCATATATCTTAATCTATTAGAAAATCCTCCATCTTCAGCTTCCACATTTTAAAAATTAGCTTTACAAAATTTATTTTCCTCTAGTCTCCTTGATGAACTAGCCATTTGAAAATTCCTACAAGAAGATCAAAAAGTATCTCCTACACAAGCTCCCACTTAAATCTTGATTTGTTCAAATAAAAAAATGTAACAAACCCACAACTGAAACCGATTAGGCTATGATATCAATTGTGAGGAAGTTAAGTAGAAGAACAACTTCCTACTCAACTTTGAGGGGAGGGTAATGTAAAAACATTCTCAAATCTTTATAACAATTACATAAACTTAATGATAATTATGTACAAAATATATGCATAGCACAACATAGTGATTTATGTGGGGAAAACCTTTTTGGGAGGAACAATACACACTCAAAAAGATGTTGAATATATTATTCCAAAATTAATTTAAAAAAATTACAATATACTTGTAGAGTAATCTTCTCATAGGAGTATCACCAACCAAAGATTCAAAGGTAATTAAATTTCTATAAAAATCTTACACATGCCCTCCATCTCATGCACCTAATATATCGGAAATGCAATGCATGAAATGTCATACAGTGTTACAAAACCATAGGCTAAAACCACTTATAAAGAAGTGATCATCTTATCTCCAATCAAAGATTCCCTATGTTGTGTCAAACCACACACTAACATGTGTTACTCCCTTTTACGACTCATTTATGTGTTAACACATTTTTACATTTCCTATTTAGGAGACCAAACTTTTGGAGGCCATAACTTTGAAACTATATGTTTGATTGATGAACTATTTGAAGTGCTAGAAATCTTGTAATGTGCTCTACCACCTTGTAACCTACTGCACTAGTTACGTACATTTTTAGGCCATTTTGGAGCCTCTAAAGACTTCAAAATTGAATTCATAATTTTTTTTAACAACTTCTAAAAAAAGAAATTCTTGCAATGAAAATTTACTAGCATGCTTACCTAGCCCATCCAAACCTTTGGGGAAAGAATAGGGAAAATCCATATTGAAATTTTAAAAAATACTAAAAATAGTAACCATATGTAAATGCAAGGTTGAGGCACATTTTTCTGACACTTCTCGCATCAATTTGACATCAATGACAACACCAAGACATATTTCCAACAAATCCTAGCCTCTTCTTTGGATTTCAAAGATATTTAGAAGTGTGAATGCATGATCTATAGCCTCAACCATATATTCTATGTGTATTGTTTCCAAATGAACATTTCATGACTATTTCTTTCAATATAACTACTTGTTTTTAATGGTGACAACTACTAGACAAGGAAATTTTTCCCTCAACTATCTCAATATTTCTTCTTTTAGTTCTAACATAACATAGGACACAGAGGAATGAAATGCTTGATGTGGCTAATCAAGTGGATATGGAGATTTTGAAGTCCATTTGATAAGTTTGATTAAAATGAAATTATTGTTCTTAGTGCATTCAATATTCTAATATTTAAGTGCTTGAATGTTGGAATTTTTTACCACATTTAAGCTTACTTATACCAATATGCAAAATAATTGTGTTTTCTTTTCTATATTTTCAATTATGTTTTTAGATATTTTTACAATGTGGTGAATGAAACAAAATTGGATTGTATTTTTTGGATTGTTCTAATAGTTTAAATAAATTAAAATGTGACTAACTAACTAATATGATTATGGTGAAAACATTGAAGCCCTTATCTTGTTTATTTTTATCTTGTATATTTTCTACTAATGTAAATGCTTTAATAAATTAAATTTACAATTGTAAGTAGAAATTTTTTTTTTCTAACTAGTTAAAATAATTGATTAACCAATAAACATCGGTAAACTTTACTTTCTTTTTCACAAACCAATAAGATAATTAACTAATGAACTTCCTTTTTTTTAAAAGACCACCATTGTAGGAAATTTTCATTTGATGATAATATTTTCCAATAAATAAAAGATAAAAGAAATAAACAATTAAGTTGAATTATTCGTCATATATGAATGACCCATTTCTTAAATCTCCAATCTAAAAATGAAATATTTGATGAATAATGAAACTTTAAAACTAGTTTTCTACTTTAAGGAGCTTTTCCCCTCATACCATATCTTCCTATATTCTTTGAAATAGACAAGGTTGAAATTTTTTAATGTTGATATTTAAAAATATGCTTTGAGAATAGAAAATAGTGATAACAATACCATATCTTTAATATTTGGAAAATAAAATAAAATTATTTAACTCATCTTAAATCCTACCCTAAACTACACTTTTTTTAATCTTTATACATTTTTGTCAAACAAAAATAGCAAGCAATCTAATGTTATGTTCATGGAAATGGGGAGCAATGGATTCAAAAGTGGGCACTTTCCCCCTAAAATTAGTTTAAAACACTCATCTTTGGTGAGAGATTCAATATGCATATGTTCAAAATTTTAGTATGTGATCAAAACAATACTAGAAGTAATTTGAATTTAGATTTTAAAATATTATTTTAAAAACATGATAGAGATTAAGAGCGTCAAGTACAAGTAACATACAGAAGTCATATTTTGTTAGAAAAATATAACAAAGAGTTATGTGTGCTCCACCAAAAATATTGATGTTTTAAAATTAATTTATAAGATATTAAGTGAAAGGTTAGCTAATATTATGTACTTTTTCTTGTTTATTTTGCTATTTTAAATTAGTATAATATTTTTAACTAATTTTCTAAGTGTGCTTCCGATTTTTTTTTTTAAAGATTAATTAATTATATATATATATATATATATATATATATATATATATATATATATATATATATATATATATATATATATATATATATGAATTATAGAAAAAATTACATTATCAAAATGGTAAGAGAGAGCATGACATTACTCTTACATTTTTAAAAATAATATATTAAAGTTTACAAACTTGATGGAGAGCATGTTTAGCATTTTTTTTTAATGTTTTATGAAAACATAAATTTGGACATGTTATATGTAGGTTGAACACATTTGGCTGGATATCTACATCAAGTTCGAGTCTAATGGTGGGATTCTAAAAATATATATAAATAAAACATATGTACATTATAATACACACTTGTGATAAATTCAAAAAATAGAAAGCTTTAAGAATTTTATTCATTTTTAACTAAATTATCATCTAAGTTTACTATAGTTCATGGTCATGTTATGTCATATTTTTCTTAGATTAAGTTTATCAATTTTGTCTCCATAGACTTTTGTGCTTACCCCTAAGTTATTTACAAAACTACAAAATAAATTAAAAAACTAGAAATCTATATAGAGGACTAGGATTATTCAACATATGGATCAACTTTTTCATTGTTTATCATTAGTGGCCTATCTTTTCTACACCCTCATTGTCAAGTTAATTCTATAATCAATTCCAATCTTGGAGGATTATAACTAAACAAGCTCAAATTGAATAGTGACAAAGAAAAAATGTATAGGTTGTTGGTGAATTATAATTAGCAATTATATATAAATATTTCAAGCGCTACATATGGAAGGATCATGTTCCAAAATATCTATTTCATTGTTGTAATATTCTGAATATACAAGGTTGGCCATTACAATAATCAAGCTTGTGTGTGTGTGTGTGTGTGTGTGAGAGAGAGAGAGAGAGAGAGAAAGATTTAAAATGTGGATATGCATCTAGCGACTTGTAAATTTTAGCTTGTTTTGATTAAGTAAAAGCATGTTTTGAAAGGACTTGAAACCTTTTACATAGTTCTTACAGATAATCCATTAAAATCTTCACAAAGACTATGCCTTAGCACCCTAGAACAGAAACAGAAAAAAACACACAACAATTGCCCAAGAAAAAAAAGTTGCACCAAAAGAAATGAAAAGGACAACACAAAGAGACAACTAAATACTTTTCATAAGGTCCCCAACCTATACCACCATTATCTACATATGATCAACAGATTTCTTGAGCTCTTTCAGCTCCTTGTCATCTTTAGTCTCAATCTTCCTGGTGCTCACCCGAGTTCTCTTTCCAGGTCCCATAGGCTCCTTCAAGTCCTTCACCTCCTTCTCGCCTTTAGCCTACTCCATCTTGTCAACTAGGATCCTAACATTGTGTCGCCTTTAGCCTTTAGTTTATTATACATTGTGTGTTTTTTAGATTTTAATAAAAAAAATTGTGGATTTTATCTTCTAATTATTTTATGTTGTGTTGTGTCTATTTTAAATTATATGTATTATTGTATTACTTCCCCTTATACTGTCGAACACCTCTGGATGCTGAGGGTATGAATCAACATGCACAAAAATGTAACTTACTCTATTGTATACCTTTAACAATTAAATTTAATACAACTAATCATCAATGAAAGATATTACAATGAACAAACACACACACATGAATACTAGATTTATGTTGAAATTACAATATGGTAAAATCACGATGAGATCATATACTCTCTAAATGAATCAATTATTATAGTATTTTTTTAGGCTCATTGTCATGGAAGCACATTGCTCCCTAATAAAGAACTTGCAAGTAAAGGAGAACTTCCTTGGGGAAAGATATAGATCTACACAAGCTACCAAAAGAGAACACAATCTTATAATAGGCATATTGAAATTATGGAAATGAAAAGATATAAGATCTCTTGATCAAACATTGCAACAAGCTTTGTCAAACTTGCAATTTTCTACCTCTTCTCTCTCACATTTGTGTTACTCTACTTATATATATGTTCCACACTTACTTTATATCCACTTCCATACCAAAATCATCCTTTTTCATGTGTGTGTGCACCTACACACACACACATACTAGCTTGATCATTGTAAGCTCAACAAGGTTAGCCATAGGAAAAATAAACAATGTCTACACAAAGTTGGCCACCATAAACAAAAACATTTAAGGTGGTCCACCCCAGGAGATGAAGGGGGCCAATATACATCATAATATATCATCCATAAATGAATTCATCAAAGTGAATGCATTGCAACCACCTTTAAGGTTGGACCTAAATGATGTAGAAAATTATTAAAGCACATTAGCGGGTTGGCACAAAAACACTCTCCAATGCACATGATACCATGTCAAGCATACTATGTCCCAACATGACTTATTTCAATATCTTAACTCTTCCTTCAAAGAATATATAGACCATTAAATTATACATCAATTCATCAAAATCAATTGAGCGGGCCAGATACCAAAACAAACAACAATATCACACTCAGAATAATATATATTCACTTGTAGAGAAAATCTATTTAAGATATTTGAATTAGGACACTAAAAAAACATTACAAACTTGTCCACCAAATCATATAGAATAAAATTCCATTGTGAAGCATTCCTTGAACCCATCTAACTATCCCTAACAACCATCCTTACTATCAACAAACAAAAAAACACAACTTTTTCCTTTGAACTCCTATGGACCTAAAAATATGATAGTGCAATATTCATAGGTCATACATTAAAACACCAAAACCATAGTCTACCAAGATATTATGCAGAGATTCAAACAATTCTCCCATAAAGACTTCAAATACTCGTTCTTGCATATTTCACCTTCCCATACATCCATCTTTTGGATACGCCACATAATGAATTATTATCATCAAACTTAAGATACTCTTTCCTACATATCAAACTTCAAATACTCTTTCTTACAAATCAACCACCAGAAACAACTCTCATACTTCCTCTACATATTAGGTACAATACTCATACTTTTTTGCACTTCTCTACACCAAGTTGACATTAATGGACACAAGATGTTGACATTAATGACAATAGTGAATTCGTGATGCTAACATATACTAATCTAGACCAGCTACATAATAATAAGAAAAAAATAATTTCTTGGAGTCTATTATTGTTATTTTTGTGGTAGATTTGTAAATTCAAAGTTACAAATTTGTAGTTCCATTTTGTCTTAGATATTTTTTTCTATTTCAAGTTGTATTATAGCTTTCTTTTTTTGTTCTTTATAAGTCTTAAGAGTTGAGAATGTTTTATTTCAATTTTTGTGTAAGTTGTTGAAGATAGGATAAATTCTATGTAGTATATTGAGAGTTGGTTTGTAAGTGTGTTTAAATTTTTATTTATGTTGTATATTTTTCTATTATTTATGAATATTTTTATTTTTAACAAAATATTTTATATTTTGAAATTATATTTATATTGTAGAAAAAAGATTTAGATGGTTTTGTGCAAAGTTTGTCAAATTCAAGTGCATAGTCTTGTGTAAAAATCTACCAAATTTTGTGGAAGAAGTTATTCAAGATTAATATTTTATATTTCATACATTTTAATTTTCATAATAGTCTTATTTTTGTTTAAAATGTATATAATAAAATATATTAGTTTTTCTATTATTTTGGGTTCAATTAGTGAAATTGAGTGTTGAATAGCTTGCTAGTTTTATTTTTATTTTCCTAGTTTTTATTGAGTGTTGACTATGAATTTATTATCAAAATATTATTTAGGTACATTACAATGAGTTTCTTGATGATATTTATGGCACTCAATTTTTGTCCAAGTTAAATATACACTCTAATTTTTATTAAATTCATTTCAATGAAGTAAGTATTCCAACGATAACTTTCCACACTCATGAGGTTCACTATGAGATTTTTATCATACCATCTAGGCTCACTAATGCCCCCTTCAACTTTTAGGACATGATGAAAAAAATCTTATATCCCTTTCTTTAAAAAAATATTCTTAGCCTTCTTTTGTGATATTTGATCTATAGTAAAACTTACACCTCAAAATGGCATCACAACTTCTTTTGTACAATCCAACATATACCAAGTATTCCAAGTTCTCCTTTGGTCAAAATTATTTTGAGGACCTTGAACATATTTTCTCCTAAGTAGGTGTTTGCTAACCTTGAAAAAAATTTAAACCATACAAGCATGGCCCACTCCGAAGTCACTTTAAATCTTTCATGGATTTTTTAGTCTCACTAGTTAGGAAATTTATCAAATATTATTGCAAGATTACTGGTCCTTTTCCTTAGTGGGTGGTCCCGCAGTATTGGATTACACTTTCTTGCCTAATTTTCCTATATTACCTCTAAGTCGTTACAAATTTGAAGATGAAGTGATTTGGAGTCTTTTAGGATTTCATGTGTAGATTCTAAATATATTTTTAAACATTTTTTTGGAATTAATTTGAATCCATTTTTCTCTCTCCCTCGAAAACTAGTACATTGTTGTAAACAATATTTTTAAAGAGTGACACTCACTTCGTAAAGCATAACATTTTTTATAAAATATATATCAACGTGATTCCTTCAAATTTAGTTTTGTAACATCCATATCTAATGCTTTTAATTAGTTTCATAACTTTAACCTCATTATTTCATATTTTATTAACATTTAAAGTTGACATAACCGTAATTTTGACATACGTTCATTTCATAATTTGTAACTTGTTTTGTATTTTTCCAATTTGAAGTTTTTTTTACAAAAAGAGAACTTCAATACCTAGTGCATAGATATTTTTTATAAAATAATTATCTTGTTTACTATTTTTCCATAAGAGTCAAACGCATAGGTTGACATATGGTGAAATATATATGTTTAGTAAAACTAAAAATACGAAGTCATAATAAACTTAATATATATTAACATTATAATCATTGGAAAGATTTTTTTGAGTAGTACCATACTACATAGATAGGTTTGTCAAATGAATTCATTTGATCTGCCAAAAGCTAAAGTCAAAGTGATTTTATGTCGGCATTTTAATAGGTGTGAAGGACACTCCATTGCAAGTATGACTAAGGAGTAGAGAGGTTATATCAAATATATTTTGATCTAAGAAGCTTTGATCTATTCATTTTTAATTAATTCCTTCAAATGTGACCTCTCAAGGCTTAAATCATCATATTTTCTTAAAAATGTGTTATTTTGAACAAAAATCAACATGTCTAAAAAGTGTCATCCATTATTGTGGGGTCACCCTTGTTTCTAAAATGTGATTTATTCCCATGGACATTTATCAACAAATATGATTTCAACTTCCTAAATAATCTATGTGCACATACCTAGTTCTTGGCATGCTTAATTTCTCAAACATGTTTTCCATTTAAGCTAATTCTTGTGGAAATGACATTGTTGCTCTTCTTGTGTAGGATGTTCACCACATTTCCTTCATCAATAATTTTATCGTATTCACTAATGATAAGAAATTAAAGACTAGTTGGCATGAAATTAATAAGTGTGTGTTGTATATTTGTTAAGTAGATATTTTGTATCAAAATAGCCTTAAGTACTTCTTTTATCAATGAGGATCCTTCTTAGTTCATCATAAATATGTGAAAAAACTAACACGTATGACAATAAGATCACTTATAACAAGGGGATATAACATGTAGTTGTTAATAGTACTCTCTTGAAAGAACCTAAGTACCATGTCACCCTCTAGGAAAATTATGTGTCTCTCTTTGATTAATTACAATCTCTCAACAAGAATGACTCTAGAATCAACCTACACAATATCTCACCAACCAAATTTATATTGACCCTACTTCATCACCTAAACACTCTTAGGATGGAAAATGTTTAATGTATAAGTGATGCCAATCTATACTTTCCAACTCTACTCTATGTTCTCAAATTCTTTATCCATTTATTACCTCTCCCTTAGATAGTCATTAGAGTTTTTTATAACAAATAAGTGTGCTATAATCTATTTTGGCATAGTTTTAAAGAATATATTAATTATTAATTGTTGAATGTGATACATACCAACACCAAAATAGTGAGACAATGTCAACTTATAACTTTCTCTAAACATTGCATGTTCGTACTCAAGTTTGGATAGATATTTACATACATCTCATTGACGGAATTCCCAAGTCAAGTGTAAAAATAGTCATACAAGGGGTGGTAGATAACCTCTCCATATATGATCACTCTTATGCCTTAGCCCATACCTAAACCTCTACCACCATATCACCAACCCTTTGTGATCATATTTTCCATCTCCATGGTAGTTCCTCTTCTATATTATTTAATTGTGATGTTATATTGACAAGCCTTTTTATAGAAATATTAATAAAGAGAGAACAAATTTTAAAATGATATTTGGATATCATCATCAAATAGAAGGTTACATGGTCACCAACAACAACACCATTAAAAAAAAATGGTAGTACAACACCTCATATCACATAGCCAAAAAAATAATTCCATATGAAGAAATTTAGGGGAAAAGAGTACCTTTCTTTCCCTTTTATATTCTGGGAAGTGTAATAGGTACTACTCTTAGTACATAGGAAATTGTTTTTTAGATATTTCATTTAGACTCCACATGGATCAATGCCACATGAAGTAGAAAATAAATAAATACCACTTGAAACATGTATTTCATCCTATAAATATGGTTTTCCTCTTATTGCATCCTTATTCAAACAATCCTCCTTGTAGATAAAATATTATTAGAATCTTTCTTCTTAATTATATTGTTTGTATAATTTTTTTTAGCAAATTGGTCATGTTTCTTATAACCTAGAACTCCCAAATTCCTCTCTTGATCATCATATCTTTCACATCTCTTGTTTGAAAATATTTTGAGGCCAACAAGTGACTACTAAAACCACTCTTCCTAATCTTGATATTAAAGGATCCAATATTGTCTAACTTGAAGAAATTATTAACATACATTGTTGTCAACTTCACATATGCACATTCTCTAATGTCCTAGTCTAATGGCATGAAATGAACCCTAAATATGAAACTTGGAAACTACTTCACTAAGATCACAAGTAGTTTCCTTCCCTCTAAATATAAGGACAAATATTTCAAGGCGATGGGGATTCTTAGCTTATTCCTAATTATTTATTAATTATAATAAAGGTTTTGGATGCATATGCTTTGTAAATAATTCCTTAATCCATTTTGAATATCATATATGAATGAGAAATATTGGTTATCTTGATTAGAATTAATATAAATATAGACAATGGGGTATTATTTTATTATCTATGAATTATATTCTATTGAATAGTGCTCAAAGGGTATCTATCTCTTAAAGAGGTCAAAAAATTCATAATGAAGTTATATTGTATTCAATATACAATATATGTTGTATTTTAAATTTAAGTATTTAATCTATATATTTTGTGTTTTATTGCTAAATAATTGTAGGGATCCTTATAAGATCACCGTGTAAGAAATTTTTCTTTACATCTATTTGTTGGCAAGTGGCTAACATATGAGCACATGGATGTTGTCATTATTGGAAACACTTAGCCCTCATATCATCGCAAGGCATTCTGATACTATTTTGGTAATCAATGATGTGAAAAATGCCTAAGTCGATAGTTGGTTCCTGGCATATAGTCTCAGTATTTTAGTCAGCAAACATGGTACAGACAAAGTTAAGCTATGCGAAGTTATATTTGGGTAGACAGTTGTATGGAGGATACTCAAGCAAGATTGCAAGTGTTTTGGATGCGAGATGACAGAGATACAGTTCTCTAAGTGCATGTGAAGACAATAAACAATGCAATAGGACAAGCGAACAAGTATAAGTTTTGGATGACTTATGTTATGATATTTTGTATTTGTTGAGAGCCCAATGGTATTATAATGTGGGAAAAGTCACACATTGTAATTTGTATTTTGTAAATGTCTAAGGACATGATAGAAGGCCGGACCCATGGATTATACTCTTAATCGGGTATAAGTATGTGATGATATTTTGTATTTGAAGGTGGTGATAGAGAATGCGAATGTGATCAATGAAGTGCAGGCTGAGCAAAGAGTGAGAACAAAGATTGCATGATATGAAGAATTAAATTTCTCATGTATTTAGTGTATTATCTTTTTTAATACTGTATAGGAAGTCCAAATTTCATAAGTGCAATGTGTTCAACTTTTGTATACCCCTAACATAGTTTATCAGTCCTCTAACAAGGACATGTCTATTGTAATACTCATCTCCTAATATGGCTAGGACTCCTAACAGGGTCACAACTATAGCGCAGATATTTTTGGGTACCATCCCCACTGGGGTTTTCCCTTGGCCAAGGTTTCCTTGAAAACAAATTATGGTGTTATGATTACTCTTGTCTGTGTGTACTTATTATGGATTATTGGATTAACTTTGTTATTTGTTAATTGGTTAAGAAAGAATATAAACTGTTGTGATACTGATTCACCCCCCCCCCCCCCTTCTCTTAGTATCACTTAATTCTAACACTATTTACTCAACATTGAGATCAAAAGTAATAGCAAATGCTAATATAATTCTAATAGAAGTTAGGTATGTAATAGAGGAGAAAATATCACAAAAATCTAATCCTTCAACCTAAGAATAACCTTTGGCAATCAAATGCACTTTTCACTTTTCAATGTTACCACTATATAAGATTAAAAACACATTAGATATATACTTTATAAATTAGACATTATTATTTTACATACACAAACAAAAATATCTCAAAAACTAATAGTTCACATCATGTCTAAATCATTAATGGAACTTTCTCAGTGTAAGCGATAGATTGTGAAATTTTGATTAACAATGTTGATTTCAATTTCCCACTTATGCTGAAAAGTAGGACATGTTATTGTGGGATCATCCTAGTACAACTATCACTTAATCTATGATAGATTTCTAAGCCTCATAAATGTGAACAAAATAAATATGCCTCTAAAATCAAATTTTCTATACCTTTTTGGTTGTCTTCTTTATTGACTAGACCTTCTCAAATGTTGAAGTGGAGCTTCTATTTCATCTAAACTCTTTGAGCTCTCCATATTATCTTCATCTAGTTAAACCTACAAGCTTATTGATATTTTATTGTAGCTACACAACTAATTTCCTACCTTCCTTTGATTGTTCAACTATAGTAAAAAAGTAAATTTGACTATTGGTCCAACATTTTCACGTTGATGTTGTAGCTAATGAAAATATGTTTCACAATCTTATCATCCAACTTTGTTTTCTTCTCCTTAGGAACATGAATATATGCCTAACAAAACAAATATACGAAGATGCTCAAGTGAAGGATGTTTCCATCCAAACCTCGATAGGGTTCTTTACACAAGCATTGATGTAAGGGACCTATTTATTAAAGCTAACATGTAATAATAACAAAGAGACATTATTGCCACTACGAAAAATGCATGGGGTCTTTACCTCCATGACTATGTCTCAACAGTATGCCTATTTTCAAGAAAAGTGATATGGAAAGATCCTTGCGAACTATCATTATCCCCCCAAGGAGTTCAGCTCTTGGAAAGTATCTTCTCAGAAAAAATAGTCTACCTATCAAAGTTGGAGGATAAATTGATTTGGGCTCTTGGGAAAGAGGGGAATTTCACCATCAAAGAAGGCTATAAACTTATTCAATAGAGGGACTCTACCATTACTCCTTCTCGTGCCTACACATTTTGCTAGAATCACCCGACCCTTCCAAAAGCTGGATGCTTTGCTTGGATAGCATTAAAGAATAGGGCACTAACCAATGATCGGCTACATAGACTCAACATAGCACAACCCTTTAATTGCCTATTTTGTGATAATCATCAAGAATATTTAGACCATCTATTTCTAAATTGCCAATTTGCATAAGATTGCTGGCTCCTTGTCATTAACAAACTTCACTACTTCACACCACTTCCATGCAAATTATGGGATCTATTTGAGTCCTGGCCAGACCTGTATCCTTCATCCTTATTTTCTTCTATTTGGAAGTGTATTCTTGCACTTGTTGTATGGGCAATATGGTGGGAGAGAAACAAAAGAATCTTTTGTAGTACTTCTTTTCCAATCCAAGTAGTCACATCAGGACTAGAAAGGTCTATATCAGAATTAGTAAATGCTAGCCATAGTAAGCTCAGGTTTAACCTATGCATGACCCCTTGGGATTCTTTTATCTTGCATGAATGGAAAAGTATACATGTATCTTTTGGTTGTTGTCATCATCCAGCAACTACTAAGGTAAATAATTGAGCATCAGTTAAATGGCTATCACCAGCTAAAGGGGTTGTAAAAATTAACTTTGATGGCTCATCAAGAGGAAACCTGGGAATTTCGGTGCAAGAATATGCATTTGTGACCATCTAGGCTCATTATTAGCAATAAAATATTGCCCACTCCCTTTTGGAACAAACAATATAGCGGAAGCCCATGCACTCTTTGAAGGTTTAGTTTTGGCTAAATCTGGAAGATTTCAGCAGATTCATATAGAAGGAGACTTGCTGGTTATCATCAAAGCATGTATTAACCGAGTATCACACAATTGGAGGCTTAATTATATTCTACAACAAATCTGGCAATTATTAGACTCATTCCAAGTTGTCGTCATCTCACACACTCTGCGAGAAGGAAATGTATTGGTCGATCACCTGGCAAATAAAGGGTGTGATGGACATAATGTTATGTCTTTATACCCGGACAATATCATCAAGTAGGATGTTAAAATTCAAGACATCCTCAGCAAGGAAAAGCCACCAAATGATGATTTGTGCCCAAGTGTGCGGATGTGACTGCCTTCAATGTTTTCCTTGTCATTTGAGCTTGTTATCTCATGTTCTAGGGACAACGCACCACCTGTACATATGACATAAGTGTTGTATCAGCTTGTTTGTGTGGTGGGATGATGCGCTAATGAATGTGCTATCGGAGGAGTATGTATGTCAGCATTTCCCTGCATTCATATGTTGTTAGTGCTTATACACAGATCAGCTTAAGTACATTGGCCTACTAAGATTTACATGCTTTTCATCAAACATATGTGTGGCTAAACTGACATGCACCTGCCTTTTCATGAATCCGATACATATATATCCCAAAGTATAGGTAATGGGAGATTTGCCATTATTGGCTCATTTTCTGATTGCCAATTCGCTGCCTTCAAATACTCTGTTCCTATATGTTTTTGCTCATTTGTGGCCTACGTTACCCTGCTTGCTATTTATGCGCTGAGGTTTTGAGCTTTTCTTTAATGCTGGTGTTTTCCCTTGGCAAACTGAGTTGTATTTGAACATGGAGATTCCCTGTTGTGATACTTACGGTAATTTTCATGTGGACCTCCTACCTAGAAACTACTAAGTATTCATTTAGCTGCTCCCTTCTGAGCTTCCGTTTCATCATAGGATTGATGGTCCAGAACTTGAGCAAGTGTTCATTTGTAACTCCATGCTCCACTATCAGGCTATTCGTCGGGTAATCGGTGAATAGGTGCTTTTACCAAGGACAAAATTACTGGTCTTCCCTTCGCAACTTGTTTCAATCTTCCTGTCCAACTTAGTAGACCTGCTGCAATCAGTTGAGCTTGTAGTGCTCATTGCTAATAAAGTAGTCCGTCCCCAATCCATTGCAAATGCTTGGCTCATGGTTGCTCTTCACAAGTACAATTTCTAGTCAAGTAAGGTGCTTGTCGGTGGTTTGTTCTCTCATCGTGATCTTATGTTAAGTCATGAGCACTTCATGGCATACGACTATTTTAAATGGGCAATGGAGAAGAGGAGTTACCATATCGTTAGTAATAACTTGCAGATTGTATCTCCGGTTCTTGGGAAGGAACTCACAAAAATTAGGCGAACAACGCATGCTTTTCTGGATCTCCTCCTCTCTCCACTTCCTCTAGTTCAGCCATCGCCTGCACTCCCTGCTTCAAAGGAGTTTCCGGGTTCCTCAAGTAGAATGCCTGACTTGAATGTGTCATTATCTCCTATTCACTCTTCCACTACTCCTCCTGTTGCTCGAACTTCGCCAAATGGATGGGATGATGTGACTGCTACAGGTCCGCCTGCGAGTTGGGAGCTGGCTTGGAATTTTGTGCACCGTCCTCCCTCTCCAATGGATGAGCATTAGTCTTCGGCTCGTGGCGGTTTATGAGATTTTTTGGTTTGTAACTTGAAATTGTTTTGTATCTTCCCATCTAGTGGGATTGTGTATCTTTCAACCATCCAGTATGGTTATGTGGTTTTCATGCGTAAAACCAAATGTAAATATCTCTATTTTCTAGCATGTATACGACTATGACTCCGGGGTTTCTTCCTGATTCTTCCACGGATGAGTCCTTGAATCAGTTATATTAATATAACTATGGTGGGTCTCCCACTTTGGTTTAAAAAAGAAAAAAAACAAATTTTACCTAGAAATTCTATTTCAATCTAAATCCAATGAGCATACTCCCAACTGCCACCATTAATGTCTTATTTGTATATTACATAACTCCACTTTTTAAAGGGATGTATGGAGTTTCATATATCTTTAAATGACATTCTCCTTGCATAATCTACCAAAATTTATAAAACAATATTCACTGCTATTAACAATCATGACAACCTTATACCTATCTAATTTTCCATGAGATCCCAAGTTGCCCTAGAAGTTGCCAATTGTAAACTCTTATAAAGTGCATTGTGCAAATATAGTGTGTATGATTGCACATTTGCCACCCTTTAACACTAATATAAGTCTTTCTCATTATTGAGGGCATACATACTCATAGCCAAAATTCTTGTTCTAGACAGTAATTTCATAGCTTGTATGGTGCTCCTCAATATATATAGACACATAGTCATTCTATTACTTAAACCTCATAATAAAGTACATTCTACTAGCCAAATAATCACAAATATTCTTTGTTGGTTCTTGATATTTTCTCTATTCATGATATTCATATTGATCAAATCCTACACACAAATAAAAAGGATGATGATACCACTACAAATTGAGAGCATATCAACAATGGTGAAAACCTCATCCTTTTTCCATTGAAATTGCAATAATTTGACTATATTATATATTTTATTTAAGATTTCCCTCACCACCCTTTCAAAATGTGATCCATTCTACTCATATTTTTAACCAATATATATTATATTTTATAGTAGTAATTTTCTGTAAAAGTTCTCTATTCACTGCATTTGGTAGAGTTCAATAATTTCAAAGAGGGCTAAACGGAAAGGATCCGTATAAAGCCCATGATGAAGAGATCAGATGATTTCCCCGCACGATCGAATTCAATGATATGTCTATAGCACGCGCCTGCGATATAATAATTTGCCAGCTCATCATTTTGTTTTATTTCACGTTCTATTTGCCGACTTCCGCGACGATTTTGCTTCCTTTTGGGTGGCCATTTTATCTTCTATACCATAATATAATTACAACAACGAAACAAAGTGACAAAGGATCACCTATGATATCATAGAAAAGCCGTGGGAGGATTTAATGATGGACTTCATTTTATCTTATGCTTTCTAGGTCTTATTTTATTTTTCATCTTTTTAGGTGGATGGGTAGGCAAGTTTATTTATTTATATTTCCTTGTGTTGACCTTAAGAATTCGCTTTCTCAGGAAGGTTTGTGATAATTGATTAAATTTATATAATTCTCATATAAAATGTGAAATTGAATAACTTTATAAAAATTGTATATAATTTGACTTAAAATTTTGTATATAAATTGACATAAGTATATTCACAATTGGTTTTATTAATAAAAGAAAAAGGTTTTAAATTGAAAATTTTAAATATATTAAAGTATTAATTTAAAATATTTTAAAAGTTAAACATATGGTTAGTATTAAAGGTTAGAGATTATATGATTTAAATATTACAAGGTGCATTGATATAATAGATGATATAAACAACAATATTTCTATCCTTATTAATAGAGAGAATCTTATATCTATTAGATTATAATTTTAGAATATGGTTGGTACCATTTATCATGCAATTTATGGTGAAACAAATATTGAGAGAATTTGTATATCATTATGAGATAGTGTTAGAGGCACCATTCCATATTTTAAGCTCCATGATTTAGTTATTATTCTTCAAGTTTAGACTATGATCTTACATTATGCAATGAGACATTAGGTTAGTGGTCACCTTGTCACCAAGTGCCATGTACCCACGTGAGGACAATGCCACATGTTTAATATACCCCTATTGAGTGGTAGCTCATCACATGAGGTCTTAAAGAATTTAGTGCCATTGCACTTTTATAAATAGTTATGTATAGAGGTTTGTTTAGGGTAGATTGTAGATGGTACTTATTTTTACTCTTATGTTGGATAGGGTAGAGGAAAAGTTTGTGAACAAGTTGAGTAGTGGAAAGAAAACTAGTTGACTTGTCCTTGAATAAGAGGTCATTACTACGTACTAACCTTAATGTGCAATCACAAAGATACTTTATTAAATATAGAAACCCAATCATTTAGTTTTCAAGGAAGAATATTTATTAATACAACTATCATCACATATTAGATACACCATATGCCATTTGATAGAATGAATAAGTTTTTTGAGGCCATAATGTCATGGTAGTACGTGTTTACTCTAGCTTTTGGGTCATCTACATAGACAAGGAACATGATTTAGTAATTTTTGCATAATCATAGGAGTAACAACTATTAGTGATATTGAAGAATTAGATAGAGAGAGTGTGTGTCAAGCATCTAATTTTCACAGATTGTATTGCATATTCAACTTATGCTATGACAAGTTTAACATTAGGGGACCACAACTATATTTTTCTTATAGGAAGAGGAAACACAAACAATATTAGATGTCTCAGTAGGTTTAGACCATGTTGCACAACTTCCTACATGATCCAACATTGCATAATTTTTTGGTGATGCTGCATAATTTACACAAGTATTATAAACACTATACTTATTTTTTGTTGGACCGTGTGAGACCATACCTAATTTTTTAATCAATATTTATTTTACTCAAAGGAATATACACTTTATTAGATGAGATTATTCATAGTGTAGATATAACATTGTAGAAACATTTGGCTCAACCTAATGATCCTCTTGTTGCAAATGTATAAAATAGGTTTTACAATTGTAAAATATCATTTATCTATTTTAAATAATCTTATTTGATGTGTATGTTTTTTTATTAATAAGCAGAAAAAGAAAGGTGTTGTCCCTTACAAAATAGGCCCAAAGGTCATACTACTACCATAGGAAGTTGGAAATACACTAACAACCAACAAAGAACACACTAACAACTAATCAACAAATAGCCAAAATACAAGATTTTAAAGTAGACACCACTGCTAGTTGCAATTAACCTAGCTCGAGCCATCGAGGGCTTTCCTCATGACTCTCTCCCAATTATGTCTTAGGAAATAAAAAAGCTACATGCCACTCATCCCTCTAAATCTTTGTTGCAAGAGGGCACGAGTAGTGGTGAAGCTATGCATAACCTGCCAGCTATAGCGGGTAGATATCCTCATGACCTTCATCATATCCTTAGCCTTGTGTGCTATAATTATGTCACACTTCTATGGATCATTACATGCAAGGAAACTCAAGAATGAGCCCTCACAAATCGATCCATAGCTCCCTAGGCATGGAGTGCAAGGGTTTTTAAGAATGCTCTCGGCTAGAGCTATTTAGCCTATAACCTTGCTAGTAAACCATGCAATGGGAGATTCAATGAAGACAAGCGCAAGAATGCCAATATCCTCAAGAATCAAGAATGAAAATGCAATGCAACTATACTAGAAATGGAAATGCAAGCTAAGCTATGAAAGGAAATATGCAAGTGTTACAACCCAAGCTAATTAATCTATGTGAGCTAATCTAGAGCATAGAAATGAAGCTAATCTAAGAAAGCCTAAATATGAAGCTAAGCTAAGAATGCAAGAATGAGATGTAGATGCTAAGAATGCTCCAAATCTTCAAAAACTCCAAAGTGACCTAGAAAACCTGCAGCATAAAGTTAGCATAAAAAGTTGGGGATCTAGAAATGAAGAAGAGAGTTCTTCTTTTAAAGGAAATGAGAAAGAATGGACCATGGAGATTAAGAGGCAAAAGATTTAATCAACAGTGGAACTTGAAAGAGGAGCAATCCATGTGCACACATATCCTCCAATGGGAAAATAGGAGTTGACTTTTGTATCCATATGAGACAAAAAGTGCTTTTTCCCTTTTTATAAAATAAGAATAATGCTTTATTTGTGCAACTTAGGATAAGAGGAAAAGTGGGGGCTTTTTATTTATTAAAAAGGGGAGGAAATATTCCTTTTAAATAAATAAAAACTTAGGATAAGATGGTTAGCCCATAGAAAATAATCGAATAAATGACAGAACTAGGATTTGATCAAGAATAAGCAATTGATGATTTAGCAAAAGGGGCTAATAGTCTAGGTGACCATTTTTAGGTGTATACATTTGCCCCTCTTTGACTAATGTGTGATTGATCTGGGAACACATGCAGTCAAAGAATGAAGTTGAAATGCGAGATCGATTTGGGATCACAAAGCAACTCAGATCAGCCAAGAAAGCAAGCAAATAGCTAAGAAGGCAAGCAGATAGCGATCTAACTCCAAAGAATGAAGTGTAGAGAGATAGCAAATCCTGCATGATCAGCCTGGTAGCAACAGTACTGAACACTTAGGAAAGAGATAGCCAATAAGATATGATGTGTCTGCCCCCTCGGGATCAAAAGCGAAATCCAGGTAGAGGGAATGCAGAAGCAAGAGAGACATGATCAAATCACTAGAAATCATAATCGAAGAGAGAGAACAGAATAACCATCAAGCAATGAAGGGATGCCCCACACATGGGACCCGAGGCACGAACCAAGCGGTCCCTCAACTCGAAAACACCACGGAGGGGGATTTGAACTTGAGATTGAAAGTGAATGAAAGACTAGAAGTTTGAAAGAGATGCAGATGAAGAGGTGAAGAATGCCCCAGCGAAGATCGAAGGATCAGGCCTCAAAAGGTCAGCCAACTGCGTGAAAGAGGGGGAAAAGGTGATTTGGATGATCAAGGTGAACTCGGATTTCAGTTTCGATCCCGAAATGAATAGAAAATGATGGGATATGAAAGACAAGAAGTGAAAGGCATGATCAGGAAGAAGCGAAAGGTGAGCGTAGTTGATTAACAAGTCCATGTAAGATGAAAAGGAGAGCTCTATCCATATGCAAGATGCAAAACTAAACTAATATGAACTTAAGAATGCAAACTACATGAAAAGTGGTTTACTTGCAAGGTTACAAAGCCAATAGACATCTAATTATCATCATCAAGTGTTATTGGTAGCATCGCAAGATCATACAATACACACTAGCATAACTATGTGAATATAAATATGATCTATATCAGAAAAAAATGTGGAAATCCCACCTAGGCATCAAAGATATGTAGGTCAAGATGACTAGTGCAATGAGATTACCTAAGTTTGATATAGCAAGATTATGCTCGCATCGAGACACAAGAAAGTCAAGATGACTATAAGCATGCACTTGCAAAACAGTCAAGGATAATACCTTGTAGATCCCAATGTCAAGTGGAACAAGCATAAATGCTTAATGACAGTTAGGACTAACAAAATATACCCACAAGCAGAAAAAAATAATAAAACATGTTCTCATTCCCTCAGTCTTCTAGCTATGCATCATCGAAAATGATCATATGGGGAGAACACTCAGCAAAGAAATCATCATAGACAACACACAAAGAAATAAAGCCAAGCAAGTCTCAGCAAGTCAAGTGCGTGTGTGTAGGTCATAGAGTCAGACTTTGAGTATCACATCTGCCAGTGAGAAATATAGCATCATACTAGACTGTAGGGTAGGACATCTAATAAGTGTTAAGAAACACTCGATGTTGGGGTAGTGTTGAAAAACATAGTTGGGGTGGTGTTGAAAAACACCATTTGCGAGGTGCCTAAGAAACCTAGATGCACAAAGAGACCCAAGATAAGCTTAAAACAATGTATGCCCCCTAGACTAAGACAAGAGTCAATTCCAGGCTAGGAGAGGCAAGGCGAGAAGTGGAGCGAATGAGCGCCATGCAAGACTGATAGACATAGGTGCAAAGGGTCTCAAGCAGCGCCTATTTCTAGGTTTTCATCACTTGATAGATTTATTGCAATTTTTTTCAGGACTTTTTATAAATTTTTTTTTGTATTTTTGCTACCAAGGCGCCTATTTCCAGGTTTTCACCAAGGCACTTTTTCTAGTTTTTTTGTTTATTTTTTGAATTTTTGAATTTTTTTAAATTTTTTTAGCATCATATATGAATTTTTTTGGAGTTTTTTCAGGATCAATAAATATGTACAAAGAATGCCCCAGACAGAAACGGGCATCAAGAATCTACTTCCTCTGATGTAAAGAACTGATAGGCCCCAGGCCCAAATGCTGCAACTGTGACGATAGGAGCTCTCAACCAGTTTGACCAATAATAACCAGCCCTAAGCAATGTCTCAGCTAGCGGAGGATCGTTAGAATGTGATCCACATATGCCATCATGGATTTCAGCTAGCACTTTTTCTGACTCCTCTATTTCTAGACACTTAAGGAGAGTTCTGTCTAGACCCTTCCTATACAAGTCACCAAAGACAAAGGAAAAGTGTAAGGGATGGTGGAAAGAATGGCGTGGTGGATTTTTAGGAGGAATATGAGGTGGAAGATATGAAAAGATGGTAGGATTGTAAGATTTGTGAGTAGGATAGCGTAATTCATCCACCAAGAACTTGAAGCGAGATTTATGCTTTTGCATTTGTAAGATGGATGCCAAAGTAATCAAGGCATTAGCAACCTTGTTCTCAGCTCTACGAATCGGCTGAAGTGTAACAGATATGAGATCATGCTTGAAGTAGTGCACCATTTTTTTGTAGAGAATCAACTTGTCATCTTTTATTTGAGAATCATTATTTTTGAGAAAATTTTTGTTTTTACTTTTCTTAGGTGTGAATACCGCCACAATGTGGTTTTCGCCATCTGACCATTGCTCTTTTCTTTTGACGTGATGACTATGATACTTGATTGTTGATTGAATCTTTTTTGTTGCTAGTTCGCTGGTGGAAGAAGTAACAGGTGTTGATGCGAGATGAAATGAAGTGACTGGTTCAATAGCATTGATTTGAGGGGTGTCATCTGTGGTGACAAGAGAAGGTGAGCCTATAGGGTAAGCTCCAAAAGTAACTAGATCTAGATTCATCATAGAAGGACCAACGTAGTCTACTAAGGCAATACGAGGAACAAACTCATCAGACCCTACACAAGACTCATCAACTATGTCAGGTGGGTTACGAGAGGTATGAACTACATCAACATCCATATCTGTCATGGAAGAACCTTCTGGAAGAGGCTTAAGATGCCAAGAAGTAGAGATACTCATGTCATTATGTGATAGATCATCTCTTTGTAGCAGTCGTACAATGTTGCGACGTTGTCTATCATAGTGCAATGATTCTTTAGGCACATAGGTTCTAGACATAGAGGCCTCAGCTATATCATCAATAGATATACATTCTTCTCCCCAAAGAAGTGAAGTAGAAGGAAGATCATCTCCCATTTGAACCATAGTGTGCAGTGGTGACTCGTTTGTATTTGTGTCTGAATTACTGAGCATGGGAGTATTTCTGGAATTATCTCTATAGATCCACTCTTGAATAGCTTGTTCTTCTCTTTCTGCTTCTAAAGGAACAGATGAAGGAACAAAAGTATCAAAGATCGTCATAGCAGAAGTGGAAGGCTTCATCTGATCAGAAGGTTTCCCATATGACCGAGGAGAAACGGGTATAGAAGCAAAGGAATCTAGTGTATATTCACTCATACCAAGGCTCATCATCTTAAGTGATTTCTCAGCAGCAACTAGAGACGTACTAGGATCAACAAAAGGTTCATTGTGAGGAACAAATTTTTCAGCAGCAGCAAGAGCATTAATAGCAATAGTATGGTCTCCAAGAATCACAACTTCAGTGCCATTGTATGAAAATTTGACGCACTGATGATAAGTGGAAGGAATAGCCTGCATGTCATGGATCCAAGGACGACCCAAAAGAATGTTATATGCGAGTGGGATGTCCAATACTTGGAAGCTAATATCTTTCGTGACAGGGCCCACTCAAACAGGCAATGTGACAAGACCTTTGGAAGATCTTTCCACTTCATCGTAAGCTTTTATAGTAATCTTCTTCTTAGAATCCACAGTGAATTCTGACAAACCCAATTGTTGTATGACATTGAAAGAAACAATATTTAACCTTGCACCATTGTCTATCAGGACTCGGCGGACTCGGGTATTGTAGACTAGAACTTCAATGTGTAAAGCTAGATTATGAGGGTGAGCAATAGATATGTCATCTTCTGTAGAAAAGGAGAGAGATAGCGGAGATGAAATGTGGTTGACCATAGCCTGAAATTGATTCGGATCAATGTCATTGGGAACACATGTTGTACGTAGAGCCTCATCAAGAATCTCTCTATGTGAAGGGGATAACTGAAGCAACTCAAGGATAGATATCTGTGCTGGTGTCTTTTGCAAATGTTGGACAAGATCATAGCTAGGGGTGGCTGAATGAGCCGCTTGTTTGGAAGGCAAAGCTGGCTTGGGATCTTGCGCAGTTTTAAGGATAATCTTGGCTTGCCCCCTAGTAATAGCATTCAGTGTCTCACTTTGGGAAGATGAACTACCACGTATTTGCAAGACCAACTTTTGCTTACCATGATTGGCTTTATTATCATCTTGAGATCTCATCATAAGAATACTCTCAACAGGCTCTACCATGTTAATCACAGGTGCATTAGAAGGATATGTGTAATTGATCTTTGCATCATAATTCTTCTTATGTGTTTGAGAGGTGTCCCCCTTATCATGCTTAGGTAGAGGATCTTTGAAAGCTGTGTGATCAGAATTTTTAGTTAAGCCATCAATGGAGATTGTGCCATTCTCAATGAGGTCCTGAATATCATCCTTAAGCTTAAAACAATTGTCTGTCAGATGTCCCTTGTTTCTGTGATAATGACAATAATGATCCTCTCGCCACCAATCAGGCTTATTTAGCGGATCCCAGTTACCAGGTTTATCAGGAAGTGTAAGATATCCATTGTCAACCAAAGTCTTAAGGATCACATCGTAAGGTTCTGCCAACTTGGTATAGACTCACTTTCGAAATGACTTCTTAGGCTTATTTGCATATTGAGGTTTAGGAGCACTGTGAGCATTGGCAGCTTCTTGTTGTTTTGCTGCATAGATAGTGTTAGAGAGATTGAAAGTAGGCTCTTTAGCTTTAGGGGCATCTACAACCCCATCATTGACAACATACTTGTTTTTATTCCAAGGCTTGTTCTTGTCTTTGCCATTGCCTTTAGCATCTTTATTAATAACAATATCCCCTTTTCTTATAGCTACATCCTCAATCCGATACGCACTTTCAACCATGTCATTGAAAGAGGAGAATAATTGTTTCCTTAGATCATAATACAACTCAGGCACAAGAGTGTTGACAAAAATATCAATCTTTTCCCTTTCGGGTAGCTGACGAGGATATCGAGAATACAATGACCTCCAACGTTGCAAATAAGTAGCAAATAACTCTCCTTGGTTTTGTCTTAAAGCACCAAGATCTATCATGGTGATAGGCTGTTGGATATTGTATGAATAGTGTTGTGTGAAGCACATAGCTAACTCATCAAAAGTCTTAAGAGGTGGTGTCAATTTTGCAAACCATTCTAAAGCTTGGCCTCTTAAGCTTCGAGGGAATAGTCGTAGAAGAAATGTGTCTTCATGAAGAAATTCCATGCTAAGAGCGTAAAAGTGATGCACATGGTCATGGGGGTCACCATTTCCATCATACTTGTCATATTTGGGAACCTTAATATCCCTAGGAAATGGGACCATGTATAGACTCCTATCAAAGGGAAGAGCACAAATTGATTCTACAAAAGAGACCTTTGGAGGCTCTCTTTCTAATGCCATTTGGGTAAGGCGTTGATTTATCCGACGCAGTTCTTCTTGAAGGACTTCCAATTCAGTTGGTACTCTTTGTTGGACAATTTGTTTGACATCATAGCCAGGAGGAAGCTTGTATCCTCTAGAAGTCATATATTGAAAATATTGATCGCCATTACGCTCTAAAAGCTTATGCATCATTCGTTGGGAGACCACATCTTGTTCAAATCTCATAAGATCCTCACTAGAAATCTCATCATCAACCTCTGCCTCATGTTGAGAGGGAGGAGGTCTAGGAGGTGAAGAAGGCAACCAAAAGTAGGTCTTGGAGGAGATCTTGGTGGCGTATTGTTGCCATTGTGGCCATTAAAAAGAGGTCTATGCTCATAGTTACTAGTCTCGGGTTGCTCATGAAATGTCCCTCTATAAGCCATGCGCCTAGCAACATCCATCCTTTGTTGATTGTGTTCTTTGTCTAAGCGTGCTTGGTTATCTTTATGCTCAAAATGTTCTTGCAAGCGTTGAAATTTTTCTTGTTCAGTCAAAGTGAGTGAGACACTGTCTATGTTTTTGGGGGTCTTGAATGCGGAAAAGAGGAAACCTCCTTTGTACCATGGGGTAGCCTTAGAATCCTCAGATTGGTTAGAACTAGAATTGTTGTTGCTAATGGGCACTCATGAGCGTCTAGTTGGAGAAGGTAACTGTGTATAATTGAACAGAGGATGACTCTCCTGCTCAAATTGAGACCGAGTTGTAACCGGCATGAAAAGAGATGTTGGTTGACTAATAGAATGAGACAAAGTTTCTCAGATTTGAGATAAGCAAAGCTAATAAAGATCACTTGTCAAAGTAGAACAATAGAGAGATGGCTCGTCAAAAGTGCTCAAGCACTTACAACAATCAATTGACTAAAGCCGAGCAATGAGCAAGAAGCTCAATAAGCAAGTAGCTAGAGAGGTAATCGTGATGCGAAAAGTGATCAAGAGTAGCATTCATTAAACTCAAATCCAATAGTTTTAGCTCATTTGTTTCAGTCTAGAACAAATCTAAGCATGTAGATAACAAGCCAGCTTCAAGTAAGAACAAAAAAAGACATTCTACGACAGGTTAAAGTGCAAGTTTAGCAACTTCGGATTGCAGCAATGACTAGACAACAAAAAGATTCTGGGCGATACTTTCCAGGCAGACAGGGTGATACTTCTCAGTCGGGCGATACTTCGCCTTATACCAGGCGATAGAGCTTAATATACCAGAGCGACAGACTTCAGGCAAAGCAAGCAATAAACAGCAGGTGCGAACTATCACATGATATTTCTCAGTAAGGCGCATGATACTGTTGCAGATTTGGGCTATTCTTTGACCAGTGAACATAAAAATCTCAGAATTGAAGTGTTTTGATCAAGTTTGAAGGTTGGATAGTGCAATTTCTCAGTTTGACAAGTAGTAACAACAGATAAAAGACAGGTTTGCAAACAGTATAGGATCTAACATGTCATAGAACACTTGAAACAAGGGCAAAAGCAACCTTGCCAAGACAAGCACTTGTGATATCAAAATAGAGAACCTTATGAATGCTACCGTTTGTTTGAATGTTGAGAACGTTTACACTGGTATAGCACAATTGAAGACAATTCAAGCAATTACTACCTAGAAGGACAAGGCTCATTACTTAGCAACGTGGCCCACAACTTGATGCTCCCTTGCCTCACACCAAGTGGTTGCCCACAAGAGATATTGGCGTTGTCATGGAAGTGTCAAAAACACAACCAAAGGAACACATATGGTGAGTGTCTTGGGGTGATCCGGGTTATTCCACTTGGATCAATCCTTGCACCAAGAAGCTAAGCGGCTAAAATAAGGTGGCCTCTATCTAATGGTTCATAGTAAGGGCTTCCGTTCATAACACCCCTCTTGCTCCTCATAAAGGACTAGGACCTTGCGACCTCAAGAGTACCTTAAGCATCCTTGCTCAATGCTTTCCCCATGGTCACAATCCCATGAGCTACTAACATCAAGCGAAGACAAGTGTTATGTCTACCAAGGTTTTGTGTCCTCGATAGCCTTGAGATTATAGTGAGTTGGAATCACCCGTCACCAAAGAAAATGATGACAAGGTTGTCCCCACTTGGGTCGTTCCTCTTGATTGCTCAAGAGCAGGCCCGCTAAAGGATCCTTATACTAAACAAAAAGTGGATTAACTCTTGAGGTTCAAAGTTTTTGGTTCACCATAAGGGTGAAGAGAATACTCCCCTATCTCAAGAACTTCTCCCAAACACACCAAGAAAAGATTTAATTACCCCCTTGCTTTCAAAATCTCAAGATGGGTCAAGATTTTTGTTTCACCACAAGGGTGAAGAGCATACTCTCCTACCACCTCAAAATTTCTACAATAAGGTATTAAGTGCCTATGAAATGAAACAACTAGTATATGCCGCACTTAATAAAGAAAACAATTAAACAAACACTTGATTTAGTTTTTATGCTTAGGGAAGCCCTGCAAAAACCATTAGTAGCCCTCTTTGACATGTGTTTTTTTGGAAAATTTCAAGCAATGAGAGCACCTACAAGCACAACTTGTTAGCTTTACAATGGTTAGCACATCAAAAATAAAAAAATCTGCAAAAATAACTGATCAAATGACAAAATCTGAAAATGAAACCATCATGGTTGAATTAGGCTCGAAAAGACCTTTCCAACAATATATCACACTTTGATTTTCAATACCATTTGCAAAATTTCAAAAAAAAAAAGGTGCCCGTTTTCCAGAGTGCTGGAATTTTAAGAAAATTTCAAAAAGATAGCTAAGCACCCAAAACTTGCAAGATGGATTAAATAACTCAAAAATAGCTCGCTGTCGGGTACAGACACAGTACAGACACCAGTATTGCGCGATACTTCACAGTATACTGGGCGATACTTTTCTACTTGTGTGATATTTCGCTCGACACCAGGCGATACTTCGCCCGAGACCAAGTGATATTCTCTACTATAGCCAGGCGATACTTCTGACAGGCGAAGTATCGCACGCGCATACAGAGGTATATCGCGCGATACTTCTGGAAAGTATCGCATGACAGTCTGAGACAAAAAAATAGAGACTAAAAATTAAGCTAAAAACTTGCCGAAAAATTGACAGAAAATGACGAAAATGCAGAAAAGGAAGGGACAAAGCTAGTCTACTCGGCCCCATGGTGGGTGCCAAAAATGTGTGCTATAATTGTGTCACACTTTTATGGATCATTACATACAAGGAAACTCAAGAATGAGGCCTCACAAATCGATCCATAGCTCCCTAGGCATGGAGTGCAAGGGTTTTTAAGAATGCTCTCAGCTAGAGCTATTTAGCCTATAACCTTGCTAGTAAACCATGCAATGGGAGATTCAATGAAGACAAGGGCAAGAATGCCAATATTCTCAAGAATCAAGAATGAAAATGCAATGCAACTATACTAGAAATGGAAATGCAAGTTAAGCTATGAAAGGAAATATGCAAGTGTTACAACCCAAGCTAATTAATCTATGTGAGCTAATCTAGAGCATAGAAATGAAGCTAATCTAAGAAAGCCTAAATATGAAGCTAAGCTAAGAATGCAAGAATGAGATGTAGATGCTAAGAATGCTCCAAATCTTCAAAAACTCCAAAGTGACTTAGAAAACTTGCAGCATAAAGTTAGCATAAAAAGTTGGGGATCTAGAAATGAAGAAGAGAGTTCTTCTTTTAAAGGAAATGAGAAGGAATGGACCATGGAGATTAAGAGGCAAAAGATTTAATCAACGGTGGAACTTGAAAGAGAAGCAATCCATGTGCACACATATCCTCCAATGGAAAAATAGGAGTTGACTTTTGTGTCCATATGAGACAAAAAGTGCTTTTTCCCTTTTTATAAAATAAGAATAATGCTTTATTTATGCAACTTAGGATAAGAGGAAAAGTGGGGGCTTTTTATTTATTAAAAAGGGGAGGAAATATTCCTTTTAAATAAATAAAAACTTAGGATAAGATGGTTAGCCCATAGAAAATAATCGAATAAATGACAGAACTAGGATTTGATCAAGAATAAGCAATTGATGATTTAGCAAAAGGGGCTAATAGTCTAGGTGACCATTTTTAGGTGTATACAAGCCTAAGATTTGAGTTATTGCACCTCATTAAGAATTCATGAGTAGTAATAGTTGCATCAAGGATTTGTCTCTTGGGGACACAACCATTTTGGTTGCAATTAATGAGGTTGTCAAGAAAAAGTTTAATCCTATTGACTAGGACTTTAGAAAATATTTTATAGACTATATTACAAAGGCTTATTGACCTAAAATCATGGAGAGAAAGTGGCTCATGTTTTTTAGGAATCGATGCAATGAAAGAGAAAGTCAATTCTTTTAAAATCTCACCCATTTTGAAGAAGTCTAGTAGCTGCAATCACATTAAGGCCCAATATATCGTAGAAATCTTGAAAGAAGTATGGAAAAACTATCTAGACCAGGGGTCTTGAAAGAACCCATAGAGAATGTAGCACTCCTCACTTCTTGCACTATGATTGGGGCTATGAGTTGCACATTTCCAGTGCTAGACATAGCCCTTGGGAGGTAGTCCAACAATTGTGCTTCTAAAGCACCATCAACAGTATTGCTATCGTTCTTGAAGGTCTTATAGAAGAAATTCGAGATCAAGAGACCCAACTTTGCATCCTCCACAATGAACCCATCATGTTTATCTCTTAGGCTAAGGATGGTGTTTGCTTTCTTATGGGTGCAAGCTAAGCAATGAAAGAAGCCAAGTTTGTGTCCCCTTCCTTTAACCATTGGACTATGGACCTCTATTTCTGGAATATTTCCTCCCTATGTAGGATGCTTTTCCAATTAGCCCTCAAGGCCTCCTCTCTTGCATGTGTAGTTATTGAGAGGTCAACTCTAGCCATTTGCTCTTGGATAGAAGCCAACCAACTTCATGCTAATTTATTTTCTCTACTCAAAGATTTTTCCAAATGTGAGCTTGTTCCATCCCTTCACCTTTCTTCTTATAATATTTAATTTTTAAATCACTCGAAACATGGGGGTTCCTATCACTCATGAGTTCCACCATGCTATGACACAAGAATGGAAGTCAAATCTCGACTTCCATCAATAGAGACAAAGGAGATGTTTCCCATAAGTCCATGAGCCAAACAAAACAAAAGTCATATCCTCTATTGTCATAAATTTAAACAGAAATAAGACCTCGTGCATTGCACTAGTTGCAACAATTCCTTTAAGCTTCCATCTTTGAGAGACCCACTTTTTGACCATGTCAATGGTTGGTCGAAAAGAGAAGAAGCGACCAACCAAAGTGTTGTTCATGGAAGAGACAATGCAATCAACCATAGAAAATTAGGAACCTTGATAGTTATTCCCTCCTCCGTTTGTGTGCACTCTGGTACTGCCTCAACATCCACCTTTTTTTGGCAGTCACCCACTAGGACTTGTTTTCATCCCTTAGATAGAGCACCACTCTAGGTCTTTGCTTGATTCCCCTTGTTAGGAACTATGTCCAAAACAACACAACCATCCTTGGATAACTTACCACTGTCATCGTCTGATGTTGTGCCTCCAACAAGAGTTAGATCCTGACTGGTGGGACCACTAGGTCCCTCCTGCACAGGTTTTATAGCTGATGGCGGGGGCTACCTAGCAGGGATTTGCCCCCCACCACTTTCGTCGACCATGAAAACATAGAAGTTCGAAAAGTTGCAGAGCGGGAGGTTTTGTTCTTGTTGAAAATTACCCTTACAAATGTTGATACGAAATTTTATACATTTTTTGATGGATACTTTTTCATCCAGAAAGTCATTTTAACTAGCTTATATGCGAGTAGGAGCCTTAGGCTGAAACCTCTTCGACTAAGAGCCAAGGGCCGAGGATATTCATTCTACCAAAATCATACGGAGTACGATCTTTGACTTCATCCTTAATGATATTAGAGCCTCACACTTAACAAGACTTTATCCCTGAGAGATTATTTAGGAACTATTTAACTTCACGAACACACTAAGACTCGTTGACAATTTGGAACATTTTAATTTATATAAGAATCCCACCTAAAATTGAGAGAATAATAACCTAAAAGCTTGGATGCCCAAAAGGAGAAAAAAAGTGTTGGCTCGAGGACCACGTACCTATAAAGGACATGTCACCCTTTAAAAAAACAAAAACAAATTTCTAACATGGAAGTACCTAACACGGGCTAAAATGGGGGCACATGTGCAACAGCAACAAGGAAGAGAATAATCCCCACAGCCCATGGACGGTGCTCAAAATTTTCTCCCACCTTAAAATGATATTAAATTCAAGATAGATAACGATCCGTTGTACACATTTCCATTTGTAACATGTGTTTGGGGCCCACCAGACAGCAAATAGGGGTTGGAACCACTGCCATCTGGCAGTTGCCGTTGCCTGCGGGTTGCGTGGGCAGTCTGGCAATGGGGGACCCCACGACAGAATAATTGCCAGCTGGATAATGTCAGAAAAGGACAGTTGTAGTCCACTAAACCGGACAACCTCCAATCAACGTTACAGAACGGACATCCAAAAAATTTACCCCGTTTACTCCGATAATCCGTAGAGGCACTTCTGACCGTTTTATTTTTTTTTAATTTTATAATGCATTTTAAAAATAATAAATTTGCAAGCTTCTGACCGTTAGTAGAGATCGGTTGGTGTTTGAGCAGAAGGGCACAGCCTTACAGCCTAATAATTTCTGCAGCACACAGATAGAAGATAAGCACAAGGTAAAAACTTATTCTAGCATTTTGTTACAGGCTTTTAAGTAAGGGAAAAGCATAAAGTTCTTAAAGCTAATAACGATGGGTAACCTACTTTATTAGTGAGTAGGATCCAACGAATAATGCCACTGATATCAACATTAGAATGTGGTTTAGATAGGATGTCTTATCAACATTCCACAACTTGCCTTGTTGTTTCTGCAGTAGTTCAGGGGATGTGAAAGTTTTGTTTTTAGTGGTAAATAGAATACAATAAATTCATGGGATTTCTAATTATGTCCAATATTAATTAAGGATTTTTTTTTTTTTAATGATGGATCATAGAGTGATCTGAAATATTGATGTAAAAATCAAACACAATCCAATCTAGAAGTAACAAATATGATTGAGTCTACTTTGTTTCGTATCAATGCTCTGGGTCATGTAATCCATCATCATTCTACTCTTCATGTTTTCTACTATCATTATGATTGATCATGAAGTAAGTGGATACCATACAAATTAGACACAATTAAATTATGAGGTTGAAGATAGAGTTCTCATGCTTCTCGACTTTGTCCTCTTGGAACAAATTTCGTAGTGAAATATCCATTAAATTGCCAGCATACTTCATCTGGAAATTGTAGGTAGACTTTGTCATGCTAAAAATGTCTGCATGTTCTATCCACAAATGTAGGTAGACTTTGTCATACTAACTTTTAGACTTGCCAAAGATGGTTAAGTTTGATGATGACCTCTCATGTTTCTTAACTTTGTCCTCTTGAAGCAAATATTGCATTGAAATATCTGTTAAAATGTATGCATAATTTTTTTGAAAATTGTAGATAAACTTTGTCATGTAAAAAATGCTTAAGTGGGTTAAGAAGTTTGATGACTAGCTGTCATGTTTCTCCACTTTATTCTCCTCGAACAAATGTTGTAATGAAATGTTTGCTAAAATATATGTACCTGGCAATTATAGGTAAACTTTGTCATACCAAAAATGTTTACAAATTTAAAGGAAAATTATAATTATACTTTGTCATTCTAACTTTTAAACTTACTAAAGACTGATAAGAAGTTTGATGACGAGCTCTTATGTTTCTAAACTCTTAATAAAATGTTTGTTAAAATGTATGTGCGGAAACTTTTTCATGTTAAAAAATGTCTGCATACTTTATCAGAAATTGTAAATAGATTATCATTTTAATTTTTAGACTTACTAAAGATCAGAGACAACAAATTTCCATAATCCATGATAATAGTGCATTAATATATCTGGGTATGATTGTGTCACAATATTTTTACCATCAACATTTTAGATCATACTTAATGATCCATCATCAGAAATGAAAGAATGCCATGTTGCAAATGACATTGAACTAAATACTGATAAGAAATTTGCCAAATAAACTAGGTATTATGTTTCAAAACTTTGTCTCCATACTTATTCAAAAATTGGAATAAGCTCTAGGTTCAAGTATTTAGTAATACCATGGTCAAACTATTCTAGATATTATAGTTGGTGTTTGGAACGTTGAAGAGTAGTAAGAGAACAGTAGGGTCTAGGGATAGTAGAAAGTGCTGTGTAAAGTGCATGACTAGGCTAGTTGCCCGTTGGTGTGTGGTTTCCTGCCAGGCAGATTTGACAGAGAGGGTAGTCAGTGGGGTCGTTTTTGGTAATAAATAGCTCACATGACACACTCTCTAGCACCTGTGATTAGTGCTTCTGTTTGCTCACACAGCCTTGCACCTTGCTTCAAACTCCTACTGTGGAAAAGTAGTTGTAAGGTGGAGTAGAACTGTTTTGGTAGAGATAATGGCCAAGGAAGGAGGGAAAGAAGTAGAGCAGGGGGGCTTTGTGGCCAAGGATTACACAGATCCTCCACCTGCTCCTTTCTTTGATTTTGAGGAGTTTAGGAAATGGTCTTTCTACCGTGCACTGATTGCAGAGTTCATTGCAACATTGTTGTTTTTATACATAACTGTTGCAACTGTAATTGGGCACAAGAGAAACAGTGCCGACTGTGGTAGTGTTGGTATCTTGGGCATTGCCTGGGCTTTTGGGGGAATGATCTTTGTGTTGGTCTATTGCACTGCTGGTATCTCAGGTCTGGAATCATTAACCCAGTAGAAATCATGTCTGGTAGCCTAATATAAGCTAGGCCCAATGCAATATAACCCAATACCCATGTAGAAAGTATTCCCATGTTTTGATTGATTGGAGTTACTTATTTTGATTATGGTGTTTAAGGTTTTTGCTTGATACATCTTTGCAGGTGGGCATATCAACCCAGCAGTCACATTTGGGCTGTTTTTAGCTAGAAAGGTGTCCTTCCCAAGGGCTGTCCTGTACATGGTAGCCCAGTGCTTGGGTGCCATCTGTGGGTGTGGACTGGTGAAGGCCTTCCAGAAGTCCTTCTATGACAGATATGGAGGTGGAGCCAACACTGTTGCTCATGGCTACACAAAGGGTGTGGGCTTAGGTGCTGAGATCATTGGTACATTTGTGCTGGTTTACACTGTCTTTTCTGCCACAGACCCCAAGCGTAGTGCAAGGGACTCCCATGTTCCTGTAAGTTCTGTTTCCGTGTTTCACCTCATGCATTTACTTTCATTTAACTCCTAAGGGCAGTCATGGAGATTCATTTAAGTTATGTTTTCCCATCATACATTTACTTGCAGTTAAGCCCTAATGACAGTCATGGAGGACTAGAAGTTGACTGATATGTTTTTAAAAATTTCAGGTGTTGGCTCCATTGCCAATTGGGTTTGCTGTTTTCATGGTGCATTTGGCAACAATCCCCATCACAGGGACAGGCATCAACCCTGCAAGGAGCTTTGGAGCAGCTGTCATCTATGGCCACCAACAGCCCTGGGATGACCAAGTAAGCATGACTCTCCTTCTGTCCCCTGTTTCTTATATATATGAAGTGCACTCAGTGCATGTGCCCCGTTTCATTGGATTCCCACAGTCCTTAGCTTTAAATGAAAGCTTCTGGATTAAACTCTGTATAGTCAAAGTACACTGCAAAAATAATGAATACCAAGATCTTAATGTGTATATAGATGAAGTGCATTAAGTACCTGTGCCCTGTTTCTTTTATATATAAAGTGCACTAGTACCATTAGATTTCCCTTTATATATAAGTTCCTGGATTAAACTGTGTACAGTCATAGCACATTGCAGAATTCATGTGTTTTAATGTATTTCTCTGGTGCAGTGGATTTTCTGGGTGGGTCCATTTTTGGGAGCAGCAGCTGCTGCAGCATACCACCAGTACATTTTAAGAGCAGCAGCCATCAAGGCCTTGGGATCTTTCCGTAGCAACCCACAAATCTAAACTTCTGTTCTGCTACTGTTATGATCTGTATTTGTTTCTGATTTGTGCCAATAATGATGAGGATTGCTGGCTTCTGTCTGTAAGAACTGCTTTATTTTGTATCAGCGAGAGCTTCGGGGTTATGGATGATGTACATGCCACTGAAGCAGCAGTTAAAATTTGTGTAAAAGGATGGATTGTGGAAGGGTTTTGAAATTCTTGCAGTGTAACATTATGTTTTGTGTATTCTCCGCCAAAACCTGTGTATTCTTCTTCTTTTTGGGTAAAATAAATAAATCATTTTCAGAGAAAGTTCGCGACTCCATGCTTTCATCAGTTAGTTTAGTGGTGTCTGACTTCCGAGATAAAAATGTGGTTTCTGACTTCTGAGAGAAAAATGTGATTTATGACTTTTGAGAAAAAATTGCTGTAAAAGGAAATATGGAACAATTTTTTTTTGGTGGAAGCAGAACATAAAAAATGGAAAACTCGAGTGATAAATAATTAATTTTCTTGTTAATCATACCTTAAAAGAAAAAAACAAGATGGTTTGGTGAAGTGCCACCTAATCCACATGCTCATGTTTTTAACTTTTCATCAGAAAAGGTAGTTGTTATGAAATATAGATTTCTATTTTTATTGTCATATATGATTGAGTGTGAAGATCCTATCAAGTTTTGCCTAACATTTCAAATCAATTAAGATCTACCATCAATCAAGGATAAAATTTCTCATTCTCACCTTTTTATATCTAATGATGAGGCCGTATGGGAGTTTATCTTCTTGATCTTGAAGAACACTATTCGGTGGATTTCAGACGACATGATTGCCTAATTTATGAACACTCTTCACTCCATTTCTGCAAACAAATCTCTTTCTTGGACTGGGTTCCCATAGTTGGTAGCAAGCTGGTGGCCAAGCTTATTTCCTTTATCAGGGTTTGGACGATATTGATTACGACTTATTTCATGCTCATTGGGTGAAATCTTTGATCCATCTAGGAAGGGCAATGAAAAAAAAATTAAAGGAAGCGTGAAGCATGAGTGTGTCAAGGGAAAGATATTTTATTGTTTTCAGGTCGTGGTGAAGTTCAACTAGTGATCTCTTAGTGCTAGTATCTCCCCCCATTGCCTGATCTGTTTCATCGTTGTTATTCAGTATTTCATTCTTATTGGTGTAATTAGTTTGTACAGCTGCTCTCCGTCCATTCTCCATGTCTCTTAGTCTGTAGTAGCTTAGTGCCAGGGGCGCGAGTTGAGTTTTTGTTGTTTTTCATATTATATATATATATATATATATATATAATTTTAAGACATAGAAGCTTGTGACCTGATTCTCCATGTTATCAGGTGTAGAATTTGCTCCGCTTGGGAAGCCTTGGGTTGAATTTGCACTTTGGATTCCAACATCGCATGTAGAAATGAATTATGAGACATGAAACTTGTGTGGGTAGGTTACTTTGGCCCAACCAAGCCTTATGTTTACTATAAAATAAAATTAGCAATTAGCAATTCGAGTCCTTCTTATCTAAAGATAAAATTAGCAATTCGAGTCCTCCATATCAAACCTATATAAAAAGTTGAGATATTAAGTCTCTCTAGTCACACATAGTTGTCTAACTTGGACCTTGCAAAAATGTTAGTCTCAAAAGATAAGAATCAAACTTTTGATACCGCATTCTAGATGAACTCTTGAGAACATATAAATATTTTTTTTCTTTTTTTACAACAAAATGCCAGATTACTATGTTGTATATATTTTGTCCTAGACATATGAAGATATCATTATATTAGTATGTTTTATTTCAAGATTTGACCAACATTTGACTTCTTGGCACTAATTTTTCAATAGTTGACAAGCATAACACAACTTGGTAGACTATTCAACTCTCTTTGCACCAAACTCTTAGGATGAGTAGAACTAGCAACAACTTACTAGATTATTTTGACTCTTCCTTCTCTCTTCACACAGATCACACACCATAACACAACTTGTCTCGTAGAATTTGGGCTCTTTCATAGATCACCTAACATAACATACCTTGCTAGCCCATGAAACCCAAATTTTCCTTTCTCTCTCCTCCATGATCTCATTACATAACACACCTTGCTAGTTGATTGGATCATGGTTTCTTATCTAATCCTTGATGTACACTCTTGCTCCTTCCATGTGACCACTTGTGCTATTGCAATAACATTCCAAGAATGATATTAGTGGCTGAGACATTTTGATAATTGAGATCTCTTAAACTAGTTGACTTGAAAACCTTTTTTTAGTACTAACCCCTTTTGCGTGTCTTTTGTTTTTCCTTTTTTGTTCATCTTTGTTTTGTTTTTCTTTGTCCTTGTGCATGGTTGTGTAATGCCCTGCCAAGGAACCCAGAAGATATTAACCTAAAACATGTTAGGAACCCAGGAGATATTAACCTAAAACATGTTACTAAATTTACAGAATAATTTTTTTCTTAAGAGTTTACAAACAATAATGAATAACAAAGCGGAAGTAAAACACAAAGTTTGTATATGCACATAACATAATCTCAATTTCAAATTACAAATCTAAGGGTTCCTTGATGTAGAAATTACGTAAATACAATTTTTAATCTATTAATTACAATAATCATCTAAATCTTCTACATAATAAATACATTATAAATACAGTTGAATAATGAAGTATACATAATTATCCACATCCACTACACAAGTAGTAGGGTATGCAAATACAACTGAGTACAAAGTACAAATAAAGAAAGAATAGGAATGAGTCTTCCAAGAAGATAGGATAAGAAGCCATTGCAACAAGGATCATCTAGCATTGGTACAAGAACATTAGAGTCTCAAATGGTAAAAGAATCACTACATCCTGACCTCGTGGAAACATGTTGTTCCACTCTCACCGTGCTGAGGAGATAACATCAGACCCCACTCAGATAACAATACCAAAATCAATCATCAGTTAATACTAAGCAAGGGTCCTAAAAGTTCCTATCTCAAGGGTAGATCTCAATAATTCAAAGGTGCACATACTAATCCAGAGGCAACCAACACGTAAGAAATCTAAGATGAAATCAGGGAAGTGTCATCAACCCCTTGGAACGATCTCATTAGATTCCGACTCTCAAGTGTGATCATATGTGGAATCTAAAATCTTTTCACATAGACAAGCATAATCAATCATGCCAGAACTCACCGCCACCACTAGATGGGCAAACATCTTCTCTCGCTCCCATCCTTAGCCTATACTAGCACTCAAGGCATGAGCGATGAATCCATTATCTTATTATTTCATTTTAAAACCCCATTTAATTTATATTATCACTTGTTTAAGTAACCTATTAAGGATGCCTAGGTAGCCACTTCTGGGCTTCAACGCCTCCAAAGCAAGCCACTTCCCCTTTAACACCTAGATAACCTACCCTAGGTTCATAAATCTCAAAACACTACTCATAGGTCATCATGAATCATAACATCAAAATCTAGTTCCAAGATATAATAGGAACATACATAAACAACTTTCATCATAACAAAATCAACTTCCATAAGGTTGGGTTATAACAAAGATCAACTACTATAGAAGTATGCAAGGCAAACAAAACATAACACATTAACCCTAACCCCACCTCTGGCAACAATCCTAAAAGGATGACATAAAAGATTCCCTCCTAACCCATAAACATAGAAGGAAAAACATACAAAAGAATTTAATTAATAATAAACTAATTTGTAAACTACCATTACATAAATTAATTCATTAAATATTCACTAATCAAACTATAATTACATCATCGAATTAAATTCTAACACCAAGCAAATCAATTTATAATGTTATAAAAAATAAATTGATTCTAGGTTTAAAAATTACTAAAGTAATATAATTTTATCATAACTAAATCAACCTATTTCAGTTGATTAACAATAATAACTTAATAATATTTAAACATAACCATTAATTAATATTATTAACCAATAAATATCAATAATAATAAAATTATTAATTATTAATATTTTAATTAACAATATTAAGTGATAATCAGTATTTAATAAAAATTTAATGCATTAATAAAAAAACATTATATATATATAATTTTTATATTTTATTATTATTTTTTAAATAAAAAATTAATTTAAAAAAACAATTTAATTGGGGGGGGGGGGGGGGGGGAAGGGGATTATACCCCATCCCCGCTGCCCTATGATAGCTGCAACCAATCGCCTAGCTATCCGAGGGGGTTAGGGGAAGGAACTCCTGCCCCCTCCATATTTCATTTTATATTTTTGTTTCTTTTATTTATAAATTTTCTGACAGACAATTTCATCTATACTTATTTTTCCAGCAAGTTGTTTTTATTTTTTATTTGAAAGAAGATTTTTTTTTTTCCAAAAATAAACATGCATTTTTTTTTATTTCTATATAAACAAAAATAATTGATTATTTGAAAACCTAGTTTCACCATTTACTTTATATTGGGTTTTCACAATCAATTATTTAAACCACATAATCAATCTTAATAAAATATTTAATCACAACAAACATACCAACCAACTAGAGACCAACTGAAACTAATAAAACAATAATCATGCTAAAGGGAAAGGTTTATGGACTCATGTCACTTGGATGAATTTGAAAGGGACTTGGGTTGGGATTTGGATCTGAATATTATCTCTCCTCTCTTACTGTTGAGACTTTGCAATAGGGCATGCTCATCTTGACAATTCAGGGAAGTCGATACCTGGTACCTATAAACCTATATAAAAGACATTTCAAGGTGACATTTCATCCCATCACATTATTCAAATCTAAGCACTGTGGCAAGTTACAATAACCTTCAAGCAATCATTCCTTTATTATTGATCTCCTTTTATGTCAAGTCGTGTTATTGAATCAACACTTGTGATCAAATTCAAAGAGCATTGCTCTAATAAGGTATAATATTCACACATTTCAATTTCATATCTAACATGTGCTACATTATAGCGTGATTTAAATTTTAGTTACATTTCATTTCAATTTCATGGTTAATTCCAAAACTAGGGTTTGACCTAGGGAAACCACTATCAAACCAACATTTTCCCTTCTTTGTGTGTGCAGGTGATAAGGATTGGGAGGCACAAATTTAGAACTAGGCGGAGAAAATGAAGACCTATAGTTTGGACTTTTGCAGATACAAAAAATAAGGGTTTATGTTGCTCCAAGCAACGTAGTCCTAGACATTTTTTACATATTTTTTTGGGAAGGTTGTGAGCAAAAAATATTGATTCCAGAAACACTAGTTCCATCTGCATCTGACATTTTGGGGTCAAAATTGGCCCAAGAAACCCTAACCTCCTCATTTCAGCCCAAATTTTAGACATAGGTTCCTTTCTACCTCTTCTTTCAAGATCTATAATGTTTATTTGCATATATATTCTCTAGTTTCTTGTGCATGCTAAAACCTCTTAATTTTCCACCTTTGGACCTAGATCTAGCATCCTACTCTTATCCCTTTGTAGTATCATTTTCAATTCAAACAAGGAGTTTTGAATTTACTCTATGCCCAATCCTTTGACCTAAGTGGATCCACTCTCCTTAATGTAATCAAGGGAAATTGGTCTAGCTCCTAGTTTGCATCCATAAACTAGTGAACCCATTTTCCACCATTACAAATGGAAATGAAAAAATTCCTCTCTTGGCTTGGGATAAGTGTGTTACCCCAAAGATGTGGGTTGCTTTGGTATTTATAACCTAGAATTTTAGAATAAATCATTGGGAGCTAAGATTTCTAGAGAATATATTCTATTCCATATTCACAATGGAGTAAAATCATGAGATATAAGTATATAGACTCAATGGACAGAGATAATATTTTCACAATGATAAATTTATCAAATGACTCTTCAATCTAGAATTTATCTCCTCATGCGAACATGTTATCCTACTCCACCTCTCATAGGTCATTCAGAATGGTGAGAATGCAATTTCTTGGGATGATTCCTAGCATAGTCATCAACCTCTTCATTTTGTAGATCAATGGAAACCTATTAAGGCAATTCTCAAGCAAATATGGAGCCTAAAGGTAAAAGATTACTTCAATATCAACAAATCTTCTTTTCCTTACCAGGTTTACTAGAAATCTATATACTTTTTCCCTATTCCTCTTGACTTGAAATCATCATTTATAATGGATCTTAGTCAGTGATAGATTTTATATTCTTTTAAAGATGAGATCATTTTGAAAAATGCCAAGTTTGGTAATTATAATGCGAAAGATGAATATGGGAATGTGCACCAAAACGGTGAACATAAAAGTGGTGACTCAGAAAAAGAAACCCAAAATTGACACTAACATGTTTAGGTTAATTTAAAATTCAAATAACCCAAACACATTATGGCTTAGAAAATTTGAGCTATAACAGGTACATGGTTTAAAATAAAACTATGTGCCCAATCTTTTAAGTAAAATTGTGAGTGTGGTTTCAATATTAAAAACCACAATTGGGGTTTGTGAAAAAACCATAAATTGATTGTGTTTTTATGACTACAATTTTTTTGAAAGTGGTTGATACCAAAGAAATTAAAAACATTCTAAAAATCCTAAAGAATCCTATTTTTCTTGCTATCAACCAAGTCAAGGTGCCATGACATTGAAGAGGAAACACAACAACTCTCATGAACTAATTGTGCAATGTATTACTTGCAACCCTTATATTGTAGGTTGCAAGTAGTATTCATGAAAATAAGGTCATCCTAATGAACCCAGGACATCCCAACATGATTGCATAAGTTGATACATAGATAATTGTAATGGAATTACTTTCCTTGGTGGTATGGCTATATATAGCTGCATCGATAGTGAACTTGGTAATCACTGAGTTGTATAGCTCTGAATATTGTGAAAATATTAGGTGAACCAAGTAGAAAGAAAATATGTGCATTACAAACGTGAGCCCCACTTGGAACCCTCTATTTCTAACAAAGCTTACACAATTAGGGTTTTCATTCTTTCATTTCCCCCATACAATTTTTTCATCTTAGAGAGGTGAGTTTTGAGGATTTTAGACAACATAATTATAGGTATCAACATAAGCCATCATGGGCAGTTAAAGCTTTCTCTCACAAAATTTGAGCTGGGATTAACCATGCTTCTCTAAAAGTAACCATGTATAGCTCCGATTATTGTGAAAATATTAGGTGAACCAAGTAGAAAGAAAATATGTACATTATGAAAGTGTGCCCAAAAAATCATTGAAGAAGTTGGCCACTTGGAATCCTCTATTTCTAACAAAGCTTACACAATTAAGGTTTCAATTCTTTTATTTCTCCCATATATATTTTCCATCTAGAGAGGCATTTTTTGAGGATTGAAAGCAACATAATTGTAGGTATCAACATAATCCATGATAGATAGTTTGAAACCTTTCTCTCACAATATTTTAGAGTGGACTCACTGTACTACTCTAAAAGAAATCATAGGAGTAGTTATGTTACCTTAATGATAAGACTCTTGAGTTGATATTGTCATCATGTCCATGTCCATTTCTAGACAGTTTGAACTCTCTCTCTCTCTCTCTCTCTCTCACACACACACACACACACACACACACACACACACACACAAAAGTTTGCAAATATGGTCGTTACAAAAAATTGTGTAACATGTGTTTGATAGAACACCACTTCATTCAAACTTTATAAAATTCAATTACCACTTTAGTCAAAGGAGTATTCAATTGAAGTAGATTTCTATGGGTGTCTCCCAACAAATTCCATGCTTTTTGTAGAATTTTACCCTTTGAAGCTCTATTTGAAGGCTAAAGCAAAATAATCATGACAAACCAAGATGCATGATGATACTACTCAAAAAAATTCGATGAGTGTGGTTTTAATATATATTGAGTTCAATATCAATTTGTTTTTTAAGTATAACTAAACATGGGTTTTTCCCCATGTATGCATATCTCTATTCAATGCTTATTGAAAAATAGTAAAATAAGGCACAATTTTTTTCAAAAAGTACCCATGCATTAGGTATTGATGTCCTCTTTCCAATTAAAAAAATGAATTTTGACACATCCAAAATTTATGATACATATAGTGAACCTACGTCTAAATTATAGTTAACTTGACTTTAGAACTTAATAAAATAAAAATAAATTAACATAATGCAATAAAGCCAATTGCTATCACTAGATATATATGTAAGAACTCTAAATTCAAAATAATCACACTTTCATCCCTTTTAGAAAAAAAAGTTATGTTCCCTATAGTGAGTGTCACTCTTTAAAAAATTAGTTTTGTTGTTAAAAACTAAGTTTTGAAGGAGATGCAAAATTGGAGACAAAATTCTAAAGTTACTAACTTGCATAATCTTGAAGTTCCTAACGGTTTAGCAACAATAGCTGTTTGAATGTGAAGATTATTTTTCAAAATATTCATTTCAGTGTCAAAGTTAAAATGTGTGACACACTACTGTGGGACCACCTAGAGAGAGAGAGAGAGAGAGAGAGAGAGAGAGAGAGAGAGAGAGAATGGTAGAATGAGGGAGAGGGAGGGAGCACAAGGGCTTCACTAATGGGGAAATATCATATCATGTGTGTTCTTATTGGGGTTTAAAATGGACAAAAAATAGGGCAATATATTTCCTATATAAGGGGGGTTTTATTTTGGGGAGGGAGGGAGGGGGGTTATATAGGAAAAGGGGTGTGAGGGGTACTAGGTGGGTAGCGAGGGGGGGTAGATTTTGGGGAATTTTTTTTATTAAAATAGGGGTATTACTTAGTATGCCACAAATGCATATGTTATGATCTAGGATCACAAAGTGAAGCCTCTTTGTGTGTGTGTGTGCATGTGTGTGTGCATGTGTGTGTGTGTGTGTGTGTGTGAGAGAGGAGAGAGAGAGAGCTTCATAATCCAAATAGAATTATTTTTGACACCCTCAAGGGAAAATTTTCTTTGGGAACAAAAGTGGAATCAAGGGATACTTGACTATATTCCCTCAACATTTTTTGAATATTTTGTATAAGATAGGCAAGCCAAGCTCTGGACATAAGAAGTCATCTTACATGAACTTGAAAATGCCTATCCCATTGCCCATTCAAGTTGGAAATTCCTAAAAAATCCATTAAATTTGAAAGAAAGCCTAGAAAGGTCAATTGTTGTATGATCTATTGGAGTATTAATAATACACTTTTGTCTTGACAACCCAAGTTATTATAATACACCATTGTAAACTTTCACACCCACATACTTCCACTATTCATCTTTAGATGTATCTTCCTCGAATCTAGTGTTAACAAATTGTAATCCAAATACATGTTTCTTTTCCATTAGAGGAAGGTAGATTTGAAACCTTGCAAAAGCTCACACCCACATAATTCCACAACATATTTAGATGTATTACCCTTGAATACAATGTTAACAAAGTGTAACACAAATACATGTTTCTAGTCCACCAGAGAAATGCTTATATGAAAACTTGCAATTCTCACACCCACACACTTACACAACATCTTCATATGTATTTACCTTGAATCTAGTGTTAAGAATTTCTAATGAGTTTTAATAAATGAAAGCTTGAATGTTCTTAGATGCAGAAGCTTATTTTCGTTGGTTAGTGGTTCATATGTAGATTTCAGATGGAAATCCATCATAAACATATAGCTTTTTGTATGTTATACATGGGTAAGGGAACTCATTGAATGAAATTTTTGAGAGAGGGGAAAGAGAGAGGGGGGGAAAGAGGGATAAGGGGGAAAGGGAGAGGGGGAAGAGAGGGAGAAAAGTGAGAGTCCCACATAATTGGACATCTCTAATACTTGGATCTAAAGAGTTAGGATGTCAAGAAAATTTGACCTTTGCGTAAGCTAAGCTGAATAAATCTTTCAATGAAATAGTTAAAATTTGACCTTTCTTGAGTAGACCTTCTCTTGTTTTAAGCTTGTGTAAATAGTTGTCACTTGAAATAGACACCTAATTTTTCTTTCCTCCTTATAATAGTTTTTGGGTTCCAAGAGACTCCTATATTGAGAACAAAATGACTTCTAGATGAATGTGTACAATCTGGTCCTTCATCCCTTCCACCTTATTAGGGAATAAAGGGAGAATTATAACATTATTGAGAAGCTAGATCACTAATATTATTGGTGAATATATTTTCAAATACTTGTTATAAATTTGAAATCTACATCGATGGGTTTTAGCTTAGGAATGTCTATTACTCCAAGTGCAATGCTCATAAAAAACTCAATTCCACTACCATTTTCTTTCATGCAAGTGGGTGATAGTGTGACAATCCCTTCTGGACCCTATGGATTGTCCTCAATTAGTTTTTGCAATTTTCTCACACGAGACATGAGTTTGGCTTTGCACCTACTTACTATGGATCCCAAATCACTAACTACAAGAAATTCATTGCACAAAATGTTGAGAGAATGCAATCAAGTATCCCTTCACTCTACTTGTCGTCCCATATAATAATTTCCCTCAAGGACACCAATAGATGGTTCACGTTGTTAAATTATATTTCTTGGAATATAGAGATTGCATTTCACTTAGGGATTTTGATTTCATACATACATACATACATACATACATACATACATACATACATACATACATACATATATATATATATATATATATATATATATATATATATATATATATATATATATATATATATATATATATATATATATATATATATATATATATATATATATATATATATATATATATCTATGTATGTATGTATGTATGTATGTATGTATGTATGTATATATATATATATATATATATATATATATATATATATATATATATATATATATATATATATATATATATATATATATATGTATGTATGTATGTATGTATGTATGTATGTATGTATGTATGTATGTATGTATATGTACATATATATATATATATGTGTGTGTGTGTGTGTGTGTGTGTGCGCATGACTTTATGTCAAACAAATGCGTATGAGTTAAATCCCAATCACAAATTTTACACAAAAACCCAATTGTAATTTTTACATGTAAACCCTAATCACATTTTTTGAATTAAAACCAAGCATGCATTTAGGCTTTTACTTAGGCTTGGATGAAAAGCCTTTGGCTTGGGAGCTTCATTTCCCTCCTTTTGGCATGTTTTTTTCCTTCCAATTTATCTTTTTGACTTCATCATTGTTAGGTTTATGTGTTATCAAGTGGGTGTTTATTAAAATACCACCATAATTTTGCACGTCTCCTAGGCTTTCTAACCATTTTTTTTTAAAGATTTAAAGAACATTAACATATTGATCTTTAATTTCTTTTAACAGTGTCTCTAGACTTCTCAAAGACATACGTGTACCATTTGTTTAATAAATTTCTACCTATTTATCCAAATTTGAAATAAATTATATATTATTGTCCTACACTTTATTCTTTACCATTTCAAAAATAAATTTATTTCTTGATTAGTTTGGTGCAAGTTATCTATGACACACAAAAATGTACCTGATTTTCAAGATGTGACCACTTTGAAAATTCATTAAAAAATTTTTGAACAAAAAATCACAAAAAATGCACAACTTTTAGTATCCAGGGTATGTGCACCAAGATGGTGAACAAAAAGGGGGGTATAAGTGACCACTTTTTTTTTTTTCTAAAATCAAGGAAACCTGAACTTCACAGAGAGATTTGAGGGTCATGCACTCAAAACTAGGAGTTCTGTAAAGAATACGAATTGTAGTAATCTGAATCTAGTTTCTAAACTACTAAAGTTTTAAAAAAATGGATAAGATTAAGAGGATCAAACCTCTTGCGCATGAAAAAATGTTCTTGATTTTTTTTAGAAAAACATAACATAGATATATAGTTAGATTTAGATTTAGTATTTTGAAAAACCCTTTGGTAGGATGATATGTAAGAGTAAGATCTAGAAGTTGCGTATTTTTTGTTGATTATTTTATTTTTTATGATTTTTTGAAGTGACCGCATCCTAAAAATATGGTACCTATTCATGCGCTAGCTGACGTAACTTGCATCTAAATAATCTAAATTGCAAACTTTTTTTTAAAGTGTATAAAATCTAGTTTAGAACAATAATATGTAATTTGTTTTGAATTTGGTCAAGTAGATAAAAAGTTATTAAAAAAATGGTAGACATATGTCTGTGAGGACTGTGAAGACATTGGTAAAGAAAACTGAAGTTTACTATGCTAATGTTGTCCAAAAAAAGAAAAAATTATATGGTCAGAAAGCTTAGAAGACGTGTGAGATGATGGTAATTTTTGAGATACCCACTTGATCATTTGTAAAGCTGATGAAAATGAAGTCGAGAAATCATGTTGAAAGAAGAAAAAATGTGTAAATGGACAAAATTGGAGGGAAAATGGGATTGCAAGCCTTAGGGTCATATTCAAAACTTTTTACCAAGTCATAACCCATACGGGTTATGTTTTACAAAATAACCCACTCGGGTTTTGAAAAGAAAAAATCACAATTTCAAGTTCTACATAACCTGTATGGGTTATGAAGACATAAAATAATATTTTCAGTTTCACATAACCTGTACGGGTTATGAAGACATTAAAAAAATTGCTTGTAAATGTGTAATACAATACACATTTGTATAGATTTACATATATGATATGTTTCTATGCATGTATATATATATATACATATATATATATATATATATATATATATATATATATATATATATATATATATGTATATATATATATATATATGTATATATGTATATATATATGTATATATGTATATATATATGTATATATGTATATATATATGTATATATGTATATATATATGTATATATGTATATATATATGTATATATATATATATGTATATATATATATATGTATATGTATATATATATGTATGTATATATATGTATGTATATATATGTATGTATATATATATATATATATATATATATATATATATATATATATATATATATATATATATATATATATATATATATATATATATATATATATATATATATATATATGCATGACTCTCTCTCTCTCTCTCTAGTTTTATATAACCCGTACGGGTTATGAGAAATTGTGAATGTTGTTATAGGGTATATGCACAAAGATGGGGGACCAAAAAGGTGCCACTTTTCTTTTTGGTCCCCCATCAAGAATAGTGCGTATGCACTAAAGGGTGTGCGCCCTATAGGGCGCATGCCCTATGGCTTGGGTTGCCCAAGCCTTAGGCTTGGACAATCCAAAGCATACCATGTGCACCCTATAGCGTGCATGCGCTTTGAAAAAACATATATTGTGCTTGATGCGGGTTGGAAAGCTCATTTATATTTCGTCAACCCACTTTTGCAGCACAAGGAGTCTTCCCAAGCGTGTACACAGTCTTGTTTGGGCTTGTGAATCCATTGTTTTCATTCATTCATCCATCAAATGGCTCCACGGTGTCATCAAGTTCAATCCAGAAGAAGAGGTAAGTGTTTTTACAGCCCATGCCTCTTATTTGTTTTAAAATTTCAGTTTTGTAGCAATTTATTTTGTTAAAATTTGTGCATAATGAAGATTTTAAAATCTAGTTTTTTTAATTGCCAAGAAGAAATAATCTCCCTCAACCAAACCCTCTGTCTCCTCATGAAGAAATGAATAAAGAAAATGAACCTCAATTGCCTCCACCAATCGAGAAACCTCCTCTTGGAACACAAGAAAATTTGATGAACCAAATTGAAAGAGGGCAAAAAGAATTAGAATCTTTAATTACGAGGTTAAAAGATTCTAGTGGTACAAATCCTGGAAGGGAAAGACTTGCAAAATCATTGGAAGCAATATTCACCCACATAAGCTCGGTTAGTGGGCAAATTAATTTATGGCGGGATAAAAGAGAAGAAAAAAAACAATATTATGCAAATAAATTATCTTACGTGGACATAAATAAGAAAAAAATCATAAAAGATGACATTTGTAAGCTATTTCAAAAACCAGGGGACACAGATACTCTTAGAACTACAACAAGGAGGTTCCCAATTCATTAGTGCTTAAATGAAGACATTAGAAACAATTTTTGGGAGAGATGGTGGATGGTCTTTGATTTGCCTCCCTGTAACAATCATGAGGTTCCTATATATTTCTTGAGGAAACTCTATTGTGAGTTTGTACTCAAGGAGGTGCCAAATTATTTTGACTATCTAGATTCTCAAGGTAGAGGAGGGGGGTCATCATTTGATAGAGCGGGAGCACATCGTGACCCTAACACACCTAGGGTTCCTGATAGGCCAACACTGGGGCAAATAATAAGAAGAATTAATGATTTATAATGAAGTTTCTTGCTGGTCTATACGTGTCAATCCGAGAGCGTAAGCTTACGAAAGGTATCCGAGCAATATGCTATCAAGGGATGATAGTTGTGAAATGAGGGTTTATGAGTGCATCTACAACACACGAAATTGAATCTATGAAAAGCCAAGTAAATCCCAGCAACAGGAACTGTCACTTCTTGGCGACAGGAACATCAGAAACGTAAATAACTCAATAAAAACTAATCTGTAATAAACATAACTACAACTCTTTAAGAAATTATCAACTTATAATCTATTTCATATGTAATATTATTATCTAATCAAATACAGATATTGAATTTATAAACTAATTTACTATGATTAAATATATACTATTTAATACTAAGCTAATTAAAATAAAAATGGAAACAAACTCAAACACACTCCAAACGCAAATGAAAAAATAATCACCGGGTAACTTCAGAGTGGGCCCTGCCTTCTCAGCTGCCTGGTGATGAAGAAAACTTAACAGTTTTACACCTTTGAAATCATGCACATAAATATGGGACTTATATTGTAGAATAACAACAGTTCTTATACAATTCTATATGTTTTGCAGGGTTGTACGTATATATTTCCTTCTTCTATCTCCTGCTGCTTATATAGATGTAGCTTATAACAACTTAGAGCAAAATAGAGATAATGAAACTGAATAGTAGCCAACGTACAAGCATATTTACAGGCTGTAGGTAGTTGCAGCAGAAAATAGGAAAGAACAAGTTTGGTTCCTGCCACGTAAAAAGCCCTCCATCACCATACAAATAATACCAGCATTTAGATACGTGCTAAGAGTAGACAATGATTTGTTATCATTCCAGCTAGCATCATTGTCATCATCTAATATAGACTTGAAAAGGTTTTTCCAGAATTGTATCAATGCAGTTCGTCTTCACATGAGGTATGGAAATGGCAAGTTCACTTCCTTAACAGCAATAACAACTCAGTTTCCTGCAGCACGGGATTGGTTTTTTTTGTTAAATGTCTAAAATGAGCTTGTTTATTTTAATCATCGTACAAGGTATTATTCTATTCATGGCTAGCTTGAGAATATTGCTTGCAATATAGTTGGTGGAGAAGGAGTTACGGAGTCCATAAAAGCATAGCAGCCTCACGTATTATGTGAGAAGTCATTCTATCATAACAAGAAGGTTCCATATTGCATTATATCCTCCAATGATTGGCAGACAGTGAATGGTAGAGAGTGTTATTATTTTTATTCAACAGGCGACAGGAAGAAAGTATGAAATAGGTGACAGGAACATGTGAACATGCTGCAATTATAAATATTAGTAAAAGTAATCAATAATGCATTTTCCATATTTTAATCCCAAAACCTCATTAAATAGTACTTATATATATTAAACCATATGCAACGTAAAAATGGAAATAATGAGATGGAATGGAGTGGAAATGGAATAGGAAAGTGAGTAGGAAAGTACATGAAATAGATTAAAATATGGAATTAAATAGGCTATAATTGGCTCTCATCATTCCCCCCAACTTAGCTTATTGCACATCCTCGTGCAATCATTATGATCATGAGGTCTTTAGTTTTAACTGGAAGCACTTTAGGTTTATGGTTTTTAGCTTTGTCTCCACCCTGAACCATGATAACTCATAAACACAAATCCCTTTCTTTGCTTCAGATGACAAGCTTTGTTATTTTTTTCTTCTTCAATAGGGATATCTCTTTTAACTTTTCATGAGTTGTTTCTCTTTTCTCTTTTCTTTTTCTTTCCTTTCATTTTTTTATAGCATCATGGTTCAAAAGGTTGTATATAGGGGAATGATATCTCAATTTCCACAAGAAAAGTTTAAATGGGTGAGATAGGAGAGATGAGGGACAAAACAAAGGCTTTGTATGATGAATATAATGGATAATAGGATGGAATTATTAAGGGTGATAGATGGAAGATAATAGGATGACATTCCTCCCCCCAACTAAAAGGTTGACCGTCCATGGGAAACAAGGAGAGGATAGGGAGGGTTGTTGCATATTGATCAACATAATAAGTAATACAAATAAAGTTAAGAGATAAAATAAGGAAAAACAAAATTGATTGTTTTACCAACATGCATGTGTAGAGAGACCAAGGCTGGAACATAGAGTAATTCAGCAACCAGGACCACCAAAATGGATGAATCATCAATAATGAAGGAAGATAGGCATCCAAAACTGTACTGCAACACCACAAAAGACCACCATCTGACTAAAAGCATCGAAGAGAAGACCACTGGAAGGAACCAGAAAATTGGGACCAAGAAGGCAATCTAAGGGACCACCATCATCAAACTGAAAGCAATGTAGAACAAATAGTGGGTAGCACATTCCACTAAAACACCTCAATTGAGCAGGTAGCACATACTATAGGTGATCAAAGTGTTGATGACCACGCTAAAGAAGAAATTCAAGAGGGAGTGACAGGAGGTCCCAAGAGCTAAAGAACCACAAAATCCATTGAGTGTTCCTGAAAAGAATGATTAATAGAAAAACCAAGAACACCAATTATTGCATTTTGTTCATTTTTTTTCAATATTTTTTTTTTCTTTTTCATTTTTCTTTCTTTTTTTTCAAATTTTGATAACGACAAGTGACCGCTGGCAAGCCAATTTTCAATCACTCACCGCTTAATGGCGCTATAAAAATAGTTTTCACCACTAAGAATTTATTTTGCAGTTAACATCCACCGGAAACCGGTTTTCAGATATTAACTGGCCAACAATGCCCGAAGGTTTTCATTGTTGGATCTTTTAGTGCATTTTTTCTTCTTTTCTTTCCTTTTTTTTTTTTCATTTTTTTTTTTTCAATAATTGCATAGAATGACCAAAGATCCAGAAATCCTGACATGGATGATGGAAAAATGATACCATCCAAAACTTGAGTTTTGTCCATGACCACATAGAAGGCTTTGTTGAAACTTGAAATGATGACTAAAAATAATCTCCACCAAACTTGGGAATACTGAAACACTGCGAAAGCAACCTTGATCTATGTATCTCACACTACTAAATTTAGAAGTGCCTTGTAGAGATTGGGAACACATACTAGCATACTTGGATGAAAGAAGTACTCACAAGGATGATGATACTCATATGACATAGTGCTCTGATAATGACAAAACTGGATCACCAATGATAGTCTCCAATGTGGCCATAGAACTTTAGAGAGGAGGAGACACAACTCAAAGAAGGAGTGTGATGATCTGCAATGTCTTCCAAGTCTTTCTGGATGTGTAGCTCAAAATAATCATGAATCTCAAAGACCAAGTTACATATTTTCCACCATGTGATAAATCATCAAGGAAAATAAATCTCAGTTCAAGGTGGGGAACACCTTATGCCAAAATTTGCATGTGATCCTGAATAGTGAAGCACAAGTGAAACGGACATGCACCGAAGAGCTAGCAAGCCCACATAATGTTAACAAAGCTAACATAGTGTGTTTTGCAATGCTTGTGTAGAGAAGCATCATCAATTGGTTTTGTACCTCACCAGAACAATAGACCTGTAACCATATTCTCGAAACCAAGCATATCAAGTATAGTAAAGAAACTTAATCCAATTAATAACCCTACCATGAAATGAGTAATACATGTATACAAATGGTAGGTAAAGTCATTAATATAAATAAATACTTGATAAAAACAAAAGAGTGTGATTACTATGATTATACCAATGGCAATCAACATAAAAGTACATACCTTGAATTGTTCAGATGTCACATGGTGAAGTTTACTAAAAATGAAACAATCAATGAATCTTGATTGGAAATCATCCTAGCACCACAAATTTGGAGGGATTCCCCCCAACTTAACTTCATGCTACAAGGTCACAAAATCATTGGGATAACCAAACAAATTAGGTAACCCATAGAGAGTAACACATCTTTAGAATTTTGTGAGTCTTATTAAATCAAATATTTCAATAATTCGATGGATGGATTCCCAAATGAATTGTCGGTTATAAAAACATAGGGAATTTGAATTATCCAAGGAATCAAGAAATGGATTTAATACTTGTTATCAATGAATGATCATCGTAAGATACAAGAACCAAGAATGAAAATGTATAGATGGAAATGCCTTGGTCCTTATTAAATGAATCATCCATAGTTAACTTGGTTATCTTAGGACAATGGAAAGATTTAGCAATGACAAATAATACTCATCCAATTATAACAGTTGTTGTTTGGTCATTAATGCATAGAATCCCATATGGTCGTGCTTAATCAATTATTGGTCCTAAATCAACAAGTGTGTGAGGGATGCATATTTTAACCATAGGCCTCCAAATATCAATATGTATAAGTACAAAAATAAAATATAGATCTTGGAGGATCTCGTAGCATGTTTGGGAAACATGGAATTCATATGGCTTAGAATTACTTAGTGCATGATTGATATTAACACACATACTCATGAGTCCATCGATTAAAATTGATGCAATTTGAAGTATGGGCTCATTTGTAGGTATTTGGAAATCACTAAGTAGAAAAGAAGAACAAAGTTGATTATAATACAATAAATAATATTGCTCTTCTAATTTAATTAAACCAAAATCCCATTCCTTAAGTACATCGATATATTCCAATGTTGATTTGTCAATTTCAAGCACATCATTAGATGGGAAAGGGATCCATGAAAGTTTATATGTACTATTAATCACCTTATTATGAAGTGTTGTATGAGGCAATATAGTTGCCTTTGGTGGATAAGGTGGAGTGCAATGTGAATGGGATAATGAATATGGTAAGAAGAATGAAGTGGATAAAGTAGATGGGAATAAGGAGGAAGGATGGAATAAAGATGGTAAGGATGGATATGGTGGAATATAAGAGAGATATACGGGTTGTTGTGAGCATGCATGATTACATTCGTTGTGCATACTAGATGGAGAAGTATGTTTTGAAGAAATATGTTGGCTTTGTAATGAAATAGAGTGACAATACATATTACCAACATAATGCATACCTTGATCTTCTTGGGTTGATGCTTGAGATTGTTCATCCATTATAAGGAATACTTGGTCACTTCCACCCTTATCATGGTAGGGATTAGAAATATCTTGCACCTCATTCACCATGTGCTTGTGGTTGTTTGGGCATATACATTGGTCATCTTCCTTGTAGCAATTAGAACAACAAGTGGTTAGATTTTCATCATCAAAATCACACTATTCTAAGAATTCATCAATGATATACTCATGTTCAAACATAGGGATAGAATTCTTGCATACCTCTGATAAGGGGAGATCAAGAGTAGAAAAGATGCATTCATTAGGTAGAGAGGGTATTAAAATATCACCTTTGATCGGCGCATTTTCCCCACCAAGTTCTTCTTTTGTTTTTAAATTTGAAAGCGGGGGTCTGGGGGCGGCAACCACCAGTGGGGTCAAGGGGCAACGCCCCTTGCGGGGTCCTGGGGCAGCGCCCAAGGTGCGCTCCCTGTCGCAGTACAGGGCGGGGTCGAGGGGCAGCGCCCCCGACGCCAAGCACATTTTGCCTCTCATGTTCCCTTCAAATTTTGCATTTTTCAAGCAATTTTCAACCAAAATTGATATTCTTGAACAACCTTTAAAATGCATCATTTTTAACATTTTTCTTCAAAATATGCTTTTCTTTACCAATAACTCACAACAACTAATGAAAATATAAAATTGAATCTAATTTATAAAACAACTAATGAATCTAATTTCTAAGGCCTACTTGCAAACTCTAAAACAAAACCCTAAAGCAATGCATCTATATGATTTAAGCAACACAAATTAAGATTAGTTACTTAAGCAAGGCTAGCAATTGCAAAAGTGTTCATCCTAATGCATTGTTCCTAACTCAAATCAGCAAACCAACATGCCTTTGACACCTTTCCCCGGCAACAGTGCCAAAATGATAGGCCAACACTGGGGCAAATAATAAGAAGAATTAATGATTTATAACGAAGTTTCTTGCTGGTCTATACGTGTCAATTCGAGAGCGTAAGCTTACGAAAGGTATTCGAGCAATATGCTATCAAGGGATGATAGTTGTGAAATGAGGGTTTATGAGTGCATCTACAACACACGAAATTGAATCTATGAAAAGCCAAGTAAATCCCAGCGACAGGAACTGTCACTTCCTGGCGACAGGAACATCAGAAACGTAAATAACTCAATAAAAACTAATCTGTAATAAACATAACTACAACTCTTTAAGAAATTATCAACTTATAATCTATTTCATATGTAATATTATTATCTAATCAAATACAGATATTGAATATATAAACTAATTTACTATGATTAAATATGTACTATTTAATACTAAGCTAATTAAAATAAAAATGGAAACAAACTCAAACACACTCCAAACGCAAATGAAAAAATAATCACCGGGTAACTTCAGAGTGGGCCCTGCCTCCTCAGCTGCTTGGCGATGAAGAAAACTTAATAGTTTTACACCTTTGAAATCATGCACATAAATATGGGACTTATATTGCAGAATAACAACAGTTCTTATACAATTCTATATGTTTTGCAGGGTTGTACGTATATATTTCCTTCTTCTATCTCCTGCTGCTTATATAGATGTAGCTTATAACAACTTAGAGCAAAATAGAGATAATGAAACTGAATAGTAGCCAATGTACAAGCATATTTACAGGCTGTAGGTAGTTGCAGCAGAAAATAGGAAAGAACAAGTTTGGTTCCTGCCACGTAAAAAGCCCTCCATCACCATACAAATAATACCAGCATTTAGATACGTGCTAAGAGTAGATGATGATTTGTTATCATTCCAGCTAGCATCATTGTCATCATCTAATATAGACTTGAAAAGGTTTTTCCAGAATTGTATCAATGCAGTTCGTCTTCACATGAGGTATGGAAATGGCAAGTTCACTTCCTTAACAACAATAACAACTCAGTTTCCTATAGCACGGGATTGGTTTTTTTTGTTAAATGTCTAAAATGAGCTTGTTTATTTTAATCACTGTACAAGGTATTATTCTATTCATGGCTAGCTTGAGAATATTGCTTGCAATATAGTTGGTGGAGAAGGAGTTACGGAGTCCATAAAAGCATAGCAGCCTCACGTATTATGTGAGAAGTCATTCTATCATAACAAGAAGGTTCCATATTGCATTATATCCTCCAATGATTGGCAGACAGTGAATGGTAGAGAGTGTTATTGTTTTTATTCAACAGGCAACAGGAAGAAAGTATGAAATAGGTGACAGGAACATGTGAACATGCTGCAATTATAAATATTAGTAAAAGTAATCAATAATGCATTTTCCATATTTTAATCCCAAAACCTCATTAAATAGTACTTATATATATTAAACCATATGTAATGTAAAAATGGAAATAATGAGATGGAATGGAGTGGAAATGGAATAGGAAAGTGAGTAGGAAAGTACATGAAATAGATTAAAATATGGAATTAAATAGGCTATAATTGGCTCTCATCAGTTCCTATTGGCAAGCCACAAGTGGATCATGTTACTATTCCTTCCATTATGAAGGAACATGTAGAGGCGGACACACTAGGCACGATTAGTGCTCTGACACAGACTCTCATTCAGTGTGCCATTCCTTTAGTTGAGGGTGACCATGGTCAATCTTTGAGGGGGCATATTTTTCTATCATGTGGATGCTTGTGCACATTTGGTGCTGTCGAGAGAGAGGAAGAGGATCCTGGAATGATGATTGATAGTTTTCTAAATATGACATTTGGCATTGACACACAGGTAAATATTTCCAAGTTCATTACATTGCTTTGATCATATTTCATTTATAAAAGAATAACTAATTAATTTAGTATCTATTGATTATGATGAAAATTTAGGGCAAGAGTGTTAGTGGCAGTGGCGGGTGGCGGTGGCAGTGGCAATGATCCTCATGTCCCCTTCTACACATCATCGTTAATTCTACAAGTATGTATCAAATAAAATATTTTAATTAATATATTTGATTATTATGTAATTATATGAATAATTGTATCATAACTTATTGTGCATGTGCATTAGACATTCACTGGTGGACCATCGACGTTCACAATAGATAGTGAAGGGCATCATGCCAGTTTCCTTGAGGTATCTTTATTTGCATGTTAATTGGATTTACTTGATTATATTTAATTAATAAATGAATTAATAACTAAATTACTAGACAAATTATGATCAAAGTATAGAGGCACGATGATCACATTCTTTCACCTGGCTTTGTGACGTCACCATTGAGTCCACAGGTATATATGTAATAATGCATTATAATTAACATGTCAGTAGTACGTTCTTATTTGATTGGTTATCTTATAATTTTTTATGTACATGTGCACTAGTTGAATGTTGGAGCTTTGACATCGACACCACACACCGAAGGATGCAGTGGAACCTTCACGAAGGTATCATTTACTCATTAGTAGGGTTGTAAAAAATATATGTAATCTTGATAACTACATAACACTTTTTTTGTTTCATTTTCAGTTATTGACATCAGAGACTCCTCCTCTGTTCATGATACTTTGGATCATGGAGTAGCTGCAGTAGTAGCTAGTTCTGAAGCACTGACTGAGGTATGAAAGAGATCACTTAATTTTAATTGTTATTTTAATAGTTTGTATTGAATTTCATAATGATATTTATGTATGTATTTTAATTATTATTTTGATCATTGTTGTAGGGACTTATTACTCCAGATCTCTAGCATGCACCTTTAGTGGATGAACATAGTGACTATTTGCTAGTGGTAAGCGAATATTCAATTTTATGTCATTGTTTTTGATGTATATTAGTTATTGATGCTTAATGGTTTTTTTTATTAGCTCGACCTACAGAAGAGTCTAGATAGGAGGATGAGTGAGTGCACTCAAAAGACTACAACATCTACTGCATCTCCATCGACACAATGATCAAAGACAACTTAGGATTTGTTTTCTTCCCCTAGCGGGAAAGGACTAGATTAGGGATATGGATTGTATGCCTATATGGCATTAGTGGACATATTTTTTGTATATTGTATAAGTAATACGTTGTACATCCATTTGGCTTTGAGGAAGCTAGTTTAACTATATTGAATATATTCAATGTATGACATTATTGGACATATATATTTGGCTTCATGCCCTACGAATATATATTTTTTATATTTTAGGTATGTAATTCATGTGTTTGGTGTATTGATGTATACTAATTTATGTTTATGTGGATGTCTTATGATTTGTAAATTTCCCATGCCTTATAGTTATGCTTGTATGTTTATCGATGTATGTTTAACTTGATGACTGTGCTACAAATGCCAGTCACTGTCCTCAATATCAGTCAATTCCTTGACTGTAATAATAACAAAATTAATGAAATGAATGCATAAATGTATAAATATAATATAAGGCAATATTTCTATGTCACAACCTATCCAAGATCACATGGAATAAAACATTTATATTCATTGGTGTGTTCCCTATTCCACAGGACAGTCACAATATAAAGACATGACCTCGAATAGGTGAGGCAGCATATGGCAAGGTTGTCATCTATTGACCCCAATACCAGGCCTATTTTGATATGTGGGTACCCTAATGTTGGCAAGAGTTCTTTTATTAATAAGATTACTAGGGCGGATGTGGATGTGCAACCTTATGCTTTTACAAACTAACTTCTAATTGTCCCCTAATTGATTGATTGTTAATGACAAACACTATAATTAGTTGTCAAGTTGACAACAAAAGTTGTCAACTCGACAACCCAACACCCTTTTCCCACTCTAACTAATTATTAAAGGTTTAGAGACAACCTTTACAAACCAAACTAACTTATACTTCCTACTAACCCCTACTAACTCCAATTAAGCCCTATTTGGCTTATATTGCCAATATAGGCAATTTACAAGATTGTTCACATTTAGTGCTTTTAACACTATCTAAAGGCTTTAATGGCCTTAGTACATATTTATAGACCCTTATAGGCTATTTCCATCAACCCCTAACCTAGGATCAATACATAACCATTCATAGTGACCCCTAGGTACCTTTTAGGCTTCTCAATGCCATTAAGGCTTACATTTAAGATTGGGTTACAATATGATCAATACATGATCCAAATAACATTCCATGATCCAAATACATGATCAAATTTTAAAGTGGACCACAAGCCCTTTTGCATCTAAATACATATTTGCACTCATCCTACTGCTCACCCCAGAGTGGTCGGCGACGTTCGAACGACTGTGTGTGCCAAAAAAGGTTGTTAGTAGCATTTATCCAGCCAATCAAAGTTGTCAGAACAAATGGTTTGATGCTACGATCGACGGTTTGAAAGATATGCAATGTTGGTTGTTTGAATTGAGGAACACTATGAGTTATGTCATCGATTGAGAATGTGTTACCAAATATAAACGAACTTGAATCTTTGAAAACTAAGATGTGATATTGTAGGCCTTGGAAACACAGTCCTATAACACCTGATGGATCTATACTACCTTGCACGAGCTCCAAGATATGACCCCGCAAAGATCACTAATTTCATGCTTAAGGGATCTTGAGGGACACTTCGGCCCAGAGTCGTCGGTGGGGATCGAATGACTGTGTGTGGAAAATGAGGTTGCCACTAGCATTTAAGTGGCCATTTGGAGCTATTGGAACAAACAGTTCGATGCTATGACTGACGGTTGGAAAGATACGCAACGTTGGCCATTTGAACTGAGGAACACTTTGAGTTCTGACATCGACCGAGAATGTGTTGCCAAATATAAATGAACTTGAATCTTTGAAAACCGAGATAGGCTATTGTAGGCCTTGGAAATACAGTCTCGTAGCACCTGACTGATTGATGCTACCTTGCATGAGCTACAAGATATGACCCCGCAAAGATCACTGATTTCATGTTGAAGCGACCTTGAGGGACACTTTGGCCCAGAGTCATCGACAGGGATTAAACGATTATGTGTAGTGAATGAGGTTGCCACTAATGTTTACCTAGCCATTTAGAGCTATTGGAACAGATAGTTAGATGCTACGACCGATGGTTGGAAAGACACGCAATGTTGGCCGTTTGAACTGAGGAACACTTTGAAAACTGACATCGACTGAGAATGTGTTGCCAAATATAAATGAACTTGAATCTCTAAAAACCAAGATAGGCTATTGTAGGCCTCAGTAACATAGTCCTGTAGAACTTGACAGATTGATGCTACCTCACATGAGGTTTGAGATATGACCCCGCAAAGATTGCTGATTTCATGCTGAAGGGACCTTGAGGGATACTTCGGCCCGGAGTCATCGGCGGGGATCGAAAGACTGTGTGTGGTGAATGAGGTTTCCACTAGCATTTACCTGGTCATTCGGAGTTGTTGGAACAAATGGTTTGATGCTACGACTGACGGTTGGAAAGATACGCAACATTGGCCATTTGAACTAAGGAACACTTTGAGTTCTAACATCGACTGAGAATGTGTTGCCAAATTTAAACAAAATTGAATCTCTGAAAATTGAGATAGGTTATTGTAGGCCTCAACAACATGGTCTTGTAACACTTGATAGATCGATGCTACCTTGCATGAGCTTCGAGATATGACCCCACAAAGATCACTAATTTCATGCTTAAGGGACCTTGAGGGACACTTCGGCCCGGAGTCATCCGCGATGATCGAATAAGTGTGTGTGGTGAATGAGGTTGCCACTAGAATTTACCAAGCCATTTGGAGCTGTTGGAATAGATGGTTTGATGCTACGACTGACGGTTGGAAAGATATGCAACATTGGCTGTTTGAAAGCAGGAACACTTTGAGTTTTGACATCAATCGAGAATGTGTTGCCAAATATAAATGAACTTGAATATCTGAAAACCGAGACAGGCTATTGTAGGCCCTAGCAACATGGTCCCATAGCACCTAACAGATTGATGCTACCTCACATGAACTCCAAGATATGACCCCACAAAGATCATTGATTTCATGTTGAAGGGACCTTGAGGGACACTTCGGCTCGAAGTCTTTGGCAGGGATCGAATGAGTGTGTGTGGAAAATGAGGTTTCCAATAGGATTTAATTGGCCATTTGGTGCTTTTGGAAAAGATGGTTTGATGCTACAACCGACGGTTGGAAAGATACGCAACGTTGGCTGTTTGAACTGAGGAACACTTTGAGTTCTAACATCGACCGAGAATGTGTTGCCAAATATAAATGAACTTGAATCTCTAAAAAATGAGATAGGCTATTGTAGGCCCTAGCAACATGGTCCTATAGAACCTAACAGATCAATGCTACTTCACACGAGCTCTGAGATATGACCCCGCAAAGATTTTTGATTTCATGTTGACGAGACCTTGAGGGACACTTTGGCCTAGAGTTGTTGGTGGGGATCAAATGACTATGTGTGGTGAATGAGGTTGCTACTAGCATTTACCCAACCATTTGGAGCTATTGGAATAGATGGTTCCATACTACGACTGATGATTGAAAAGATACACAACGTTGGCTGTTTGAACTGAGGAACACTTTGAGTTCTGACATCGACCAAGAATGTGCTGCCAAATTTAAATGAAATTGAATCTCTAAAAAATGAGACACGCTATTGTAGGCCCCGAAAACATGGTCTTGTAGAACCTGACAAATTGATTCTACCTCGCATGAGCTCCGAGATATGTCCCCACAAAGATCACTGATTTCATGTTGAAGGGACCTTGAGGGACACTTCGGCCCAGAGTCATTGGTGGGGATTGAATGACTATGTGTGGTGAACAAGGTTTCCACTAGTATTTACCTAACCATTCGGAGCTGTTGGAATAGATGGTTCGATGCTACGACTGACAGTTGGAAAGATATGCAACATTGGTCGTTTGAACTAAGGAACACTTTGAGTTCTGACATCGACTAGGAATGTGTTGCCAAATTTGAACAAAATTGAATCTCTGAAAACCAAGATAGGCTATTGTAGGCCCCAAAAACATGGTCCCATAGCACCTAATGGATTGATGGTACCTCACACGAGCTCTGAGATATGACCCTACAAAGATCGATGATTTCATGTTGAAGGGACCTTGAGGGACACTTCGACCCAAAGTCATCGGCGGGGATCGAACAACTATGTGTGGAGAATAAGGTTTCCAATAGTGTTTAACCAACCATTCAGAGCTGTTGGAATAGACGGTTCGATGCTATGACCGACGGTTGGAAAGATACCCAACGTTGGTTGTTTGAACTAAGGAACACTTTGAGTTTTAACATCTATTGAGAATGTGTTGCCAAATTTAAATGAAATTGAATCTCTAAAAATTGAGACAAGCTATTGTAGGCCTCGAAAACATGGTCTTGTAGCACCTAATGGATTGATGCTACCTTGCATGAGCTCCGAGATATGACCCCACAAAGATCAATGATTTCATGCTAAAGGGACTTTGAGGGACACTTCGGCTTGGAGTCTTCAGTGGGGATCGAATGACTGTGTGTAGCAAACAAGGTTTCCAATAGTGTTTATCCATCCATTCAGAGCTTTTGGAATAGATGGTTCCATGCTACGACCAACGGTTGGAAAGATACACAACATTGGCCATTTGAACTGAGGAACACTTTGAGTTCTCACATTGATCAAGAATGTGTTTCCAAATTTAAATAAAATTGAATCTCTAAAAACTGAGACAAGCTATTATAGGCCCTGACAACATGGTCCCATAGCACCTGACGGATCGATGCTACCTTGCACAAGCTCCGAGAGATGACCCCATAAAGATCGATGATTTCATGCTGAAGGGACCTTGAGGGACACTTTGGCTCGGAGCCATTGGCAGGGATTGAATGACTGTGTATGGAAAATGAGGTTGCCACTAGCATTTACCAAGCCATTCAGAGATGTTGGAACAAACGGTTCCATGCTATGACTGACGGTTGGAAAGATACACAATGTTGGTCATTTGAACTGAGGAACACTTTGAGTTCTGACATCGACCGAGAACGTGTTGCCAAATATAAATGAAATTGAATCTCTAAAAACTGAGACAGGCTATTATAGGCCTTGGCAACATAGTCTCATAGCACCTAATGAATCCATGCTACCTTGCACGAGCTCTGAGATATGACCCCACAAAGATAACTGATTTCATGCTTAAGGGACCTTGAGGGACACTTTGGCTCGGAGTCATCGATGGGGATCAAATGACCATGTGTGGCAAGTGAGGTTGCCACTAGCGTTTACCCGACCATTTGGAGTTGTTGGAATAGATGGTTCCATGCTACAACTTTGGCTCATTGTTGGACCTTGAGGGACACTTCGACTCAAAGTGCAGTCTAAGACTAGTGAATTAAAATATTTTCATAAAATGTGATTTGGATTAGTCTATGATGTAAGGAATTTGCCTTGGTTTTTATTTATCTTTCCATAGGAAATTACTGGTGTTCTTAACAGTGACTAGATTTGGGGTCATAGTTAGTGATTGGGAGAGCCCTGTTTTGGCACCAGTCATGTAGTACAAGCACTAGAATTTAGTTTTTTGGCACGGGCTAGGAAAGTTTTGTATATCAACATGTGATAGAGTTTGGGGATTTTTTAGTGTTTAAATACATCTGTGGGATGTATTTCAGAGTTCAGATGTATGGAAGCATGGCTGTGAAAAATATATTTATGTTTTTCATTCTGAGAAGATCCAGAGTGATTTTGAGTCACATAGGAAATGCCCTGATCCTTCCACAAGTGCTATTTCGACAAGTTCTGATCACTTGAGGGACAAAAATTTATTTATTGAGTTGAAAATAAAATCAACAGAAGATGCTAAAAATGAAGTGCAAATTATCTCTATTATATTATAGTCTCCTATACTCTGCAAGTCTGTTTGACAGGGGTTCAAGAAGCCAATCTATTATTGTCTAAAGGATATTTTGGGTTTCTGTATTTTGTTATGTATTTTTTAATAACAGTGTTTAGATGGTTCTTAAGGTAATGTTGCTTATTTTATGTGAAATTTTTTTCTGCAAACAACACCGAACACATTTGTAGATAAACTCAAATGACTAAGAGAAAGAACAATGGTGACTCTTGTGGATCCTAATAAAAGGGATTGGTCTGTACGATTCCTCAGAGATCTCCCTGAAGCTTCCTTGATTCATGGATGGAGATATTTTTCAATTGTCAATAATCTTGAGGATGGAGATGCCTGCATTTTTGAGCGGGTAGATGATAGTCCATATTTTCCCCATTGTCAAATAATGTAGTCCTTACAAGTATTTTAAAGGAGGATAAGTGCATAATAGCCTTCCATCACGTATGAATAAGAAAATACAAGCCTTATGCTAGCAAGGGAAGAAGATAAAACCTAGTAATGGAAGCAAATGTATATGCGTGAATAGAGAAGTGTGAGGAGTGTAGGGTAGATTCATAGGCTATGTGGATAAAAAAGACAATGTAAAAAGAACCCAAATGGAGAAAGATTACTGATTAAGAGAGTGTTGAAGAACCTAGCCATTTCAAATCTCAAAAAATTACTGATTTGATATCTCACAAACAAAACTATCTGCCCAAAAATTCTCTTGCATTAAATGCCATCCCTCCTAACACAACAATATAGGACCAAAATCCATAAAAGGTACACAACATTCAATTCCACACAAGCCCACAATCTCTTCAAAAGATATTGGGAGCCGATGAAAAATCCTTATACGTATGCTCTTAATTACCCAAAAAAAATGCTTTAAATCAAGCCTTGTATATAATCCAATCCCATACCTGTGCATTTGAGAATTCTAAGAAACTTAACCGGCAAAAAATTTCAGTCAGTTGTTCATACAAGCATAAAATCCATGGCTCCAAAAGCTTCTATGGCTTCCACAACTATTAAAGTAGATGGTATGAAAGGAGGGAATGAAGTAAAGGCTTCTCCAAAGTTGAGAAAAGAAAAGAAAGTGATGTTAAAGCCCACAAAGGATTCAACAGTCAAAGCAATGAAATCTGAGAATAAGAAGAAGAAGAGGAATAAAAGTGTAGAAAGTTAGAAGAGGTTTATACACAAGGTGTTGAAACAAGTGCATCCCTCCAAGGGAATATCTAGTGCTTCCATGGATATCATGGAGAGCTTCATGATTGATATTTTTGATAAGATTACTCCTAAGGCTGCTTCTCTACTGAAATATAACAAGATCGTGACACTTTCATCCAAAGAAATTGAGATTGCTGTTGAGTTTGTTCTGCCTAGAGAGCTGGCTAGGCATGCTGGTTTTGAAGGAAGTAAGGCTGTTACCAAGTTTTCTATTGCTCTGGGTTAGGTTTTGTTGGAATATTTTAGGTTTTTTTTATGTGGTGTTTATGGCAGGCTTGTTTAGAAGTTGGTTTTGGCTTGGGTTTATGTTAAAATGGGCTTGTTGAAGGGTTAGGGGGAGAAGGAAGTGTTCACCAGCCAGATTTATGTTAAAATGTAAACCTTCCATTTCAGAGAGGGAGAAGTTGGAAAGGAAATGAGATAGTGCATCCTTGAATTGAGTTGGTTCCTTAAGGCTCTTCCATGGCCTTCCAAGTATTATGTGCCTGCAAGTCATTGGCATAACATCATAAAGTTTTTTTATTAATAATGAGAAATATTTTTATAACTCAGCTCAATAGGAGCACTAGAGGAAAGAGCTAAGTAGAGAAAACCTCCGATATTTCCCCAAAAAATAGAAGATAAAGGTTGTCATTAAATCTTACAAACTTCCCATTATACATATGGGGTAATGCATGCGCAACTTACAGTGCATCCAATTTATAGTGCTATATAAATTTGACATGTTACAATATTTTGTATCTCCATTTAGTCCAATGAACTAATTGGATCTGCCCTACCCTCTATTGTCTCAAGTATTGCCTCATGGTTTGACTCACAAACCTTCCAAAGAGTTTTATTATGCGGTCTTCGCCCATATCTGATCAAGGGGACATTTGATGCAATGACGAGGTTTGAATAATGAAGAATATTTATGTGTCTCTCTCAATCCTCGAACAACCACAACCTAGGGTTCTTCATAGCATACCGTCTAAGCCATGTACCAGTTACAACCACTGCACCTATAGGGTATTCTAATTCTTCACCATCGATAATCAAGTGATCCAATTTCTTTTTTGCCTCAACACAATGACACAAATAATAATATGTCCCTTCTTCATTGTCTTTAGCTACAATAACAACAAAAACATGGCCTGTAATGATATAAACATAATGAGGACATTAGTTTGCTGAATATTTATGATAAAGTACTAAATTTGAGATTATTTGTATGTGGAAACTTTTACCTGGTTGTACTAGATCAGATAAGTGATCAAAGTCAATGGATGATTCCATTTCTATCAATTGTAGTGATTCATGAGGATGATAGGAGGCAAGTGGACTCAGAATACGTGTATACCATTTGTCAACCTATTCCTTTGACTCACACCCATCCCAATCTTCATCTACACATGATGAAAAAAAGCACACCATATTTCATGTGTGGATACTCCATGAACATGCATTACAAATTCTAAAAGAGTGTAGCTCACTCGATCCTGTCAATGTACAATAATCCTCATATGGTGCAATGTTAGTTTCATCCATTAACCAAAAAAATCTATGAACCATAGACTCACCTTCATTATCTGCACCCATTGTAGCTTTACACCACTAGACAATACATCCCACATCTGACAATGTTTCTTTCTCTTTGTACTTTAATTCTTCACGTGCTAAGACTCTTTTAATATATGCACCTGCACCATCGTGCTCTCCCTTTCCATGACCGGCCTTTGTGAAATTCCATATATATTGAATTCTAGTAATCTTATGCATCCTGCACAACCAATAAAACATCCGAGAATTCTTGAATTGTGATGCACAATTATTTGATCATATGATATGTCAATGATATTTTATGCCCCTGTTTGCCAAATGACCATAAAATAGTTGAAAGCAACCATGTACAAACTCTGTAGAATGTGAGCAATCATTACTAATATAAAAATGATACTCCCTCAAAATCTTCCTATTCTCCTCTATACTGTTTGGTGCATGCATGAATGCTATATGGACAAATATAGCAACCTATTGAGAGCTGTAATACTTTGCTTGCACCTCATCTGTGGTTGGAGTGTGTAGTTCTCTACAAAGTCCACAATTGAAACAATGGTATCAAGTGGGAATTTTTCCTTGCACAACTTGAATTGCATATCCAACCATCATGCTCTATGTGTATGCCTTGCATACTCATAAATAATTTTTTTACAAAAAATATCCATGAACTGATACACTGGAATTTTTTCAATCACTAAATCACATATTTTAGCCTCTTTTCCATCTTTTATATTGTATGTCACGGTCTTATATTTTCCAAATTCCACTATTTCATTACCGATTGCATGCGTATTCTCCATATGTTGACAAATTGGTAAATGTTGCAAACCTCCGCAATCTATGCATGTACCATTCAAGCATGAGAGCTTGTAAAATTGTTGACCATCCACTCTTTCACATAAAATGGTAGCTATTAATTCCCTTGAAGATCTAGGTGGGATATTTATGTTACAATCCTGCAAAACATTGTTAGAGTGCAAATCTATACATATATTCCTATAAACTTCAAAATGGTTAGAAAATTCAATATGTACCCTACAACAACAAGTTGTGCATGTGTGATTTATCTTCACATAAAAAGGTTTACACATTTCAAAATATCTCTGACTAATTTTAATTTAAGGATACATATATATAAATTTTGCAAAGAATTATGTCTGAGTTGAATCCAAAAAATGTTTTGGATGTGGAACATGAATTTGACTACCAATCCTCCTTCTTACAACATCTCTTTGATTAGGAGATACCCATGTATTATTATTCCAAAATTATTCAATCAAGGATTTCAAAGCTTCAACAATTGGTTTATCTTTTTGCAGTAGTCTACTAGAAAATGCCCATAAATCATTGCTAATTGGATCTTCCACTCTTTGACGCCTTCCCAGGGCTCTCATTAGAGACTTTCTACTTATTTTCAATATTTTTCTTGTCTTTCTAATGAGTCGAGATTTCTTCATTTGAGCGCTTACTATCATTGATGTAAGTACACCTCGTGTGACATTACTATCTTTTGTGCATGATGCAGAACCCACACTCTCATATGCAGTCATTAGATTCTTTACAATAGATTTTTCACTTGATTCATCTATCGTTCTTAGCCCAAGAATCTTCATGACGGGCCTAAATTTTAGATTTCTCATTTTTTCAACAAATAGTTGACATCTTCCTGTCATGTTTAAATTCTCAAAAAATGATCTCCAAATATGATTAGCATTTCTTTGACAAGTATGCTTGGGAATCTTGTCAGGCATTGCTTGCAAAATGTTAGTATCAATATCGATCAAATATTTTGGCTTTCTATAAATAATTCTACGAGCATCAAAAACATTATGTGTGAATTGCATACCATCTTGAGTGCCTTCAACATGACACGATGTTGTGCCTACACCTTGGGATGTAACTAATGGTGTGCCTTCAACATGATACAATTGTGTACCTCCACTTTGGGATGTAGACAATGGTGTGCCTTCAACATGAAACAAGGGGGTGTGTACACCTTGGGATGTAGACGATGGTGTGCCTTCAACATGATACAAGAGTGTGCCCACACCTTCAGAAGTAGATAATGGTGTGCCTTCAACATGATACATTGGTGTTCCTTCAACATTGGATGATGATGTCTCTTCATTTTGGGAACTCATAGATGATGTGCCCGCATCTTCATAATTCAATTGTCTTGTTGCACGCAAGTTTCTCATTCATTGTCTTTTTATTTCCAATTCCAATTCTCTCTTACTTTGTATTGATGTTTCATGTTCCTCATCCAAAGAAAAATCTTCTTCTATGGTATCTAATTTTTTTTGTTCACGAAGTTGTCTCATTCTTTCCCTTTCCTTCTCTTTGTCTCTTTCATGCTCTTCCGGTGTTAAATTATTTGCTCGTTTCCTTGGCATAATGATGATTTCTACATATGAATTGATTACAATTTTAAAAATATAATATAAATGTAAAACAGTAAGTCAAATTATAATATAAACCTCTTACAATATGACAAATTATAATGTAAATTTATTACAATTATATCAAATTATGTATTGAACAAGTCTATATCATACAAATTATAAACCAAAACACTCTTTATTCATATTTGACATGTAAAAAAATAAAAAACTTACCTCAATTGATAAATTTTGGTGATAATAATTTACTTTCATAATTTGATGTTGATTTTTAAACAAAAAGATGGTGCAAATTGATAGAATATGCTTCTTTATCACTATCGACACTGTGAAAAGAGAATACTTGTTGGATAACACACATAACTCTAACAACATACATAAAAAGTGTGCCTCTTTTATGAGATCCTTGGCAAAGAAGACCATTTATTTTAGTTTTTCATAGTGCGAGCACGCTATAGCACGTGTGCCCTATGCAAAACTAAAAAGTGTTATGCATACTCTTGAATAGGGTGTGCGTGCTATAGGGCATGTGCCCTATGAAAAATAAGAAAAAGGGAGGAGAGAGAGAGAGAGAGAGAGAGAGAGAGAGAGAGAGAAGGGGAAAGGGAGAGAAGGGGAAATGGATAGAGTAGGAGAGAGAGAAGGGGAAGGTCAAAGAGAGTAATGAGAGAGAGAGAGAGAGAGAGGGGGAGAGAGCGTAGGAAGGTGGGAGAGAGCATATGTGTGTGTGTGAGAGAGAGAGAGAGGGTAGGAAGGCGGGAGAGACAATATGTGTGTGTGTGTGTGAGAGAGAGGGGGTGAAATATGGTAAGAAGGTAAAATATAGAGGATAGGAAGGTGTAGAGAGAGAGAGAGAGATAGAGAGAGTTCTCCCTCTCTCTCTCTCTCACTCTGACTATTTTTCATCACTATTTAAATCTATGACTTAAATAGGGTGCACGCCCTATAGGCCAAGCACACTATTGAAATCTATGACTTTCATAGGGCGCACACCCTATGGAAGTCATAGATTTCAATAGTGCACTTGCCCTATAGGGAGCACATGCTTTGTAAGGCATTGGAATTTACCAATCCTAAGGCTTGGATTTTCCTTGGAGATCCAATCCAAAGGCTTGGATGATTCAAATAGGCCCGAGACGTGTTTTTTAATAGACATAAAAAAAATGACATCTATTTTTGTGTGCTCCTTGTTAGGTTTACTCATGGCTTAAGAACGTAAAAATCAGACGATGTGATATTACAGATCTCTCTGTTTGCTATCTAAGCATATGATTTATTTTGAATTCTGATTATGTTAAGTTTTTCAACTCTAATTCCTTTTGTGTGTATGTCTATTTTTTGTAAAAACCCAACCTGTAGTAGTTTGGGCATAAATTTTGGCTCGTTCATTGAATTGTGCAACAAGTTACATTTTTAGAAACTAGACTCCATTCTACACACTTTAAAGAAAAGAAAATTTTATTTTTGATTAGTTTTAAATGATTTCTACTGGGAGCATACATAAATTTCATGTTTTCAGGATGTGTGCACTTCGTAAATTCATCAAAAATTATACATTCATCAAAAAATTACCAAAAAATTCTAGGATAAACTACGTGGTGTTAGCTAATTTTTCACTGGAGTGATTAAAAACATTTAAAAAAAAAGTTAACATTTTAGGGGGAGCACACCAGACGCTATGTTATGTTTTTTCACAAAAAGTAGGACCACTTTTTGTGCTCCCCCTTTTTGAGGGCCTTAATCTACACCATTTTCAAAATAAGTTAGTAGTTTAGGAACTAGATTCAGAGTATTACAACTCTTGTTTTTGTCACATCTTAAAATTTTGAGTCTAGCTATCTTCAATTTCTTGTTGAAGTTCAGAGTTTTCTGATTTCAAGAAAAAAGTGGCATCTTATACCCCCTTTTTGGTCCCCCATCTTTGTGCACTTACCCCATAAGTTTACATAACCCATATGAGTTATGAGAAATTGTGAACATTTTGATTACTTTACATAACTCATACGGGTTATGATGAATTCTTTATATTTGAATCCCAATGGCCTAAAAACTAGCAGTGCAAGTTGTTTGAAGGCCCCACTACTATTGCACATGATTTTATGGGATAGTAATAGTTAGGTTTTGTTTATTTTATTGTCATTTTTTTTAAATGATTGATTTTTCTTATATTTTGGATTCTTTTTGAAGTTATTTTATCATGGTTACTTTAGATTATAATAAAATGATGCTCATTTGTTGTTTTTAATCAATATCAACAATGGGAAAAAACAAGAGAGGAACGATTGAACAATAAGAGGCAGTAAAGGAAAGACAAATAGAGTGTATGAGGAGATTACATGAAGGTACATAATCTAATGCACTTAATGAAAATGATGAATATTCAACAATTGAAATTGATATGATGAATGCACCAAATCAAAATGATCAACATACACCAATTCAAATGCATGAGATGAATCCACCTAATGAATGTGATGAACATAGACCATTTGAAAATGATGTAATGAATGCACATGTTAATGAAATTCAAGAAGATTTACCATTTGAATTTGATGTGATTAATGCACATAATGCACCAATCGTAACACCTCCTAGAATAATTCATAGAAATCCAAAGTTTCTAATAGACATTGATGAAAATGTTGAGGCCAATGCATGAATTTTTTTTTGAAAGTTCACAAGGGTTTCTCCCAACCAAAGAGATGTTGTTAGAAGGTGAATTGGAATTAGAAATTGTGAGCCACGTCCAAAACAATATTTAGATATGACACAAACATAATTTTATGAAAGATTTCCTTAGATTAAAATTAGTCAAAGATTTTTTGAGATGAAAAAGCTATTTTATGTTAAGATTAATCATGCACGTACTACATGTTATTGTAGGGTTTGAATTTTCCATGCATTATGATATTTATCACTATATATGTGGTACTTTGCACGCTAACAATGTTTTGCAGGAATGTGGTCTACAAGCACCTCCTAAGTCACCGAGAGACTTCATTTCAAGTGTACTCTATAAACGAGATGATGAGTGCATTTATTATAAGATGATGTGTTTGAAAGGATTTTGTCCTACATGTGGTGGTTTGCAAAAGTTGCATAGATTCTTACATCTTGATAACACACGCAAAATTGGGCAGGAACTAGTTTTTATTGGAAAATACAAGTTAGTCACATATGGTGTTAAAGATGGAAAATAATTAAAGAGGTGTGAGCTAGTGAAAAGGGATATATGCGTAGCTGATTTTATGAAGATATTTTAAGACAAACTAGTTTATGAGTACATAGGTCACACACATAGAGCTAGGTGGTTAGATGAGCATTTCAAGTTGTGTAAGGAAACTTTCCCCCTCGGTACTATTATCTTTGTCATTTATTTTGCATAGAATTATACACTAAAACCTCAAAATGAAGTACAACCTATGTATTACCACTCTACACAAGTTAGAATTTTTGTACAGATAGTATTCATGCATGCACATGATATCACAAAGGAGGACCTAAAGGTTATAAGAGAGTATCACTTCTATATCAGCGATGATCATATACATTCCTCAGAGTTTGTGCAAGGATGCTTTAAAGTTTTCTATGATAGTTTAAGGGAAAGAGGTATAAGATACAACCAACACTTAATATGGTTAGACAATTGCACCTCACAATTCAAGAATGAAAGGATGTTCTACTGGTTGACTAGGATGCATGTGACAAGTGGTGTGCAACATTTTTAGAATTTCACTGAGGCGGGTCATGGAAAGGGAGAGCGTGATGGTGTAGGAGCATGTGTGAAAAGATCTCTTACCAGAGAGGAATTGAAGTATGAAGGTGGTGTGGTGTTAATAGATGGAGAAACAATTGTGGAATGGTGTAATTCTATGATGGGACTAGGTAATACAGGTAAGTCTATGGTTTGCAGATATTTTTGGTTAATATGTGAATCTAGCATTGAAAACTATTTAGATTGTTGTACACTTACAGAATCAAGTGACATGCATTCATTTAGAAGTTCAAATGCAACATCATTAGATATTTATACTAGATAGATTGCATGCTTTTTCTCTTCGTGTATGCATTTTTTGTGGGATGAATGTGAATCAAAAGAGTGGGTCGACCAATGGTCTTGTAGACCTTTGAAAACCCTAGATACATATCAAATTCCTCAAGCACTACAACTGAACTAGATGGAAGCATTAATGGATTTTGACCATGTATCCGACCTAGTTGAGCCAGGTAATTTATCAATTTATTACTTAGTGAATTCATTTTCTCATCTTGTATGCATTTTAAGGTCAATTTATTAGTTCTTTATGTTGATTTTGGTATTAACTTATAACCTTCTACTAAATGCAGGTCATGTATATGCAGTCGTTGCATATGAGAACAATGAAGAAGGAACAAATTACTTTTTGTGTCATTGTATTGAGGCCAAAAATAAATTGACTACTACAATCATTGATGGAGAGAGTATTGAGTACCCAATAGGTTCTGTTGTTGTGACAGGAACATGACTTAGAATGTATCATTGTTGTGTCGAGTTGTATTGAGACCTCTTAAACTCAATTTATTACACTTTTTATTGATATTGGGATTAACTTATTTTTATAATAAAATGCAGGTACCCTATCAAGAATTCTAACGCCTGGTTGTTTGAGGACTTTGAGTCACATAGACATTCTTCATTCTCTAATCTTGTTGTTGCAACAAATATTCAATTGATTAAATATTGCAGTAGACCTCTTAACAAGAATTTGTGGAAAGTTCATGAATCTAACCATGAGGCAATACTTGACAAAATAAGGGTTAGAGATGATCTAGAAGGTTCACTTGATTGATTTTGGGCCATAAAGATGAATGATTCTACAATATGGTAGAATAATTTTGCCAATTTGTAGATGATTCTATGTGCATATGAGCTATAATGTTCATATTTAGATGCCAATTTCTTTTTATAAAAACAAAAATCAACTGTAATGTGCATATTTAGATGCAAAATTTTGTATATATAAATAATAATGAGCTTCATCATGCATATTAGATGCAAAATTTAAAATAGAAAAGTGCCCATGGGGCTGATTTCCAAATATTAAGAGCCCACATTTTGTATATCCTAATTTGTACCATTTGATTATAAATATATATTGAATTTTTAATCCTTACATTTGTATTGTCTTAATGGCATGTAAAGTGAAAATTTGTTTCTCTTAATTTCTTTACAAAAATTAGATTTCAATTATAAGGTCCAATGATCCACCATGTTACCTAGTGCAGGAGCACCTAAGGGTCCAAGGAGACCTCAAATGATGAACATGTAGTGTTTTGGTAAATGGTGCATGTTTAGTCTAAATAGGATTTAATAAGATTATTTTGATCATTTGATGTTGTAATAAGATCTTTGTGTTAGATTTGACAAATGCAAATCATCCCAAGAACACCTGCATGCAAGACTGTCACAAAGAGGAAGCAAAAAGACAGAAAGCTATGGCGGCCAAAAGGCCAGAGACTGCAAAACCATGTTGCCAGAAATAAGCTTCTATTAACAATGATGAAAATAATACAATCTCTTTATTGAAATGAAAGAAGTGAATCCTTATAAAAGGAAACACCAAACCCTAAAGGCTAAAACCCTAAAGAATTATAAAGCGCCTAAGTGAAACTTAAGCCTAGAGTATGATAAACTAATAATTAAATGATTTAATTATTAGCTAACATAAGACTACTCTAACACCCCCCCTTAAGTGTAACTTAGGGAGAAGCAAAAAAAAGCTAAACTACTGCAGAAAGCAGGAAAGATGGGTCCCGGCAACTAGGCCTGATCAGGTACCCAATACAAAAAGCAAAAGATGTCCCAGAGAAAGGAACAAGAAGAGAGCAAGAAACTCCTCTGAAGCATGTCTGAAAACTCTGTCAGAAGATACTGCTGGAACCCCCACTGAAGTGCATGACCAGGTAGAGAAGACAAGTGTCTGAAGAGCTGATCAATCGAACCAGGAAGCAATAGAACCAACAGGTGAACCCCCCCATAATGATGAACTGGGAGAGGTGACAGGAACACTAAAATGCAGTACCAGAAACAGCTGCAGAAGAAGAACCAGGAACACCAACAGTGCAACAGAAGCACACACACAGGATAAAGGGCGGTGTCATAGACACAGTCTACATGGGCTAATGTCGTGGAAGGTACGCTCACTTGACAAGAGTGGATGCGCCTATAGTGGCAAATGCATCAGAATCCCCCCATGGCACTTTATAACTGAGTGCGAATACTAAAACTGAACCAGGTGAAAAAGATCCCAAAAATGCAGAAGAGGGAACTTTATCTCAGTGCGTTTACAGAACAAAGATACATCAGAAAGAGCATGCAAGCTCAGAAGTCAGAAAGAAGAGTGCACTAAGAAACCAGAAGAAGAGATCCCCGGACCTGTAGAACCAAGCACACCACCAGAGGGCATAAACTGCATAACTCGGAGGAGTGAAAACTTAGAGCAGAATCTGGAAGAAATACCTCTACCACTGAATAGTACACAGAACCAGCTTTCCGACGATATCTCGTTTGCCGAAAAAGGAGTCCGGATGAGCCAGATATGACTCCCGGAAGGCAAAAAGAGACATCAGACTTCAACAGCAAAAAACATTGTTGAAACGGTAGAACCCAAAACCCTAACCTCCATCATCGGAAAGAGCTTGGAAAAATCTTTCCGACGATATAAAGAAGTCAGAAAAAGGCCCCCGTATGCTCCCTGTAGAGCGAAAAAGGCCCAGGTACCCCCAAAAAGGCCAAAAAAGAGCCCCAGGGGCTAAAAAAAATAGGCCCCCGGGCGCATGGCGCGCTCCGGGGGCTGGGCCGCAGCCCCTGGTCGGTCATATGACCGCACTGCTATGAAAGGAGCCCGCGGGGGCTGAAATGGGCCGCCACCGGCGGCTGGGGCCAGCGGAGCGGGGGCGCGGGGGCGCTGGCGGAGCCGAGGGGAGGCCGCAGAGGAGCCGGGAGGCGGCGGAGCCGGGAGGAGGCCGTCGGAGCGGAGCAGAGGGCGCGGGCGGCGGGCCGAGGGCGGCGCGGGTGCCGGCGGTGGGCGGGGCCGGCGGAGCGGAGGGCGCGGGCGGCGGGGCCGAGGGCGGCGGAGGCCGCAGGGAGGCGCTGTAGCGGAGGGGGCCGCGGCTGCGGTGGCCGCTCGGGCGGTGGCCGCGGCTGCGGTGGCTGCGGGGTGGCACGGGGGTGGCCGCTGGGCGGCGGCCCCAAATATAATTTTTTTAAAAAAAAATTGCCGTGTACCCGCCTCGGAGTGCGTGCCAGGGCCGTACGACCCTGGTATGCAAAAATTTTTTGCCTCAAATGCCACTGTGTCCAAAATGGACAAGTTTTATATGGATTTAGGGGTTCTTGGGCCTTCCGGACACAATGGTGGTGTCCGTTTTTGCCCAAGGTGAGCCAAATTTCAGCTCCCCCCCAGATCCACAAAAAAATTCTGAAACCCTCTGTGCTTCAACGAAACTCGAACAGCGAACAACAGGAGAGCTCTGATACCATGTTAGATTTGACAAATGCAAATCATCCCAAGAACACCTGCATGCAAGACTGTCACAAAGAGGAAGCAAAAAGACAGAAAGCTATGGCGGCCAAAAGGCCAGAGACTGCAAAACCATGTTGCCAGAAATAAGCTTCTATTAACAATGATGAAAATAATACAATCTCTTTATTGAAATGAAAGAAGTGAATCCTTATAAAAGGAAACACCAAACCCTAAAGGCTAAAACCCTAAAGAATTATAAAGCGCCTAAGTGAAACTTAAGCCTAGAGTATGATAAACTAATAATTAAATGATTTAATTATTAGCTAACATAAGACTACTCTAACACTTTGAAGGTCAAATGATGTAATACTTGGAGTCATTGAGTCAAAATTAGTCAAATGTGTCCAAAGTAAAATGGTGATTCCCTAGGGTGAAGGGATAGTGTTGAAGGATTGCATCCTAACACCAAATGGTCTATGCCATTAGCTCCCATTGGGAGGGTAAACGCTACTGACAACCCCATTTCACCCATAAAGCCACTACAACATTTGTGACCATGTCAGACCAAAGTGTCCCCAAGGTCCACTAAGTACGATTGGACAACGATCTTTCAAGGCTCGTATATTGGACCTCGTGAGAGGTATCAATGAACCATCAGATGCTACATGACCATGTTTTTGAGGCCTACAATAATATCTCTTTTTTCTAGGATATTGGACTTTGTTTGAATTTGGCATGGCAATCTCGCTTGATGCCAAAACTTGTAGTGAGGCTCAGTTGAAAGTTACACCACTGGGTATCTTCCAAACCATTCATCCTAGCATTGAATAGTCTGCACCATTAGCTCCTATTGAGCAAGTAAATGCTAATGAAAACCCTATTTTGCCCATGGATTCACTAGGACATTCATGACCATGCAAGACCAAAGTGTCCCCAAGGTGCACTAAGCATGATTGGGAAGCAATCTTTCAAGGCTCGTATCTCAAACCTCATGAGAGGTATAAAAAAATTATCAAATGCTACAGGACTGTGTTTATGAGACCTACAATAAAATCTCTCCATTCTGGGAGATTAGACTTTGTTTGAATTTGGTATGGCAATCTTGCTTGATGCCAAAACTTGTAGTGAGACTCAGGTGAAAGTTGCACCACTGGGTATCTTCCAAACCATTCATCCTGACACTGAACGGTCTATGCCATTAGCTTCCATTGGGTGGGTAACCGCTAGTGACAACCCCATTCTTCCCATGGAGTCACTAGAATGTTTGTGACCATGTTGAACCAAAGTGTCCCCAAGGTGCACTAAGCATGATTGGGAAGTGATCTTTTGAAGCTCGTATCTTGGACCTCATAAGAGGTATCAATGAACCATTAGATACTACAAGACTATGTTTATGAGGCCTTTAATAACCTCTCTCTATTATGGGAGATTCAATTTTTTTTCAAATTGGCATGGCAATCTCGCTTGATGCCAAAACTTGTAGTGAGGCTCAGTTGAAAGTTGCACCACTAGGTATCTTCCAAACCATTCATCTTGGGACTAAACGGTCTATGCCATTAGCTCCCGTTGGGTGAGTAAACACTAGTGACAAGTCCGTTCCACCCATGGAGTCACTAAAATGTTTACGACCATGCCAGACCAAAGTGTCCCCAAGGTGCACTACGCACTATTGGGAAATGATCTTTCGAGGCTCATATCTCAAACCTCGTGAGAGGTATCACTGAATCGTCAAATGCTATAGGGTCATGTTTCTAAGGCCTACAATTACCTCTCTCCATTCAAGGAGATTGAACTTTGTTTAAATTTGGCATGACAATCTCGCTTGATGCCAAAACTTATAGTGAGGCTCAGATGAAAGTAGCACCACTAGGTATCTTCCAAACCGTTTGTCTTGGCACCAAACGGTCTACGCCATTAGCTCCTGTTGGGTAGGTAAATACTAGTGACAACCCTATTTTTCCCATGGAGTCACTAAAATGTTCGCAACCATGCTAGACCAAAGTGTCCCCAAGGTGCACTAAGCACGATTGGGAAACAATCTTTCAAGGGTCGTATCTCAGGCCTCATGAGAGGTATCAACAAACTATCAGATGCTACATGACCATGTTCCTAAGGCCTACAATAAAATCTCTCCATTATGGGAGATTCGACTTTGTTTGAATTTGGCATGGCAATCTCGCTTGATGACAAAACTTGTAGTGAGGCTCAATTGAAAGTTGTACCACTTGATATCTTCCACACCATTCACTTTGGCAACAAACGGTTTGCACCATTAGCTTCCGTTGGGTGGGTAAATGCTAGTGACAATCCTAGTCCACCTGTGGAGTCACTAGAACGTTTGCGACCATGCCAGACCAAAGTGTCCCCAGGTGCACTAAGCACAATTGAGTCACTATATTTCAAGGCTCATATCTCAGACCTCGTGAGAGGTGTTGGCGAACTGTCAAATGCTATAGGACCACATTTTTTAGGCCTATAATAATCTCTCTCCATTCTAGGATATTCAACTTTGTTTGAATTTGGCATGACAATCATGCTTGATGCCAAAACTTGTAGTGAGGCTTAGTTGAAAGTTGCACCACTGGGTATCTTCCAAGTTGTTCATCCTGGCCCTAAATGGTCTACGCCATTAGCCCCATTGGGTGGGTAAATGCTAGTGACAACCCTATTTCTCCCACGGAGTCACTAGAACATTTGCGACCATGCCAAACCAAAGTGTCCCCAAGGTGCCTAAGCACCATTGGGTATGTCAACAAGCATTCTGATGTGTCGAGAGGAAAAGTGGGACCATTACTAGGGTAAACCTACCCAACCAGATGTGATGGAAGTGTTAGTTTGTGTCCATAATGAACAGATGTTTTTGCTCCAAGTTGGTTATACAAGGGACATCATCAGTAGGGTAGGTTAGGTCCTTTGTGTCTTAAATGTGTTAGGTTCCTATGGACCATTTTGGTTTGTAATAAAGACTACATGTTAAAATTTGGTCAAAGGGTCAATAATAGACTACTAATTGATGTTTTGAGTTCTCATGATGATCACATTTCAAGAAAACCTTCAAAGCATGAAGGGTACCCACAAATACATGTAAGGCATGGATCACATAGAAAAACACTCGTAAGACATGATTATAGTCATAAATGTATGCAAGGCATGAATTCCAATACACATAAGGTAATGATCATATGCTCAAGGCATGAATCACAGATTTGGATATACATACACATTGTTTGTATACACTTATGAAGCTGCATGTAAATAATGCATAAACCATGATTTTTCTTTAGCCAAATAGAATACTCATAATGTATGAAGGATACACATGAATACAATGTAGTACATAAAGCATGAATTCACTTAAATGATGAATTACACATGTGAGCACACGTAGCACATAAAGCCTACACATAATTTTTCTTAAGTCATGAAGCATACATGTAGCACATAGATTATGAACACTAGTACATTTGAGGTCAAATTCTGATGGCTATTTGTTGGATTTGCAACGCCCATTTGTCAGCATTTTGACATATGTGTCCATCACCATTTTTGTGTTGCAAATTGCGATGGAAGAGGTCATCATCAGTTTTCTAACACCCCATTCTATCGAAAACTTGCCCATGAATACTAGCTTTGTTATGACATTTCCTATAGTCCATCTATCGAAAATCCGACAAGAAGACCTATCAAAAATATAGCATGGCTGTCTCAATTACCTATTGAAAAGAATTACTTTCCAACATTAGAACTATTGGAATAGCGACAGATCCACAACCAATGTCTAATAGATAAACCCATCAGTGCTATAGCATTATTGTCGCTAAAGCCTATCAAAAACTACATATGGGATTGTCGGAATAGAAATGATATGGTAGTATATTACCGATAGGTAGCCCTATCAGAGATATAGCATTCTTGTCACAATAATTATCGAAAAGTAATAGATTGGTCGGAGAGGTGACGGGTGGGCGTATTGTCCAACGGGAAACATTGTTGGATGTATATCACTACCGTCAGAATAAACTCTAAAGTGTCGAAAAAGCGATGGATCTACACGTTAAAAATAACACAGCTCAAGAGACCATCACAGGTTGTCTCTTTCTTCGGTCTATATTATTGACAGAATGTTTTACCTTTCATTAGCTCATCAAATCCGGGGATTTGAAAGAATTTAATAGAATATTTTCATGACAACGTATATTATTTAAGTTGATATTGCATGAATTTATCTACTTTGCGCACTTGTAGACTATGAGGACGGCGATAAAAAAGCATCTCCTCCAATGGCCTAGATTACTCAAGCCATGGGAGGGGATGCTTCTTTATGGCCGTCCTCATAGTATACAAGTGCATGAAGTATATAAACTCATTCAGCGTCAAACTTAAATAATGTACATTATACATGAAAATATTCTATTAAATTCTTTCAAATCCCCGAATTTGATGAGCTAATGAAAGGTAAAACATTTTGTCAATAATATAGACCGAAGAAAGAGACCAACTATGATGGTCTCTTGAGTTGTGTTATCTTTAGTCCTAGCTACTAGGTAAGGCCTGGAAGACTTATACCTATCAATCGTCGAGAATAATCATCGCCTTGCATTTATGTACACTGCACAGTATCTAATATAATTGATCCCAGTCTCACAAAAACATTTTACACTTGTCCAGCTCATCAATATTGGAGGCCTAAAGTAATTTTATATGATCACTAGCACATTTTGTGTGTGCAATGGATGAGAAACAGTATCCAAAGTTTCTAGATAACCATTTATGAGAAGAGGAATGGGTGGAGGCCAAAGAAGGGATAATTATGATGGTTTTATAGATATAGGTTACTGAATCATCATCTCTGCACTGGTACTTAATTTTGTCTCCACTCCATATACATCTTATCAGAATCTAAAAACTCTCCATCATTGATTCCTATTATTTTTTCAGCATCTCCATGGACTGAGACCTTAAATTATTGAGCTTCTTCTTGTTTCGAGAATAGTTTAACATTCTCTACTTAACAGGGCCAACCACGTGAAGGTGGAAGCTCATCTGGCCCCTCCTGGGAGCCTCTTATGACCCTTTACGACATTTTAAGACCTCTAAGATGTATTCTTATGGGTTGTAAAGGGTCATAAGGGGTCCTAAGACACAACAATTGAGAAACATAAAAAATTGTTTGGGAATACCACTCAATTATGTTGTGTCTCCACAAAATTATGACCATGATGCCTACATTTATGTTTCTCAGCTGTTGTGATATCTACATTGCAGTCTGTAGTTGTTGCAGTAGCAGAGCGTATATTCCACAACAAAAAGGAACACATCTTTTTAGCCTGGGTCTGGATCCTACCCCAATTGTCAAAGGATCCAGGGCCAAGCTAGAAAGATGTCTTCCCATTCTATCTGCAACATTGTGTCCATCCATGATCTCAGGAATATCATCATCTTTCCACTCTTCATTTGCCAAAATATACCACTTCTTCAAGCTTGCAGAGTAATCTTATTAATAAAAGAACTCTTGCCAACATTAGGGTACCCACAGATCAAAATAGTTGATGTTATTAGTGCTTGTGCTCAAGGATATCGATTCACTATTTTGAAAGGGCCAACTCATTTTTATTTCAATTGTAGAGAAAATGAGTGGGAGAAAATGAGCGGGTGAAAGTTGATCGAGCACAAGAGAAGGCATTTCATTTTATTTGATCATGAATGCTCTTTGAAATGACCAATCATGTTTTCTATTCGATTCTTTTTATTGTTTTTTTTCCCATATTCAGTAGATAAAAATCATGATGGCAACCACTTAGCCATCTTTTTTATGTTCCAGGTATTTTACAAAGATACATGTATGTGGATTTATCATTCAGTTGCTTGCAATTATTGGTCAAATGCAAATATTTTGTCAAGTTGAAAGGGCAAGATATCAGTTTGGTGTTTTCGGTTTATGTTAAAAGTTGATTTGGTAAAATCCTCAAAAAACACACTACATGTTCTAAAATGTAAAGAAGTTGAATGTTAAATGTAAGATATATATCTCATCCATAGTAATCAAAAGAAATTACATGAAACTTATAAGGAGATTTACCAATCCAAAAATATAAGCGAATAGGAAACATGATTGGTACCTTATGAATTGGTTTTTGAGGTGCACAATCTTCATCAATCTCCTCAGAAGAAGATCCCTCCTCATGAAAAATGCATCTAACACAAAAAAAAATCTACAAAACTGAAACAATGGCATGTTTAGAACAAAGAAATAGAATGATAATAATATGCTGAAAATTCTATTATGTTTAATACATGCAAAAGGACCAGTCCCAACAATTCTTAAACATACTTTATCTGATATGATAATAACATGCTAATTAAACTGATAAAGGTGTTATCTGCATTTAATCTACCAATTACTAATTACACAAAAAACAAATTTACAAAATTGAACCAATGGCATGTTCTTCATGTGGTACAAGGAAGATTTGGCTATGAAAAAAAAAAGTGAAACGAACTCATCATTTTAATTTCGATTGGATAGAGAAGGAGACGGAGAAAAAGAGAAAAAGCTAAGTGTGAGAGAATATATGTGATTTCTTCATCTTTCGAGCATCTGGCATCATATTTGACCGCAAATTTCAAATGCATTTCATTTTATTTGATCATGAATGCTCTCTGAAATGATCGCATTCTACTGGTGTTGTGCCCTAGCCTGTGCTTTCTCTCCATGATTTGATGTTATTGGTGCTTGTGCTCAAGGATATCGATTCAATGTTTTCAAATGTTTGGATCATTTTGGTCATGACTTTTCCTCTAGTACACAGTCAAGAAATGTAACTGTCTAATGATTATATGTAATGTTGAATAGATTAAATGCTTTATTCTTAGTAGAAGTGAATGGAAGGAATAGTGTTGGTGTTAGGTTTCATTTATTATTGAATTCAATGGTTTCCAAGATGTGTTGAGGAGTTTTCTCCTTGTTGAATGTTAATTGTTCCTGCACAATCCACTCATACAACAGTGAAATGCTATGTGATTGACAATTTCATACAATTGGTCCTTTGGCATGTATTAAATACAATCCAGTCACTTATTGAATGCTTTGGAGACTACTGGTTTGACTGTCCATGCATTACCAATGACTGAGATTCATTAAAGGATACGAAACCCTTCATTTTGGGGTTATTGTGTGTGGATTCAAATGTAGGTTTGATTTGGTTAATGTTTAGAAGAGATCAATAAAGTATTTAAATAAAATCTTACATGTTTGGAGAGGTTTGAGAGGCACTTATCATGACTGTACCCTCACAAACAGTTGCATAGACTGGTTTTACTAAGTTTCCTTTCTCTATTTTGAGGTTTCCTTTCTCTGCCACAGGGGTATAGTCAGAGGGTTCATTGACAAAATGATCCTTGGAATGGTTACTATGAATATGAATGATTTGATATAGCATATTGCTCATTTTACTTGAAGTTTGGAATAGCTTGTGTAAGGGTGAAAGTAGTTTTGATCATTTTGGTCATGACTGTTCCTCTACACAGTCAGGAAATGTAACTATCTAATGATTACATGTAATGTTGAATGGATTAAATTCTTTATTCTTGGTAGAAGTGAATGGAAGAAATAGTGTTGGTGTTAGTTTTCATTTATTATTGAATTCAATGGTTTCCAAGATGTGTTGAGGAGTTTCTCGTTTAATGTTAACTGTTCCTGCACAATCCACTCATACAACAATGAAGTTACAAAACTGAACCGATGGCATGCTTACAAAAAAGAAATAAAATGATAATAATATGCTGAAAATTCTATTCTGTTTAATACACACCAAAGGACCAGTCCCAACCATTCTTAAAAATACTATTTATATGATATGATCAATTGTTAATAAAGGTCTAATTCTGTAGATTGTTGCACGAAGGAAGACTTGACCTAGCCAAATCTTCCTTGTACCACTCAAAAAAATGTGTGATAACTATGTCTACTCCAACCTTAATTGTTTAAGAATTCATCATATCAGATAAAGTATGTTTAAGAATTGTTGGGAGTTCTATTAGACCTTTGTTGTAAACATGCCATTGGTTTTCAAATGTTTGGATATCTATTTTTTTTGAAATGTTGATTGTGGTTATCAAATGGACAGCCCATGAGCTTCTAGCTAGGTGTCATTTGTATTGATAGCGTAGGGCATCAAATGTATTGTATCATTGATAGTTGAGAATTTTTAAAAAGAAAATAGGACAAAGAATTATTTTGATTTAGTTTCTCTATTTTGATCTCTAAGTGGCTTACAACCTAGAGAAGTATATGCAAATTTACGGATGCAGTTGCAGGATACATAGTAGCTGATAATTCACAAGAAATCCATGCATCCAATTTGAATAAAAATTAATACAAATAAATAGGGTCCTCCAATGGCCCAATCATCTAGACCTTGACTGTCCCCTCAACCCCCAGTGACCCATCAAAACTGGGTTATCATGCAATCAGTGAGTGATCCTTCATTCTCCTAGTCTGCCTTGCATCCAAACATATTGGAACTACACAATACAATGATAAAAAGTATTTCACAATCCCCCTTCCCTCAAGGAACACTATCAACCATCCCTTCCACATAGCATTTCACTATTGTATGAGTGGATTGTGCAGGAACAGTTAACATTAAACAAGGAGAAAACTCCTCAACACATCTTTGTTGTAAACATGCCATTGGTTCAGTTTTGTAAATTTATTTTTTTGTGTTAAATGCATTTAAATGGACCATCAAGCATAGTAATAATATGCTTAATCTATTAGTAATTATAGATTAAATGCCCATAACACCTTTATCACTTTAGCATGTTATTATAAGATACTAAAGAAGACCTGCTATTTGTCAAAGAATTCTTCATTGTCCCCCACAATGAAGACAATGAAGATTGACCTCCTGCGCCACAAAAAAGAACATTGTAATAAGAATAAGATATAATATAGTGTTAGAATAAACTTTGAACAAAGACATGTAATGCTTAAGCTAATGATCTAAAAAGATGCAAATATAGGAATTGAAAAAGAAGATAGTGCCAAGAAACATTTTCACAAATATGAAACATGAGGAAAAGTAATACCATTAACAATGCCAAGATTCAAAACATTAAATTTCACCTGCAGATGAGTTTCTGCAGTGGGCTGCCCAACATAAAAAATATGTTGAGTTGCATTTGAGCTGTAACTAAGAGTATCATGTAGAACAGACCTTAAACTTTGAAAGTGTTCTCCAGCCTGGCAATTCAAAATTCAATCTAGGCAAGCATCAGTAAGTGAAATAAATTATAGACATCAACATCAACATCATCATAATCATTAGACATAAATTATAGACATCAACATCAACATAATCATAATCATTTGGAGGGTATTCATTTTGGATAGTACTATGTTTCTTGAAAGTTTGTGTGATGCTTCTAAACTTTAAAGACATATTTTATGGCTTAATGATAATATAGATTAGTGTTTTGTTTTCTAATGGAATGTTGTTGATCATTCATGGTCTTGAAGAAAATTTTGATTATTTTGATTCTCGAGTCTTGATGTTGTTTCTCAATGTGATATAGACCGACCACAAGATGGTTCAGTTGGTCCTCTCTTTCTGTTTAATCATTTGTCTTCTTCATGGTGTAAGTGTCAATATGTTATAATCCAACGAACATGTCATACCCCCACTTTTGACAAACCTCACAACATGCAAATCACAGCCAAAGACTTGGGTGATCAGCACACACAAACAACGATTACCCTTAGGAAACAATGATCATTAATATTCATTAATGGTGGGTGGTGATTCCTTGGTAATACAGGCATTGACAACATTCATCATCTTAACCAAGTCATGGGTGGTGATCCTTGAAATAACACAATTAGTAAAAGAAAATAACAACATAACATAATTTGGAGTGAGGAAGAAGGAAAATTGGAAAACAAAATATGGAATAATCAGGTTGGAATTGGAGAAGAATTCAGAAATAAACTTGAATTAGAAAAAAGCCAAGTTATCTAGTTCTTTGTTTGAGGCTAGATTCTAGTTCTACTTTTGTTCTCCTCTGGGTTCAACTTGGGTTCCTTTGGTAGGAACTTGGGTGCTTGGGCCAATCCTAGGTGCACCTGCAGTATTATAAATATGATACATGAGGTATTTTATTCATAATTTTATAGGCTAACTCATTATTATGGTAACATGGGTATGACCACATGCCATACCTTATAATGGTACCCGACATGGAGTGTGGTTCAAATGAAGTTGAACCAAATGCTGAACGTGATGGATATGATCATGATGAAGATGAATATGAATATTAAATCTAAAATATGGTTTGTAATTTGAATTTTCATTGTGAATGAAGAAACTATAGATTCAAGTTGACTCATTTTATGTTGTAGTATATTTGTTCCCTAGATCTACCATATTATATATGTGTAGCCTGTAAGGGATATCTTCTGCTCATCCATGTATCAGATCTCGGTAAGAGTTCTTAGGAGAAAGACAAGATGTCAGTGGGAGATGGAGAAACCAATCTTAGAACACCACTTGAAGCCTTGCAATGTTGAGAGTGGGATAAAGGCTACACTTGAGACCCTATATAAGGAACAATCTTATTGAGCTTCACTTTGTTTCGAGAATAGTTTTATATTTTGTACTAAATAGGGCCAACCACGTGAAGGTGGAAGCTCATTTGGCCCCACCCCCCCTAACATCACTCTAAATTCCCCATTAACATCTAACATTCATTCATTATTTCATCCATTAATAAAATGTAACATTCATTAATTATCACACGATAACATTCATTAACATTCATTAATTATCACACAATAACATTCATTAACACATTATAAAATTTATGAACATTTAATACCACATAATTAAATTCATTGGCATATAAAAATCAGCCATTATCAATTAAGGTGCATAGATGACAATCATTTCTTTTTTTATTTTGATTTCTGGTTTTTAAGTAGTAATCGCTAAGAGGAGTATCGATATCATCATGATGATCATCTACCCTCTCATTAGATCTCAATGCACACCTAGTTCTCTGTTGATGCAAAGGGGGTCATCTGTAATAACATATAAAAGGGTTAAATTAAAAATATTTTATTATAATTAGAAACATTAAAAACATTTTAAAGTATTTTAGTACTTTAAAGGCCATAATCATATAGCTCTTTACCTGATCTAGTCACATCATCAACATCGAGGTCAGTTTGTCTGGCCTCAGCCTCAACCTCAACTTGCTCATTAATAGCAGCCTCTACACTCTCTACAGCTGCAATACAAATTGTTACATTAATCCAAACACCAATTGCAATTAAATTTGTATTACTACACCAATCAATTTTATATGTTTACTTGTATTACTGTGATGCACATCCTCATTGTCATCAACATGCATAGGTTGTGTACAACAAGAATCGACAGGCTGCATTTCAATTTCATACGCATTCATGTTATGATTATTTCTTACTTAAAACAAAGTTACTCACTTTATGTTGGAACTTAACATCAAATAGACTAATTGGTAAATAATTAAATTTGAAATATCATCTATTTAGCTTACTTACCACAACAGATCCATCAGTAGAACCTTGTGCACTTGTTATTCTTTTTGCCACAACTTTATAACCTTGTTGGAAGCCAATTCTCTTGTCCTCTTCTGTGAGACTTACATTGAACTCTGCGCCTTGCATTTTTGCTTGGTATCATCAAATTTTATTTTATTGTTTCATCAAAATAAAAAAATATTTCAAATTATAAAAAAATATTATAAAGATCAAAGAATTATTTTTAGTGTTAAAAGCCATCTACAGATTGTATTTTTCCTCATTCAATTCTGACAATATTAATACTTAAAACTCGTGCAACAAGTTTTGAATAGCCGCCAGAGCCTAGCTTATGTTGCCCGTGCTTTTGTAGTCTTTCCTTTGTTGCCTTTGATGTGTTAGGCAATCTATGAAGAGATTGAAATATGTTAGTTCATATAAATATGAAGAGTATTTAGTACACAATTACATTCTTAACAATATCGCATACCTTCTTCTATTCTCTGGTGGTGTATTTCCTTTTTTTATTTTAGTTTTCTTATTCGTGTCCAGAATAAGAGATTTCCACTCTAAATTAGGAATGCAAGGGGGGCGCTGGTAATTCAAGTTTTTGGTTAATGTACACTTATACTGGTCCCTAATATACCTCAAACATAACCTAACTTTTTGAAGGAGCTTACCATTCTCAAATGCACGAGGTCCAAAAAAGTTTTTCATACTCTATTGGTGTTCAAAATGGATGCTTATGCTCTTAGGCTGCCAATATACCCTCAGGTTGATTTTAGGATTGGTTAGTTCCAAAATGTATAAGGATCTTAAGGTAACTAGACCAACTATAGGGACAAGACTGCCCTCTTCACTTCTGGCTCTGCAAAACCAAGGCGGGTGCACCTAACCCAGTGAAAATTATACTTCACACACCAAAGACTGGGTCCAAACAATAGATTGAATAGTAAGAAAGTGCTAAATGCTAACCTCACATTCATTGACTCTCCATTACTATAGGGTGTTACTACTATCAACCAAATACAATTAAAACTTGAAAAGGTGTTGATATATGAAGATGGAAAGAAGTAAACAAGAGCCAATCAAGCATTGAACTCAACTGAATATACTAATCCCTGATCAGTGCCATTATCCATTGGGAAAATCTCAAATACAGTCATTGAACATGAACCAACTACTGTCTAAGACTCATAGCCATAAATACAAACATTCCAGCCCATCCACTACTTATAACATCCTTCTGTAGACAAATCAAAGTGAATCTATGTCCTATCCAAAGTATATTTCACTTGATCCTAGATCAAGAACTGAAGACTAGAACATATACAAAGGTAATCCTATGCAATAGATCAGAAAATCTAGAATTCACAAGATTGACACCAAGGAGAGACTTGAAAGCTTGAAATAATTGTATTAAGTATAATGAATCATGTACATGTTCAAAGCAGAGAAGAGAGAAAACCACTTCAATAACCTACAAAAGACTACAAGGAAATTCTATTCAATCTAATACAATATGATACTGCTTGCTACAACTCCCTAGAACTAATCAAGATTAGAACCCTTTCAAAATAAAACATCTTACTTCTTATACCCCTAGTCACCTTGGAATCCTCAAAAAGGATGCATCAAGCTTTGGGTGACTAGGGTTAGGGTTTCAACAACTCAACCAACCAAAAACTACATCAGAATTTATTGCAGGGGAAGAAACATAAGCAACCTGGAGAAAAAGAATCTTAGACGGATCCGCAATCATCAAAATTCATGAGAACAGTACAAAACAACAAGGAAATGCCATGAAAACCAGTCAAATTGGCCACCTACAAACATATCTCGAGCACAGAGCCATACTTCTCCTGGTACAAAAACATCATGCCACCTACCACAAGGACCCTCAAACCAGTCTGCAACAACCAGCACCACCAAATCAATCGAAACCAGCCATTAAAACCATAAATTTTGGTACCTTATGTTGCCTAAAACCCTCGGCAAATTTGAATTTGAACTTCAATGGTCATTTTATGGCTTTAACAGCAAATCAACAGTCAACATTTAAAATCAGATCAACCTTAAGTCGCAACCATCAGATCTCTCCCTTTCGCGGTCTTTTATGATCTTAACTCAATTGCCACCCTGGGTTTACCCTCTAGCAATCCTGCGATAATGCATTTCCAATTCGTGAAAAGAAAACTTAATCCACCTTCTAACTCCGTGACCTAGCAACCACAGGAAAACATTAAACTTGGTCCCACATTTAGTGAACTAGTGACAAAAGGTCACCGCCAGTTCGCAAAACATTTTATCTATCTGCTAGAAAGTTTAGCGATTCCGCAAATGCTTGTTCGCTGAATTGCTAAAACACTTAGAGAATCACCTCTATTTCACGTGAATGAGAAAAACCTTCATAAATTTTTCAAACCACCAAAACATTTATCAAAACCACTAAGCCTTCGCCAAGAAGATCAACGGCCGTCTGAAGTTCGCATACCCATCTGAGATTCTATCAGATTACATGCCCACCGTTAGATCGAGAATCTACTCCCATCTTTGACAACCCTATGACACAAAAAAAAATCAACGGCCATCGCAAGATCTTAAGCCTCTGACACACTCGATGAGATCATACGCCGTTCATCGATTCACTGACAGGATCAGGACCCTCTGACAAGCCTGGGAACCAGGTCCCACTGACAACACTCCACTTCATACTCCCGTGGACCAATGAGATACTGCCAAGTTAACACACCTGGCAGTGGACCCACTCAAAAAGAAAGGCTATGTCACGAAAATGAATCAATGACGGGCGCAGCTTTGCATACCTCTGACAAAACCCTTGCACTTTAGCGACATTCGTTAGATGGAGATGGTGTCAGAGAGGGGCCCAGGAAAGTATTAAGCTGAAACATAGGAAAATTTAAACGCTGAGACTTAGGCTTTAAGGAAAATATCAGGCGCAAGGGACTATAGGAAAAATATTAAATTCACCGGGGGTAGAAATTTAGGAAAATTTAACACTGGGGCCGACGAAAATATAAAGCACGTGCATTTAAAAGTTTTTAAGTGACCCGAAAAGGTAACACCAAATTAGAAAAGGGCCAGGAATTTCAAAGGGTTTTTGTATGCAACAGCTATATTTTCAAAAATTTGAACCAGGGCTAAAGGCTCTACCTAAAAAATAACTGTAGAGCCCAGGGGAAAAGGGCTAGAGCCATGAAATTTTTTGCACGTGCTAACATACTCTCTACGAGATCATCCTTTAACTTTTGATTTTGGGTTTTCCACCTTTTAAGAAAGAAAATAGTGTTAGATTAAAAAATGGATGTAATGATAACTATCCTAGCAATGATATGAAATCAAAATAATGGATTGGGGTTTTAGTTCGGATATGATGTTCCACCCTGTACAGATGGTGGGCCCGAATATCCACAAACACTTGTCATTAAGTTTACTATAAAAAACATCATTCCCTACAAAATAATCATGGGATCATTAGTCAAAGGATATAATAGTATAAAATAAGAATACAATAGATGTAAGCTTCTCATATTGAATGCAAGGTGTAATTAACATACGATTGTATAGTGAAAGAAAGGTCCAATCTTTAAAGTACCTGGAAGTTTTTCTATTTTCAAGGGAACTCCTTCTTCGCTCACAAGCAATATGCAATCCTTCACCATTCCCATACTAGGAATACTAGTACATCCAAGAAAATCACCATCAAGTGTTGCATCCCCTGTTGCATAAATTGAATCCATTGCAAAATGGCCCTAAGAATGAACACTTCAAGGGAAATAAACATATATATAATGATAGAGAAAATAAAATCTGTGTACAAGTAGGTGGTGTCATGGCATCTGTGGCCATGCTACATGTTGTTGACATTGCAGGACGCAGTACATCTGAGCCTGACATCGTATGAGGCGGCAATAGTAAATGATCATTGACATGTGCCAAAGAATAAGATTGTTAGAGCATAATAAAACTAGTGATTAGCATGGACAATATTGTTAGAGAGTAAAAAAAAATAATCCAACATGCGCTCTTCCTGAACCAGTTGCAGTACCCTCAACATGGCCGTGAGGATCAAAATTACGCAAAAAAAGTTGTAAAAGCAACACATCTGCTTATTTTTTAATGACATTTAAAAGACTACTATAACATAAAAACTATTATTGAACTTTTGTTATAATTAAAAATTACATTTATACTTACTCTGTAATTTTGAGATAGGTGCATCAGTTTAGTTGCCCTCTTTTGTGACTCAAGAGTTGGAGGGAATATAGATGCCAATTCAGCCAATCTTTTTCCAATTTTGTGGAGGCATTTTTTAAATGGAGAGGCTGGCTCATCACAAGTAGCCAAATCAACAACTAGGTCCTCATCAAAGGACTCCTCTTCAGGGACTGCGGGTTCCTTTCCCTTTCTCTACTGACCATCTATCTGTGACAACAATATTACTAACACTATTAGTATTAATTTGAAATAGTGATGAAAAGAATATAATAAAAAATATTATTTAACATTTTGCTTCTATCTAACTTGTAGTACAATAACAAAAAGGTTTACCTGCTAGGAAGAAGTGCATGCACGATCATCATTGTCCCCTCTACGTGGTTGCTCCATATTGTGGTCTTGTGTTATTATTTAAAGTTAACCAATACTTAGAAATGACTACATTAATAAATTTCATTAAAAGATGACGATTGAGATGAGGTGGATGGTGAGGAGACTCTCTAAATGTGGTTGGCAAAAAAAAAAACAATTATTTAATGGTACATATTATGTACCTACACCCTAATGATAGTGACATCGTTTGTATCTATGCGATTCAAATTGTAATCAATAAGCAGCTCTTCCCCTACACTTATTGATTTTATCGCACATGCAAATACATGATTTCCCTCGTGCGCCTCAAATATGCAATTGGGTTGCTTAATAGTTGACAAAGGTCACGTGCTATTTATAAAACCTACAATATTCCCTGATACTTTTGGCCTTCCGTCGATGTATATAGCCACTCTCGAGCAGCTGTACAAAAAATAAAAACTGATTAATTTTAAAGATTAAGAATTAATTAACAACTACAATAACATGTTCTAATTTATGACCTCTCACTTTCCTCATTCTACCTTTCCCCACTAAGTACTCCCATTGAATTTTCTAATGGTGTTGAGATCTCAAATGTGATCTTTATGGATCTTTTTTGCAAGCTTAGGAAGATATTTAGTAACGTACACCATAGTTTGGTATACCATATATACCTCCACCATAGAACCCTCAGGACATGCTCTTTGCCGAACCAAAGCTTTCAAAAATTTTAGGTGCCTCTCAACCATCCACATTGACCGAGTGTGTACGGGTCCACACATTTCAATCTCCTCAACTTGGTGTATGAGGTAGTGTTCTTGTGCATTAAAAAAGGTTGAAGGTATATACTTTTGCATTTTACACATTAGATGAGGAATTCTTCTCTTCCAGTATTTTATATCTGCTCTATGGATTTTTTTAGATGACAGCCACCTACAAGACATTCAAAACACAAAAATATATAAACACAAGACTTTACAATATATACAACAAATTAAACATATATCATTGCTTACCTCATGTATTTTCCAAGATCATATATCACTTGTTTGATGTTATTGTCGAAGTTCTCTGGGAGAGATAGGGGTAGCACATACTGCAACAATTATAAAAATAATCATATTATTCTTTTCTCATATAATACAATGAGAAGTACATGCAGTTTACAAATATATTGTAAATACAAAAGAACATGACTTACCTTGATGAAGGTATGCCAATCATGCATTTTCAACCCTGGCCCAAATTCACTTTTCTTTGATATGGTACTGCTTATGTTTGCAGCAAATCCTGTGGGAAATCATATTTTTCGTATGACTTCTTTTATGTCATCACTTTGTTGTTCTATTAATAACCAAGGAAGGGCACTTGTATTAATCCGTTCCCCATTTCTATTTGATTCAATGAAATTTTCCATTGCATGATTGGATTCATGAATGTTGCTACAAATTTTGACAATTTTTTCTTTGTCACACCTTCCATCTAATATCTTCCACGATGTCTCCATTACATTCTTTCCAATATGCATAGTATCAAACAAATGCACAATTTGTAGGTTCTTGTAGTAGGGAAACCTACTAAATTGTCTAGGACAAATTTTTAGTCCCTTTAGAAGGTGCTCAGTAGTGTTGCCTTGACGACATTCATGATCATCAATCACATAATCAGCAAACAAAACACAATAAAAATATACAAATTCCAAACATAAACTATTAGGTAGAATGATAGTACCTTGATGATTAATTCTATTATATTCCAACTTCCATAGGTGAGGTGTCATTCTCCCTGGCTTAGATGTAGTATCTTCTTTCCCATTGAAAAGATTTTTTCAGGTAATTTGATAGTTATGATTTTTGTGGAGAAAGTGTCTATGCTCATCAAACACTTGCTTTCCTAAACTTTTTGAATGACAAGATTTTATCTTTGGATCACAAACTGGACATGCAAATTTTCCCTTTGTTTGAAGACCTACAAGATAATGATACAATTGGATTAAATATGTTAATTTTTATTTTTAGAATTATCACATGCAACTTGAATTCACCATAACATACCAAAAAAATGTGTTAGCCCTGGGGCATCATGTATTGTCCATACAAACATTACATGGAATTGAAATTGTCTGTCTCCTATTGGTCTAGAGATGTCATACATAGTGACACCTTTTCATAACTCCACCAACTCATCGATAAGAGGCTCAATATATACATTCATATCTTTAACTTGGTATTTACCTAGTTGAATGAACAATAACATTATATAATTATTGTGACCATTTTAATGCAAGATTTATAATTACATGCAGATAATTGTTAAATGATCAAATACTTGGAACAATCATTGCCAACATAATGTGCTCCCTCTTTATTGACATCCATGGAGGAATGTTATTGTTGATGACAAAAACAGGCTAAACAAAGTAAACAGATCTTAGCTCTCCAAATGGATTGACACCGTTCGCTGCCACTAAAACCTTGAGATTTTGAGGTTCTTCGATAAAGTGTGGCCATTTTTCCTCTATGTTCTTAAATACAGAACCATCTGTAGGCATTCAAATAATGTCATCTCGACTCTTATTGCGTGCATGGTAATCTATACATTGTGCCAAGCTACTACACCTGAATAATCTTTGCAAACGTGGTATAATGGGGATGTAACGAAGAACCTTGTGAGCCACCTTTTTCATTATTTGATCTGTTCGATATCTACTTGTATGGCATTCAAGTCATTCTGTTGCAAATTCATGTTCTTTATGATAAATAATATGATAATTGGGACAAGCATCTATTGCTTGATACTATATTCTAATATCTTTCATAGTGGCACATAATTCTCGGTATGAGTGAGGGAGAATATTTGATGGTGGTAACAAAAACTCACCCATCAATCTATATAAAAAAATATAAGTTGTTAATAACAATATTTATGGTACATGTTTCACCATTTAATTACTATAATGACATATATGACATACCTTAGCATACATGACATTTTTGTGTTAGATAAACCATTCATAACTTTCAAGTTCAACAACAACAATACAACAGAGAGAAGAGTTGTTTGGGAGCCTTCATAAAGGGGTGTGGATGCCTTCTCAAGTAGAGGTATATCATGGATGACATCAACATCATCCTTATCATCATCATCAATTGCGCCAATACCAAATGTGTCATGGATCAATGTATTAGTACCATCATCTGGTGCATCATCATCATCTTCCATGGGATCATAATCTTCAGCTTCAATATTCACACCTCCATGATCCTCCACTTCCAAAGTCATATTCTCCATATTCGCACCTCCATGGTCCATATCACATACTCCCCTGGGAAGGTCGTGATGAACTACAATTGATTCAGAACTAGAATGAAGAATCTGTAATTCAAAGATTACTAAGGAGTTGATGATTAGATATGCAAGATGATTAAATCAGTATTATGTTGTCATTGATGTCAACTAGCTTGACAGTACTTATCTTGTAAGTTACTATAGTGACACATCTGAAGGAAGGTGAAAGAGATGAAGAACAGAAATATCTACATGAGGAAGATGTATATGACAGATGAGGATAAGGAATACACTGAGTAACTTGTTGATGAGTCTATGACTTGATGGAATTGAATTTATTATGTTGCATTCATCTATGATGAAGAATAGAGATGAAAGACACAAAGCAGTGTTGTCAGTAAATAAAGCATTTTTAGTATACACCGACAAAGTGTAGTGTATATCGAGCATAGTATTAACCGAGCTTGTGTTCACCAATGCATTTCTTTGTTAACCGAGGAAAACAAAAAGGAATTAAATGATCCATTTAGCCGATAAAGTGATGAGCTGTAAAGTGTATGAAATCGAGGTAACAGATAATGTTTGTTATGAAGATCGATGGCTAACATAAATCAAAAGGATCTAATGGAGCAGATTGAAATGTGTTACTGACACATCAGTCGAGGGAGCTTAAAGCAAAAAAATCTATGAATATGATTAAGCGGCAAAATCTGATGGAGGAAAAGAAAATGATTTACTCATCTATATAAGAGACATTGATTTCATTATGAAACAGATGCTGGAATAAGAAGATACTATAGAATAATCGCGTGAAGAAGTTTTTTTTATCATACTGGTTAATAAGAACCGAGCTACAAAATAGTTACCGAGCTACAGAGAGTTATTACCAACGGACAGTAAGTTGATACAGTATTGAATCTGAAGTGTTATATTGGTCAGAAGTATTTGAATGAGCTAAACATTGATCTGTAAGTTGCAAACTGAAGTTGTATTTAGGTAGATCACCTACTGTTACACATTTAACCATTGTACATAGTTAAATCTCTTAACCAAGTGGACTATGAAAGTCTTTTGATGTTTCATTCATAGAGTGAACATTGTTATCCTGTCAACCCCAGAGTGATTGCTGGTTGGACGATAACTTCTGGTCTAAAATTGGTGCAGGAGCACACCTAGCTAAAACCCTTAGCTCTTTATTTTATTTTTTTGGCATGTACTGACTCTAGCCAAGTCAGGAGAGTGTGTGTGGACCTTAGAAGGTCATTTGTTTTATTTTCCCTAAGATGGATTTGACTAGGTCAATCCATGTCTAGTTAGTTTTCTTAGAAGTTGTTATGTGTGTCCTTCAAGGAGATATTGCAAGGATAAGTCCTAGAGTGAAAAGAAGATTCGAATAGCTTAGGATATGTTTTCATGAATTTAAGGATGGTTATATGTCATATGTAAACCATTATAGAACAAACCTAAAAGGTTGGCTTAATATTGCAAAAGTTGTAAATTCTTGTCAAAGTTGTCAATTTGGAAAAAAAAGTGCAAAAATGGGACAAGGAAGGAAGAATGCTTGTCGAAAGGCTAGATCATGCCCAGACATCATTAACATACCTTATGAAATTCCACAAGAAGATCTCAAGCCCTACCTGATAGGAAAAGCCAAAAAGACAAAAAGTTACTATGTCAAATTTTTGGATTTTTCATAACAACTTTCATGAGAATGTTGCAGACTGAGCTAGGAAAAGGAAATGATGAATGTAACACCTCAATCCATGATGGGAGGTTACATAGGATGTGGATAACCTATTCAAAACCACAAGATAGCATTTGTAACAGCAAGCAAGAAGTTTGACAGAAGAAAAATTCTGAGTCTTTGGAATATCACAGTTTTGTACTTTTCATTGCATGTATGTGAAAGAGGGAGAAAAAGATCATATTAGCTATTGATCCTTGTTCATACGATAGGGATAAACATTTTCTCTTCACACCAGGGTTAGATTTGAGATCATTAAACTAATGTTTTAAAGGATTTTCTCTCTGACTGGTACACTTTTTTCAGTTTTGCAGTGCTGCTGTCTTTTTCTTGCATGGAGGATAAAATGTATTAGAAGCTGTGTTTTAGCATCTATTTCATGTTATTCATGTTCTTATAGAACTTTTTCATTCACACCAGTAATTTTTAGAAGGTCATCCTCTCATGTTTTGAAAAGCTTTTGTGTTGGGTCATTCTGCTGTCCCAAATTTGACAGTCCTGTAGCTTTTTGTTTGCATGAACAGTATAATGGATTGAAGTCCATGATCTAACTATAGATTCCTATTTACCATGCATATGTGATAATTTTTCATTCATTAATATAGTTATTAGGAGGTCATTTTTCTTGGGTTAGAAAATCATCTTTGTTCTGGGCAGTCTGCTGCCAGTGTTCTAGTTGTACATGAAGATGTTCTTGCCACTCCCATTTCCACCATAGAAATTTTGTGGGTTTTTGTTATATGGGGGTGGAGTTTTATTATATGATGTGTGTAGGAGGAGGGTCCCCAATAATGAGTTTTGAATGCAATGCATTGATGCCCTAGGCGAGTTCAAAGTACCCAGCTAGGAAGCAATCAACAGTAAGAAGAAGAAAAAGTGGGTTGAATGCATTGAAAGCTTCAATCCAAGTTTGGATTCAATAAGGGGGATGTGTGAAGGATCATAATCTATATATAAATCCTATTTGGCAGACTATTAAGGGGAATCTTGAATTAGAGAAGGAAAACCTCATTAAGAGGGCCAGTTCAAATAGGCCTAATTGGTGCATTTGAGACAGTTTTGGAAGATTGAGTCTCTAAACTCAATTTGTTTGTAATCAGAAAGTTGAATGGGATTGAAGAACATCTAAATACATCCCCCATTCACTATGAAGCAAGAAAAATCCATGTTATGTGTAAACAAAGGTTTATAGCAAGATAGAACCATTGGTTGGGCAAGCATTTGAATTGGTGTAACTAGGTGGGGTATTTGGAAGGATAGGATTGGGATCCTATGCAGGGTAGGGTATCTAGTTGAAACCTAATAGGAAAAGAGAAAGCATAAGAAAGTACTTATAGCTAGTAAGGACACCAGAGCAACCCCATCCCTACTTACATCAAAAATCCTCTAACAAGGTCACACCTAACAGTGTGTTTGTAAACCTTTAACAAGGTTGGGTCTTCACCGACCTCACTTGAGAAGAGTGAAAAATTTTGGGTTGCCAGTCCTAGGTGGTTTTTCTCTTTACAGGGTTTTCATGTTAAATCTCTTATGTTATGTGTTGATTGTGATATTTGTTTGTGATCATACTTTGCATATTACATGTTAGATTTAATCGGTAATTAATACAGAGTTTAGATTGTCAATCGGTAAATACACAGATAGTGGAAGTATTTTATGGTTACCAACTTGCAGAAGTAGTAGAATTGTTTTGGATTATACATTTTGAATTGGGACACTAGATAACTGATTCAACCCCCTCTTAGTTATTCTAATAATTGGTATCAGAGCACTGGTTGCTTAGAACAAAGTTTTAAGGACTTCAACAAAAAGGTCTCAAGATGTATAAGAGGGAAGTGCCAAAGCTGAACAAATATAACTTCATAGTTTGGCAAAGCTGGATGAAGTTGCACATATCTAGAATTGGGAATTCTACACTAGAATTGATGGAGAATGGCTACATTGAACTGACACCGGGTCCCCTAACTCTTGATCAACTGAAGGATAGGCATGAACACAATATCACTATGATGGAACTTGTTGATGCCAATGCTGAATTTAATGACATCAAGGAATGTGATACTATTGAGAAGATGTGGGACAAGCTGACTCTAATATATAGTGGAGATGCGAATGTCAAGAGAGCCAGAGCAGAAAGCCTAAGAGGTCGATTTGATGATATGAAGATGAAAGAAGGTGAGAACATTGTGCAATACACAAACAGACTAAAAGAGGTAGTACATGCTATTAGAGCATCTAGCAGAGCTATTGATGATGAAACAATTATAAGAAAGATTCTTAGAACTTTTTTGCCAAATTATGCGATCAGGATCTTTGCAATTCATGAAACAAGGGCTACATCCAACCTCACCCTTGACACTCTGATTGGTAAGCTTGCAACCTTTGAATTGAATAACTTTAACAATAGTGTTGTACCTTCTTTTGAATCTGCTTTCATGTCCTCTTTGAAGATTGGTAAGTCTAGTAGCAAGATTGATAAGAACAATGACAGTGACAGTAATACCGATGATGAACTTGAGGAGCTTGAAGCTCTTATGGCCAGAAGATTTCCCAAAGGTAAGGGAAGATATAGAGGCAAGTTACCTCTAGCTTGTTTTAATTGTAAAGAAGTTGGCCACATCGCTACTAGATGTCTGAATAAGAAAGATGATGATAGATCCAAAGACCGATCTGAAGGAAGCTATGGGAGAAGATTCAATAGAGGCTATCAACACAACAACAGAGACAACCGAGATAGCTATGACAAAGGGAAAAAGGTATGTTACATAGCCGAGGAATTTGAATTTGAATCTGACACTGATGATGATGTAGAAGTAGTATTTGTTGCTATGAAGGATGATTCAAAGGAAGAAGAGAAACATGAGGAGACAACACTAATCTCTAAAGTAAATAGAAATGATACATGGATCATAGACAGTGGCTGCACACATCATATGACTTGTGATATAGAGAAATTTGATCTAATTGATGAATATGATGGTGGATCTGTTAGAATGGAAAATGATGCACCTTGTATGGTGAGAGGTAAAGGTTCACTAATGATTAATGATAGAATAAAATGTGAGAATGCATACTAGGTAGATGGACTAAACTATAATTTGATAAGTGTGGCACAACTAAACAACTCAGGTCACTGACTTTCTTTTGAGAGCAGAAAGGTAAGAATTTATGATGATGGAGGAAGACTTGTTGGAATCGGTACACAATCCAGAGGTAATCTATTTTATCTTGATATTGATCAATCTTCTTGTTTATTAATGAAAGATGAAGATGCATGGTTGTGGCATAAAAGGTTATGTCATGTGAATTTTGATAACATGGTCAAGATTAGTAAGAAGAAAAGAGTTAGAGGATTCCCTAACTTGTCTAAATTGGATCATGTTATGTGTCATGAATGTCAGAAAGGTAAGATGACTAAGTCCAGTTTTAAAAAAAAAGACTACTCAACAAAGAAGATACTTGAATTGGTTCATACCAACCTATGTGGTCCTATGAGAACTCAGAGCTATTATGGTGATAGATACTTTATTATTTTTGTTGATGACTACACTAGATTGATGACTGTTATGTTTCTAAAAGAGAAATCTGAAGCTTTTAAGTTGTTTAAATGGTATAAGGGTAAGGTAGAAAAAGAATCTGGAAAAGAAATCAAATGCTTAAGATTTGATAGAGGAGGTGAATTTATCTCTGATGAATTTACTAATTTCAGTAATGAGAATGGTATTAAGAGACAGGTCTCTGCATCGAGAACACCTCAACATAATGGGATTGCTGAAAGAATAAATAGGTCAATCATTGATTGTGCTAGAACATTAATTCTACAAAAGAATGTTGCTCAGACATATTGGAGGGAAGTTGTCAGTACAGCTGTATATGTGCTTAATCGAGTACAATTGAAGGACACCAACCGGACACCTTATGAGCTATGGTTTGGACACAAACCTATTGTAAGTTATTTTAGAATTTTTGGAAGCAAATGTTTTATTATGAAGGATGAGAGAAATGGGAAATTGATTCTAAAGGTGATGAAGGAATATTCCTAGGATATTCTACTAAGAGTAAAGCATACAAATGTCTGAATAAGGTTACAAATAAGATGATTTAAAGTAATAATGTTTGTGTTGATGAGTATGATAACATAAACATAGAAGAAAGAAAGGAACCGAAAGACTATGGTAGATTCACTTACATTGAACTTCCTGACTATCTACCGAAGTTGCAACTTGTGATAACTGGTTAGCAAAAAAATAACCCCAAGGAATAGGAAAGGGAAATTGACAAACAAGATGGTGCTACTGAGCAAGAAAATGAACCTGAACAGGATGAACAAGAAAGAAGAAATAGAGTACTAGCTAGTTTTGTCAGAAGACATCATCCTGAGATACAAATTATTGGAAATAGACAAGCTGGAATGCAGACTAGAAGCAAAACAAGATAAGGTACATGTTTGGTTTGTGAATTTGAACCAAAGAATGTGAAAGTTGCATTAGAAAATGAAGAATGGGTTAATGCAATGAAGGAGGAAATAGAACAAATAGAGAAAAACAAACCTTGGTCCTTAGTACCTCGACCAAAACATAAGAATGTTATCGGTACTAAATGGATATTCAGAAACAAAATGAATAAAAATGGTGAAGTGACAAGAAATAAAGCGAGATTGGTATGCAAGGGATATGCATAGGAAGAAGGCATTGATTATGGTGAAACATTTGCACCTGTTGCTAGATTGGAAGGAGTTAGAATGCTACTTGCATATGCTACACACAAGAAATTTAAGGTTTATCAAATGGATGTGAAATCATCATTTCTGAATGGTATACTTGAAGAAGAGGTCTACATAGAACAACCTAAAGGATTCGTTGATCTAGATAATAGAAACATGGTATGTAGATTACACAAAGCTTTATATGGTTTAAACCAAGCACCGAGAGCATGGTATGAAAGACTGCATACTTACTTGTTAGGTATTGGATTTGTAAGAACCAGTGAGAATAATAATTTGTACATGAAAGGTGATACTGATGACACTATTATCATTGCTGAAATTTTTGTTGATGATATTATTTTTGGAGGTCAAGATCATATATGTAAATCTTTTGCGGATGACATGAGAAATGAGTTTGAAATGTCTATGTTCGGAGAGATTAAGTTCTTTCTCGGATTACAAGTGATACAACAGAGTGATGGGATATTCATCACACAGTCCAAGTACATAAAGGAAGTCTTGAAGACATTTGGCATGGAAGATGCTAAACCTATAGGAACACCAATGGCTACTGGAAGTAAATTGATAAAGGAAGATGAAACTACAGAGGTAAACTAGACACTTTGCCGATCCATAATTGGTAAGCTAATGTATGTAGTTCACAGCATACCAGATATAGCACATGCTATGGGAATTGTTGCTAGATATTCTGCTAATCCTAGAGAATCACACATGATTGCTACTAAAAGAATCTTCAGATATCTGAAAAAGATAGAAGATTATGGATTATGGTGTCCTAAGGAAGGTAAGTTTGAGCTAAAAGTTTACACCGATGCTGATTGGGCTGGAAATGTGGATGACAGAAAAAGTACCACCGGAGGAGCATTTTTCTTTGGTTAAAGACTTGTAACCTGGACAAGTAAAAAGCAGGCTTGTATTTCTTAGTCTACAATTGAAGTAGAGTATGTTGCTGCTGCTACTAATTGCTCAAACATTTCATATATCAAACAAGTGTTGGAAGGAATGAATGAGGTAATCATTGACCTGGTGATCATATGTTGTGACAACACAATTGTAATTAATATCTCAAAGAATCCTGTGATGCACTCAAAGACAAAGCATATATCAATTAAGTATCACTACTTAAGAGAACAAGTGCAAGAGAAGCAAGTAAAGTTGGAATTTGTTACATCTAAAGAACAACTTGCAGACATTTTTACAAAGCCTCTACCAAAGGACACTTTTGAATATTTGAGGACTAGACTTGGGGTCCATCCCCTATCTATCGGTCACTAATGTGATCTAGATGTTGCATCAGCCTAATCTTATTAGAAGATCATCCATGTTGATGCGACATAGTTCACACTTTGAATTTTGTTCAAGGTTGTGATTAAGTTTGAAGAACTGAAACAGTTTGGGATATCAATATACTTAGATATAGAGGGAGTATTGGACACCAGAGAGTTATTTAGCTACTAGAGAGCTAAGTATTTATTTGTTTCTTTGGAATTGTTGTCAAAGGGAGAAATAAATAATATGAAAAGAAAAGGAGATTTGCACCAATGAGAACTATCTAAGGGAGAGATGATCTGAAAGGAAATTGAGAACTGAAAAAGTTATATCTACAGAATGACAAAGCTGTATTTTATAATACTATTTTAGTAACGTAGTGATTAAACATAATAAGCTAGGGAGAGCTTACACTACACAACATTTGATCATAGAGTTGTAGAAAACATGTTTGGTATGTGTATGGTACATTTCATATTACTTGAGTTTCCATCAATGCCAAAGGGAGAGATTGATGAACTAGAACTAATTCAGAACCATAATGAAGAATCTGTAATTCAAAGATTACTAAGGAGTTGATGATTAGATATGCAAGATGATTAAATCAATATTATGTTGTCATTGATGTCAACTAGCTTGACAATACTTATGTTGTAAGTTACTATACCGACACATCTGAAGGAAGGTGAAAGAGATGACGAACAAAAATATCTACTTGAGGAAGATGTATATGACAGATGAGGATAAGGAATACACCGAGTAACTTGTTGATGAGTCTATGACTTGGTGGAATTGACTTTATTATGTTGCATTCATCTATGATGAAGAATAGAGCTGAAAGACACAAAGTAGTGTTGTCGGTAAATAAAGCATTTTCAGTATACACCGATGAAGTGTAGTGTATACTGAGCACAATATTAATCAAGCATGTGTTCACCAACACATATCTTTGTTAACTGAGAAAAATAGAAAGGAATTAAATGATCCATTTAGCCGATAAAGTGATGAGCTATAAAGTGTATGAAATTGAGGTAATAGATAATGTTTGTTATGAAGATCGATGGCTAACATAAATCAAAAGGATCTAATGGAGCAGATTGAAATGTGTTACTGACACATCAACTGAGGGAGCTTAAAGCAACAAAATCTATGAATATGATTAAGCGATAAAATCTGATGGAGGAAAAGAAAATGATTTACCCATCTATATAAGAGACATTGATTTCATTATGAAATGGATGCCGCAAGAAGAAGATACTGTAGAATAATCACGTGAAGAATTTTTTCTGATCATACTGGTTAATAAGAACCGAGCTGCAAAATAGTTACCGAGCTACAGAGAGTTATTACCGACGGATAGTAAGTTGATATAGTATTGAATCTGAAGTGTTATATTGGTCAGAAGTATTTGAATGAGCTGAACATTGATCTGTAAATTGCAAACTGAAGTTGTATTTAGGTAGATCACCTACTGTTACACATTTAACCATTGTACACAGTTAAATCTCTTAACCAAGTGGACTATGAAAGTCTTTTGATGTTTCATTCATAGAGTGAACATTGTTATCCTGTCAACCCTAGAGTGATTGCTGGTTGGACGATAACTTCTAGTCTAAAATCCTCTAACAAGGTCACACCTAACAATGTGTTTGTAAACCTTTAATAGGGTTGGGTCTTCACCAACCTCACTTCAAAAGAGTGAACAATTTTGGGTTACCGGTCCCAGGTGGTTTTTCCCTTTACAGGGTTTCCACGTTAAATCTCTTGTGTTATGTGTTGATTGTGATATTTGTTTGTGATCATACTTTGCATATTACATGTTAGATTTAATCGGTAATTAATACAGAGTTTAGATTGTCAATATGTAAATACACAGACAATGGAAGTATTTTATGGTTACTGACTTGCAGAAGTAGTAGAATTGTTTTGGATTAAACATTTTGAATTGGGACACTGGATAACTGATTCAACCCCCTTTCAGTTATTCTAACAAGTCGACCTATATAAAAATGATGAACACAAATAAACCATGATAATGATCTCATCATCAAGTGTATTTCATATATATATTAATTGTTAAATAAATATAATGAAAAACTTACCAATTCATGATAATCAAACCCTCCTTCAATGTGACCATTATCCCTACAATGTCTCTTAACTGTTTTGATTAGAAATCTTCTAGTGTTTAAGCCCTTACAAATATTGCAAGGACAATAACATTTTCCATTGCCTTTTCTTTTCAAGTTTGACCATAATCTATTGATTGTAACCCCATTACCTTCTTCACTTGGATTGTTTGACATGATCCTTCTTCACTTAGATTATCTATAACCTAATTATATATAGAAATTGAAAACTTAGTTATGAAATGATTTTGTAGTATAGTATACCAAATTGAAACACTTCTATTATTGTAGTCTTCCACCTCAAACTCTTTCCTATTGTGGCAAGAAAGAAAGATATTCAAATAATATAGTAGTTTGTAAATCAAAATAAAATATCATATATATTATACACAAAATATTATCCGTACAATGCATCAAATTTGACCAAGCACTACTGGGAGCTAGACTCGACAACAAATGGACTTGTGATGATTTTCACAATAATACATTTGTTGCAGGGTATAAGGTCCCACTAGTGGTTAGGCAAATCTGCATGGTGAAGGTTGTATATGTTGTGTGTGTGTGCGCGCATAAAAAAAGGGGGCCTTTATCTTTGATCTTAAAATGAAAAATATGCCTATCTAACATTTTTTGAGGGTGCAAGGAAAAATAAATGGAGGCAACTTGAGACCACAAATGGAGGCAAGTTGTTGATTGAGGGTGCAGGGAACAACACTCATCAATACTTTTATCAAATTGTAAATTTCAATTTTGAACCATTCTATGAATATAGAACATGGATGTAATCTTAGAAAATAACAAAATGTAGAAATGACAGATTACTTATTTTTTTATTGTACATTACTTACTATTTGAGTGCACGTTCCACCTGCAACTTGATCAAGTCTTATTTGATGCTTCAATTTTGTGTTCACTGTCTTGTAGAAGTACATAGTTTTGTATTTCCCCAATATGTTATTCAAAAAATAATAATAGAATAAAATACTTGTTGAGAAAGATCATCATAGGAGTATTAGAAACTTGAGATCCAAAGGTAACACAACATTATAAGACTCTTACATCCAACCTTCAACTCATGCACCTAATAAATAGGAGAAAAAATACATGAAATTGAAAAATTTAACTAATGAATTTTGTTTTTCTTCTCATCTTAATTAGCCAAATTTATATGAGATTCTAAAGAAGGCCTCACTCTTAATCAATCAAATCTTCCTTGCACCACACAAAAAAACTGTGATAACTATGTCTACTCCAACCTTAATTGTTTAAGAATTCATCATATCAGATAAAGTATGTTTAAGAATTGTTGGGACTGGTCCTTTGGCGTGTATTAAACAAAATACAATTTTTAGAATATTATTATCACTTTATTTCTTCGTTGTAAACATACCATTGGTTCAGCTTTGTAATTAAAAAAAATAGAGTTAGATGCATTTAAAATTATCTTCATTGTCTTTTGATTGTCTAAATGCTTCTTTATTTGTCAGCCAATTAATACATGCTAGTATATAAAGAAGACAATGAAGATTTGTTTGACAAAAATGAATACACAAAATTGAACCAATGACATGTTTACAAAAATTATCATAATTTGCAAACAAAACTGAAACAATGGCATCTTTATAACTCATTAAGAGTGAGGCCTTCTTTAGAATCTCATCTTTATTATGAGTTTGAAGAGAGTTCATGCCATGTGTGATAGAACCTACTTTATCTAATATGGTGCATTGTTAAACAAATTAAGGGTAGAGTAGTTATTACTTAGTTTTTTGTGGGGGACAATGAAGATTTGTCTAATAAATAGTATGTCTTCTTTAGTATTTCATGAATTTTTACCACATATACTGTTTCAAGCCTTTGAGTCCTGGAGAAGAAGAATGGTGTAAGTTGAATAGATCACAGTGAATGGGGTGTTGAAACATGGTGAATAGACCATGATGAGATGATACTTGATGTCGTGACTAATTTTCCCTCACAAACAGTGGCATAGACTAGTTTTACTAAGTTTCCTTTCTCTATTTTGAGGTTTCCTTTCTCTGCCGCAGAGGTACAGTCAGAGGGTTAATTGAAAAACTGATCCTTCGAATGGTTACTATGAATATGAATGATTTGATATAGCATATTGCTCATTTTACTTGAAGTTTGGAATAGCTTGTGCAAGGGTGAAAGTAGTTTTGATTGTTTTGGTCGTGATTGTTCCTCTACACAGTTAGGAAATGTAACTGTCTAATGATTATATGTAATGTTGAATGGATTAAATGCTTTATTCTTGGTAGAAGTGAATGGAAGGAATAGTGTTGGTGTTAGGTTTCATTTATTATTGAATTCAATGGTTTCCAAGATGTGTTGAGGAGTTTGCTCCTTGTTTAATGTTAACTGTTCCTACACAACCCACTCATACAATAGTGAAATGCTATGTGGAAGGGATGGTTGATAGTGTTCCTTGAGGGAAGGGGGATTTTGAAAGACTTGTTATCATTGTATCATGTATTTCCAATATGTTTGGATGCAGGGTAGACTAGGAGAATGAAGGATCACTCACTGATTGCATGATAACCCCACCAAAGCATTCTTTCCTTTAAGTTTCCACAATATCTCAAAGTATGATCATTACTCTTTACTTTCTTCTATATGCTATTCTTTCTATGGTTTTTTTATCTCAGAAATATATCAAAAACATTGCAGATGTTCATATAAAAGTAAAATATTGTCCTTCAATTGTTCCACATTGAAGCATTTCCTCTTGGGAGTATTCTCTTCGTTTGTATAATATCTATAAAAAATGGTTCCCATATTTCTTCAAGATCTATTTTAATCTTTATATTGCAATTTTGATTAGATTTGACCAATAGTTGATTTCATTAGTATTTTATAGCATATACTCCTAATGTGAAATGTGGAGAGAAAGAAAGAGACACACTAGGTATGAATTACATGATATGCCCATCATCACTTAGCACTTAAATAATAATTTATGGACATGGAACAACCCCCTAACTTTTGGATGTTTGTTTCATGTTGGCCTCTTATTATATGCAAAGGTAGGCCTGTCTTAGGCTAACAACCACAATGTAGGGGCCATAAATTATGGATCCCAAAATAGTGGACACTCATATTAAATTAGGTTCACTATACTACAAGGGAATGGAAACCATGCAATAGTGCCTCATGGGGATGGAAGCAACCCTTCACCAAGAAGATGACTATGTCTGCAATATTTACTAGAGGCAAAGAACATAATTTGGTTCCAACAATTACTCCTAGAAGATAATAGCACCCACAAAACACTTGGAAAAGATAGCACTCACTATATCTTTTATCACTCTTTTAAAGCTGGGACAATAAATCTCAAAGATTGATCAATGAATTCTTGAACACAAAGAACCATTGACAATTATGATTCATGTGTACAATAGCCAACAACCAGTTGTTCCAATCATGGTGTCCAATAATTATGTTAGAAAAAGAATCTACAAATCCCTTACACAACCATAATAGATTCAAACCATGAACCATAAGAACCTAACAATGGGACTAACAAAGATACAGCCTAAACAAATCTTGATCATATTCCACCCTATTGTAAGGTGCAAGAAGTAACTCTATCTTAAAGCTACACATTCCTCTAGATGAAGCTCAAAGGTTAGGTAGCTGAAGCATAGCAATACTTGAATGAATATAGGAATAATTTGATATACAATCATTTTCTAGCTTGGTTTGTGGGTTTTCCACATAATATTTTTCCTTTAACCACATTTATAGTTTGAGAAAATCAGAAAAAATTGTTTTAGATTTATATTATCCTTTTGAACTAGCACACTGCCATCAAAATGCATAATCATTGGTCATCTCAAGAAAATTCCTTTTGATTAGTAGGATATCCTTATAAAAATTTGATGCATGGATTTCTTGTGAATTATCGATTGCTATGTATCCTGCAACTATGGAAGGAATAGTGTTGGTGTTAGGTTTCATTTATTATTAAATTCAATGGTTTCCAAGATGTGTTGAGGAGTTTGCTCCTTGTTTAATGTTAACTATTCCTACACAATCCACTCATAAAATAGTGAAATGCTATGTGGAAGGGATGGTTGATAGTGTTCCTTGAGGGAAGGGGGATTGTGAAAGACTTGTTATCATTGTATTGTGTATTTCCAATATGTTTGGATGCAGGGCAAACCAGGAGAATGAAGGATCACTCACTGATTGCATGATAACCCAGTTTTGAAGGGTCATTGGTTGAGGGGACAGTCAAGGTCTGGATGATTGGGCCATTGGAAGACCCTATTTCTTTGTATTAATTTCTATTCAAATTGGATGCATGGATTTCTTGTGAATTATTGACTACTATGTATCTTGCAACTACATCCGTAAATCTGCATATACCTCTCTAGGGTTGTAAGCCACTTAGGGATCAAAATAGAGAGACTAAATCAAAATCGTTCTTTGTCCTATTTCCTTTTAACAAAGTCTCAACTATCAAAGATACAATACATTTGATGCCCTAAGCTATCAAATATACAAATGATGCCTAGCTAGAAGCTTACAGGATGTCCATTTGATAACCATAGTCAACATTTCAAAAAAATGGATATCCTTGAGCACAAGCACCAATAACATCAAATAATGGAGTTAAAGCACGGGCTAGGGCACAACACTAGTAGAATGTGGTGATTTCAAAGAGCATTCATGATCAAATAAAATGCAATGCATTTGAATCTGATTGCAGAGGCTCGAAAGATGAAGAAATCACATACCTTCTCCCATGCACAGCTTTCGCTCTTTCTCTCGCTCCTTCTCTATCCAATCGAAATAAAAATGATGAGGTCGTTTCACTTTTTTTTTTCATCTATACTCCAAATTTGTCAAAATTCCGATGGTCAATTAAACACCCATCGGAATACCGACACCATCGGGGCCTATTACAAAAAAAACACCAAATTCATAATAAAAAATTACCCATCAGAAGCTTCTGTCGAAATTTGGCCCCAAATGTAGTAGTGGAAGCATACACATGAATTCTCTTAAGTCATGCATGTAGCCTGTACACATGAATTTAGGTTATGAAGAATGTACTTGAATGTACACATGAATTAAGGTTATGAAGAATGTACTTGAATACACATGAATATACTTAAGACATAAATCCTACACATGAGTACATACACACAAGCATATTTGCATACTAACAATGAACACACAATGAACAAATTGGATCGAATATCAAGTTTCATATATATCAAAATGAACAATAATTGTGTACATATCAAAAAATGGCATACATGCCAAATCTATAATAGAGTTACAAAAATGTGGCATCGACTATGTCAAGGTTGATATGTACAATAAAAATGTTGAATATATACACAAATTGGTCATTCAATGACCACAACTAGATCTGTATATCTCTATCAATATCTACGACTCTACTGGATCATCAAAATTGAGCCTCTTCAAAGCAGAAGGTGGCTCACTAGGTGTCTACACAAGAACAATTCAAATGCTAAATCAGATATCTTTTCTCAAAATAACATCAAAATAACTAAACAATGGATTGTAATTTGTTGGCAATTGAATTGTTGGTTACCTCATCTCTTTCTTCTACAATTGGGTCGTTCTCTAAAGTTGATGGTCCCCATCTTGCGCGAGTTGGACTCCTAACAAAATGTAAAGGAAGAGGATCCATGGGTAGTTGTGAAGAGGGTTAATGTAATAGGTAAAATAAAATCAATACTTGGTTAATAACATATATGTTAGGAAACACTAAAAAATAAAAATGCACACACTCATATCTAAATGCATATGTTTAACATGAATATAGAAACAATGCATACCAGAACCTCATATGGCACTCATGTACTCGTAGGAGGCATCACCATTGATGAGACAGCTATGACCAATTCCTGTATGAACAATCATAACATATGTCATAGTCATAGAGGAAGGATTTCTAAGAGATTTATAACAATCAAGAATGCAATTGAAAGTAAATATAAAAATGTTATCTCTTCTCTCTCTTGAACATCAATGACATTAGGTGCATTAATTAATTCTATAAAACCCAATTATTTCTATATATAAAACAAATAAGTCAGGTGCATTCATCAATATGGACTATAAGTACATGTTTAATCATGAATAATACATTTCAACAAATAAACTTAAATTCTATTGAATTACCTTTTGTCATTTGGGTGTCCTCGAGGATTTATTTCTCTTTCTCGATGTCCTCAAGTCAGGTGAGCTACCCTAGCAAAAAAAAAATTAACATAAGAGAAACAAATATGATACCACATGGGTTCAATTATAACTGTAAATAAGAGATGTGCAAAATATTATAAGTTGCAAAGCTTTCAAACCTAGAGTCAATGGTAGAAAGTGTGATATCATCAACTTCAGAAATCTGAGCAGATGACAACCCCTATAAAACACTAAACAAATATGCATATATTAAATTTTATTTTTTTGAAACATATATATTATTCTAGTTTTATGAATATTTTAAAAAAATTACCTCAGGTGGTGAAGCTACATGTGTACATCTACTCGAATGAACACTCCGTGGTGTGCTCGTATCACCCGTTGCACCCTGCAATGCATATTATTCATGTAGCAATTTAAATTATTCTCCAAATAAAAAATATTTACTTTTATAAGATTTAGATGATTAATTAATAACATGTAAAAACACAAATAAACAAACCCGTCTCTTCTCTCTAGAAAGTACCATCATCATCAAGTCATCTGTGAGGGTTGAATCCTCAACAGTGAATGCATGACATCTACCCTGCAATGTGTACACAAATGGGATGTCGAACCATCCTCATTTTCATTAGTATCTACCCCAACACATATACCCTAACAATTGGGGCACATATGCTTAATGGGTTGGGCTGATCCAAATGGTGCATCTGATGATGATGGAGGTGGCACAGGTGCTGATCCACCCTCTGCTTTGACAAATTGTGTGCTATTCTCAATAATGACATCACTCAATGATGTGGCTACGTGAAGAATCTATAAATCTATAGACTCCTTCACAACTATTGGGGCTGCAACATGAACCATGGGTTTTTTAGCTAGAGGCCTCCTATGTTCTTGTTGTACCACCCTATGGGCCATAGGTCTATCCTACGCAGAGCCTCTCCCTCTACCTTGGAACTACCAGATGTTAAAGTAATTCAGCTGAACTCACCGAGGATAAACTCACAATATAGTTTTCTCAAAAAATATAGAGGCACCTCCTAGTTATTATAGGATGCTTGGTCAAAGATCATATACCACCTATCCCAAAAAGATGCTTTCATCCTATTGTGAACACACCAATGTATAAGAAACTGAGTCATATTTTGTTCTAGGGTATTACTAGTACTAGGATCGGTGAAAAGAGCACATATGTCACTTTTAAGTATGACCTCTTCATCATATGACAACCCATCCGCATAAAATGCTCAACATTTATCCCTCCATGAACCCCATTTGGTGATCTCCTTAGGAACCTCATTTGCACTATTGGCCATTATTTCTAGCATCAAGGTGAGGGTTGAGTGGTGGTCAAGACTAGAGGATCTCAACCTCTTGACCAAAATAGAAATTTGGGCACTATTTTGTGTAAGGCATTTGATGAGATCATCTTGTGTGGCATGTACACGATCTAATGGAAGACGTGGAGGGTCTACGGGTGGCAGTGGTTGTTGAGGATAATTATTTACATGTTATGGAGGAGGATTTTGTGGTTCTTTCTCATGTTCAATATTTTTAGAGTTTTCTTCTATTTCTTGTGCATGCGGTCTTTATTTTCTTTTTTCATTTTGGGGAATTATTTGTAGAATCTGACAACATTAAAAAAAACCATAAATCAATTAAAAAATCCTACTTCAAATAGAATACAAATTAAAAAAATCATAAAATCTTATCTTTCCGACGCGGTGTCATTGTTGCAAATTGATGAAAAATATAAATGGAAGCAAAACACACTCGGGTTATGATGAAATTTTGCTACCCCAATAGACTGTTCCTCCATTTTTGGCATTGGAAATGATCCAAAGCCATGGGTTTTGGGGAATATAATGTTCCTCAAAACTGTATGGGTTTTGAGGTTCATTTTTGTTCCTCAAAACCTGTACGGGTTTTGAGGATCTATTGGCTTTTTTAATTAGTTTTTGGCTAGGCTTGGTAAAACCAAGCTTAGCATGATTTTGAAATTTATAGAACCCATAGGGGTTATGCAAAATTTCATTTTTTTTTAATATGGCCACTAAACTGTCCACCATTCTGGTGCACTTACCACCCACTCTTAACTATCTTTCTGCTAACAGGTTTTTCAAAATACTGTTAGAATAACTAAGAGGGGGGGGAATTAGTTATCCAGTGTCCCAAAAAAAAATGTATAATTCAAAACAACTTCTTCAATTTCTGCTCCTTGGTAAACAATAATTACTTTCATTGTCTGTGATTTTACCGATTACCAGTCTAATACTATAACAGTTACCGATCAAATCTAACATGTAACATGCAAAGTATGATAACAAACAAATATCACAATCAACACATAACACAAGAGATTTAACGTGGAAACCCTGTAAAGGGAAAAACCACCTGGGACTGGCAACCCAAAATTGTTCACTCTTCTGAAGTGAGGTTAGTTAAGACCTAACCATGTTAAAGGTTTACAAACACACTGTCAAGTGTGAACTTGTTAGAGGATTTTAGACTAGAAGTTATTGTCCAACCAGCATTTACTATGGGGTTGACAGGATAACAATGTTCATTCTATGAATGATACATCATAAGACTTTTAGAGTCCACTTGGTTAAGAGATTTTGACTGTATACAATGGTTAAATATGTAACAGTAAATGATCTACTTTAATACAACTTCAATTGCAGCTTACAGATCAATATTCAGTCCATACAAATCCTTCTGATCAATATTTCACTTCAGATTCAATACTGTATCAACTTACTGTCCATTGGTAATTGCTCTTTGTAGCTTGGTAATTGTTCTGCAGCTTGGTTCTTACTTAACCAGTATGATCAGAATGCATGAAAACCTTGTTCACGCGATATTCCTGTAGTTTCTACTTCTTCCAGCATCATTCCATAATGAAATTCTAGTCTCTTATATGGACGAGTAAATCATTTTCTTCTCCTCCATTAGATTTTGCTGCTTAACCACATTCATAGATATTTTCGCTTCAAACTTTCTTGGTTGATGTGTCAATAACACGTTTCAATCTGCTCCATTAGATCTTCCTTTAATTTTGTTAGCCGTCGATCTTCATAACAAACTTTATCTGTTATCACTGAAATTGAGGTACTTTACAGCTCATCAATCCTATCGGCTAAACTAATCATTTTGTTCATTTTGTTCCGCTCGGTTAACAAAGAAATGTGTCAGTGAACACTGTTCGGTTAATACTTCGATCGGTATACACTACACTCCGTCGGTGTATACTAGAAATGCTTCATTTACCGACAACACTGCTTTGTGTCTTTCAGCTCTATACTTCATCATAGATGAATGCAACATAATAAAGTCAATATCATCAAGTCATAGACTCATCAACAAGTTACTCAATGTGTTCCTTATCCTCATCTGTCATGTACATCTTTCCCCATGTAGATTTCTTTGTTCTTCATCTCTTTCACCTTTCTTCAGATGTCTCGGTATAGTAACTTACAAGATAAGTGTTGTCAAACTAGTTGACATCAATGACAACATAATACTGATTTAATCATATTACATATATAATCAGCAACTCCTCAGTGATCTTTAATCACAAATTCTTCAGTCAGATTCCAAATTAGTTGTAGTCCAACAAATACTAAATGCAACTAAATATTTATTGTGTCACATGTTAGACACTATATTATATTTTGTTAGAAAAACAAGAACAATTTTTGGTGTGTGAAGGATTTGAACCCCTTAATCATATCCATTTTTGAAAAACATTAGTATTTTAGAAACTAGATTTGGAATACTACAATTCATCTTATTTTGGCATCTTCTATTTTTAAGTGCATGAGTATCAAATTGCTCCTCCAAGTTTAGGTTTAGTTGATTTTTTAAAAAAGTGGCCACTTATACCCACCTTTTTATTCACCATCTAGGTACAGTTGCCCATATGCTTCTCTCTAAAATTGGGAGAGATTTAAAAGATGGCCCTCAAACCTTTGTTGTAACTTAGTGTGTTTACCAAAAGCTTGTGCTTTTGCTTGGTTAGCTATTATGGATAGAATACTTAAAAGTTTGAGATTGGATATATTAGGGATTGCTACACTTTTTCCTTGTGTTTTATGTGGCAAAGCCTATGAGAGCATTGATCATTTACTTCTCCTTTGTGTATTTTCTTAGAGTCATTGACATTGGTGTCATAACAACTTGCTTTGGGTGGGTCTTCTTCATGGTTTGTTTCTCAAGCATTTCCAAAGTTGGCCCTCTCTTCATTTCTTTTCTTTCTTCTCTTGTTTTTGGACTCTAAGTCCTATTATTGTTTGGAATATTTGTCTTGAGGGAAATAGAAAATTTTTGAAAAAGAGAAAATCAAGTTTATAAGATGTTTTATTTAAGATTGAACATTTCATTTCAAAAGTTACTATGAATTTATTATATAAAAATGAATAGTAAGAGGAATTTCACATCACGAGATAGTGACATATTGAAAATATGGAGTTTCCTTAAGAGGCCTCCCTCACATGAATCTGTTCAACTAACCAAAAAGATTAATAGGAATTCATTGTCTTGAACACATACACCTCAAGACTCGATGAAGCTAAATTTTTTATGTTGCTTTTAAAAGTAACCCTGGTCAAGTGGGTGCTAGTGCACACATAAAAGATTATCATTTTGGACATATTCTCAAAGCATCTTGTTGAGCTCTCCTTATTGGTACCAATAGTATTAGCGAATTCAACTCTCTTCTTATGGGTCTCCCTCTGGATAGCAATCTTCAAATATAGAAATTGTTTACATCCTCCAAGTCTATGGAATGCTTTGAAAGGAAAATTGATTGTTGTGTGTAATATAGAGTCTATGTTATGAAAATGTGTTTACAATTTTGAATTGTAATTGCTTGAAGTTATGTAAAGCCTCCTCAACTAAGTCCTCCTTTGTGTGTATCCTATAATCATGCCATTTCACCAGACAACATTTTTTGGAGCATTTTATCAAACAATATAGGGGAACGACACCTTGATAGCTATTATAGCTAACTTCACACATCCTAAGCTACTAAGTTTAGTACATCAAATTTTGACAAAGTGCTTATAACTATTGTTTATACTTCTTGATAGTTATGACAAATGTGATGGGATTCTTTATGTGTGCAAGGGTCAAAAAGTGGACATTTTGAGTCGATGTCCGATACATATTCTCTATTGCCTTTTAAAATTGCACTTTGACCATCACAAAATTTGCACAATTGATGCACTACTCATGCACATATCCTCGAGTAATTGTGCACTATGGGTACTAACAAAGTTATACAATTGGTTTAATTACTAACTTTTTTACCAGCTAATAGATATACAAGTAAGTGGCTATTGAATCACTAGATGATTATTTAGTGGGGCTCTTAATGAGAGAATTCTAATGAATAATTATTAGAACATGAACGATAATTAAGCCCCTTCCCCTAATGTCTTACTTATACTTCCACATTTTACATACATATATATCAAGTAATTACAACTACAATATTTAACCCAAATTATAATTGCAATATCCAAGTAACTCTATATTTTTCAAAAATATTACATATACTTTAATATTTAAAAAAATAATGTTACATATTTTAAAAAGCAGGCGATAATATTCACACCTCAAAAATTCAATCAGGCTACAATCCAGAAGAAAAAGTTTCAAGATGTAACAAAGAGCCTATAAGAAGCTAAGAGAAGGGCCTGCATGTCACGTCAAGAAGATACATTTTCCTATGGGTTAGGAAGCCTCATTCCCTGCATTTTTTTTTGACCAATTTGGTTGCATGTTATTATCTCCTTGCCAATGAATATTCATTTGGATGTCTGATTGACGGATGTTTTGATGTGTAATTGACTGAACTTTTAGATTATTTTCAATATGAAAGAGTTAAAACATTGAATTCGATGTAAAACATCTCTGAAAAAATCATGAAGCCTGCACCCATATAAAGAGATATTACTCCGTCTGAAAATATTTAAAAAAATGGTTTTGGCAAAACTGAAAATGGATGATAGTGAGTTGGAGATCTTATTTATGAGATCTTAAGCTATAAAGAGATCACATTTCCATTGCTCATGATCATTCTGCCTCTTTGCTCTTGGTGTTCTTGTGTGAATAGAATAGTGGGAGTATTTTAGGTTAATAGAGATAATGGCCAGACAAAGTGAGAAAGATTTGGAGGACCAGAAAAAATTGATGGAAAAGGATTACACAGATCCACCACCTGCTCCTTTCTTTGATTTTGAGGAGTTCAGGAAATGGTCTTTGTACCGTGCCCTTATAGCGGAATTTGTTGCAGCCTTTCTCTTCTTGTTTATAGTAGTTTCTGTGATCATTGGGCATAAGAAGAATAGTGATCCCTGTGGTGGCGTTGGCCTCTTGGGAATTGCCTGGGCTTTTGGAGGAATGATATTTATATTGGTCTACTGCATTGCTGGCATATCAGGTTACCAAAAAAAATCCATATAAGTTATATGACAATATGTTTTTAATTTATAAAATGTATTTTGAATTTAGTTGTATATGAGATTTTTTGTATCAATGTTTCTATTGCACTTTCCGATATATCATCAGGATATTAGAGAGTTCAAGAAATATTATTTTGGATCACATTCTTTGATACATCGTCTGAATGATAGAGAGCTTATATCTTAGCATCAATGCTTCAGATCACACTTCATAATCCATCATCAGGGTGTTAGAGAGTTCAAATCTTAACATCAACATTTCAGATCATGTTCCAAGATCTATCATCAGGAATGTTAGACAGCTCATTTTTCTTATCCATAAGCTCTCTAGCAACTTTGATGATGAATAGTAAAGTGTGATCTGAAACATTGATGCTAAAAATCTCACACAATCAAATCTAAAAAATATTTATAGAAATATATTTTGAATTCTATTGTGAATTTTTTAAGCATCATCGTTTGGGACCATACTCTATGATCCATCATTAGGATGTTAAGAATCTTAAGAAGTCTTAGCATTAATACTTCAGATCCCATTCTATGATTCATCATCAGAATGTTAGACAGTTCATATCTTAGAATCAATGTTCCATGATCCATTATCAGAATGTTATAGAGCTCATATCTTAATGCCAAGACTTTAGATCACATTCCAAGATCAATCATCAGAAATGAGCAACCTAACATTCTGATGATAGATAACAGAATGTCTCATACAATGAATAAAAAAAATGTTTCCATATATGTCTTATAGATTATAAAATTTTTACAATAATTAACATTTGCACTCAATCCAACACTCTTAAATGTTTTGAATTTTAATGGGTTTACTTTGATGGATTTATGTAGGTGGGCATATCAATCCAGCAGTTACATTTGGATTGTTTTTGGCGAGGAAGGTGTCCCTTCCAAGGGCTGTTCTGTACATGATGGCCCAATGCTTAGGAGCCACATGTGGGTGTGCAGTGGTGAAGGCCTTGCAGCAGGCTGATTATGAAAGGCTCGGAGGTGGAACTAATGCTGTAGCTCTCGGCATCACCCAGAATGCAGCTTTGGGTGCTGAGATCATTGGTACTTTTGTCTTGGTTTACACAGTTTTTTCTGCCACAGACTCCAAGCGCAGTGCTCGAGACTCCCATATTCCAGTAAGTTCAAGTTTGTTGCAATTTTATGCAATGATTCTTTTAATTCAGCCGGCTAAAGTTCACTGAACTTTTGAAGCCAATCCAGTGTTTTTAAAAAAAAAAAAGTTTAGCTTGTTTTTATGATCAATTAATCATCTTATTCATTTTAAATTAAGACCCATGCATCTCTTTATATTGCATTTTACTCTAGTTTTGAATTTGTGTCAATAATGGATTGTTTGTTTTCAGGTGTTGGCTCCATTGCCAATTGGGTTCTCAGTATTCTTAGTGCATTTGGCAACCATACCAATTACAGGTACAGGCATTAATCCCGCAAGGAGTTTTG